>LPNX010683734.1:189236-204256 GCA_001517045.1 Pseudotsuga menziesii | reverse complement strand
TCTTCCTTCAAAATTAATCAATATTATTTTATTATTTTAACTATTATTTTATTATTTTCCTTAGGAGGCCCATTTTAGACCCCAAAATTCCTCTAATGAGTCACTGTTTCTAGTACATGATTTAAATGGCAATATAATATAGTTTTCCACCAGGAAACACAGATACCACTGTTTTAGCACTGTTTCTTGTTCACATGTTGCGTTTTCAGGACTGCAGTTGTTCACACAACTCAGTTATATTTTCACATAAAATGTAATGCACAAGATCTAAATAGCTGTTTGCATATCAACAAACTTACTCAATCTGGATTCTACATTATAAAAAAGAAATGAAAATTAGATTAGGCTAATACATACTCTGGTTTTTCTGGTGCTTCCTCTGGATCCACAGTCATCACATATATGTCTTTCTTTGGTTCATTAGCTGGGTATTCAAGAATATCTCCCTAGAATGAAACAATTTATAATTTTATACATTTGTATAATGCCAACCAAACAAATAACACAACATGCACTAAGGTTAACAAAACTTGTAATTTAGTGTTGGTGAAGGCATGAAATTTTGCAATGTTTATGGGACTAGCAAAGGATTGCAAGCATACTTCCAGTTAACAGATAACAAAAAAAACTCAGGATATGTAATATATTGGAGCACATTTAATTTCCCTATTATATCACAAAGGGCAAAGAATAGACTTCAAAATTTCAGATAATATTATGAACTGTGGGTCACAAGAATATATTAATAAGCATACAAAGTATACCTTATGGTAGTCAATGGCTACACTAGTCAATTGCATATAGCTCAAATGGTTGAGAGGAGGAATGTTATCCTCTCCACCTGGGTTCAAATCCCACTTGTGATATGTTCACTCTTAGTGAGCCAATTGTTGCCTGGGGCTGTTCAGAGCCAATGTTTGTTGGGGCTCGCAAGGTACCAGCAATCTAATTCTTACCTTGGGGTTTGAGGATGAGTCGATTTGTATTGCAAGAAAGACCACCCCTAAGTGTTGCTTTAGCCTTGGTTTAGGAATGATATACTGGTTCAACAGGAGGGCACAATCCCATCTCACTTAGCTCAGCAAAGGAAGAATACATGGCAACAGTGCTATTGTTGTGAATCCATTTGACTTTGAACGTTACTTGCAAATTTATTTGATCAAGAGTTGGATTGCACAATGATTTACTATGATAATCAAAGTTCTATCAAACTCTCTACTAATCCAATATTTCATGATAGGTTCAAACACGTAGACATCTTGTTCGACTACACAAAATATTTCCAAGAGACCAAAATATTTCCAAGAGAGAAATTTGAATTTCAAATATTAAAAAAGACTGCTATCACAAATGGATTTGGCTATGGATAAATTTCAAATATTAAAAAAGATTGCTATCACAATTTATCATTGCTCCAGGAAGGTCTATGGAAAGTGTCTCTGAGAAAGATCCCAGTTTCAAGAGAGGACACATTTTGGATAGAGCAGACATCTAAAGATACTTCATTACTCACACTTTGTGAGCAGTTAGTTTTTTGTGTATTGAAGGATGGGCAATCAAGCGTTTTGCTGAAAATATTGACATCCCTTTTGAGCATGCATGTCGGGGCATGCTCAAAAAGTTGGCCAATTAAGGAAAGATATAAACCTTGAATAATAAAAATTGCCAATTTAATCTTTTCATTAAGCATTTTTCCCATTGGCTAAATTTTCTTTAAATTTTCACTGTATGTCAATATCCCAAGTTCTTTAAGAAATGTGTTTTCAGTTTCAACATCTGCTACATGTTTTCTTAAAGTACCCCATGAGGTAACTTCAGTAAGTTTCAGAAAATAACTTTGATTTATCATACTGAACAGTACTGAGTATAGAGTTTTCTATGGTAAGGGAAACAAAATTATAAAGTAATTTATCTTAACTTTAACTTCCTGAACAAAGTGGCTGAAGCTAGTGCCAAATGCCCCTTAAATCTGGTGTGTTTGAATGAATTGTAGTCTGTGTTCCACAAAATATCTAGGCCCGTAAAACAGTTGATTTAGATTCTATTACATGTACTGTTTGCATTGCACAGTGTATCCTTTCAAAGCAGCCTGTCATTAAAATCTGGTTTGATAATTACATCATACAAATTTGATTTGCTTCAAACTTAGTTCAAATAATAATCAATTTATAATTTTATATCCATATGTAACATCAAATTACTCCTGCGCATATAGACATTGCTGTTGTATGATAAGACAAAGTAACTTAGTTCTATGCTAGAGAAGTTCTGACTAGGGAACTCCTTTAAATGTGCATATATCGATACCTCTGTCTGTTAGAAATTTATTTTGAAACAGGACTTTGTTCCTCAACTGAAAGAAATAGGACTTTGTTCCTCAATGGAATCACCAGATGAGATGAATGGTCTTCAGGACAAACATGTCTCATCAATTCGTTGTAGCATAAAGCACTGGAACTAGACTTCATCCTCGGGAATGCCACCAATTTGTTACATCCAAAACCTACACTTGAGATCATCGGGTCCCTAAACCAAAGAACAGGCCTAGTATAACTCAGGAATGCTGCTCAATGTCACCACAGTGTCATTCCTTCCTTCTTGGTTCTTTCATGCCAACATGAAGGGCGAAGTACCTGAAAAACACCCCTAATCTGTCCCTTCAATTCCAGATCTGTAACTCAAATTAGATGGCAGAATGTTCTTAGGGGAATTTTTTATGGACATAGGGTGGCATTCAACAGGACTAGCACCTTAATCTAGGGTTATTGAGTCTATATCTATTATTGACAATACAGAACTCTGGCAGTGATTATGGAGAATGTGAACTTGAACAACCCAATTGGACATGAAGATCTAACTTACCAAATGAATCAATCAGAGAGTTATACTGTATTGGATAGAGAGTGCTCCAGAGATACTAAATTCCAACATAATAATGAACAATTTGTATATAATCTTCAATTTAGAACCAAAGCCAATTGCTAGATATCCTTACTTATGTAGACAGGGAGCTCTTGTCAGGCCTATTTTTGGTTCCTAGATGTAACAATTTTGATGTACATGTAACTTGATTTATAATGTAATATATGTGGCATTTTCAAAACACAAGAACACAGTGGGCTGTGTCATGTCTACTACAAAGAAATTCCACACAAAAAGCTAAAGAGTTATGGAATTTGAAGGCAGTCCTCCTTTCAAGTTTTATTTTTATTTGATTGTCAGGTTTTCTTTCCTGATTTGCTTGCACCTTCAGACAAATTCTTCCCTCACCTGTGAAGTAGTGACAACATCTATTCTTTGCCATGTCTTTTACAGCCAATTCTAGCTGTCCTAAGTTCCTAACCAACTAAACATCTCTTGTATTTTTTTGTAGCCCTTCCCAAACCTCTATGTTGCTCAAATGGCCCTCATAACTATGCGGTTGACCATGCAACCTCTCCACATAGTCAAGGTTGCTACCTTTCACCCACTCAACAATACTACCCCCACCATTGAACCATCCACATTCGTTATGCTACTGTTGATATTTTTAGTGTCATTTCCCTATTGCATTTTTCCTTCAATGTCAACATCTTCACAATAACCCATATAAACAATCAATAACATACAGTTCCCCTAGCCTTTCAGCAAGCCAAAAAACAACACTAAGCCCCATCAAACATTGAGCATAGAATCCCAACATTAGACTTGCATACAATATCAATCAGAGGGATTTTAGCACACTGAGAAAATTCCTCAAATGGGTAACACGAGTTCTAAAAACTTTTGTGAACTTTAATGCTTAGTATTTTACGTAATCGTAATATTCCCATTTTATTCCTCTCTTTGTATGAAGGCCATTAGGACCTTTATAATATGATTGAGCTTCTACTACCAAAAAACCGATTTCATAGTCATTTAGGTGATTTTTTTCCAGTGTTCTAAAATATTGTTTTAGTTTAGACATCATTTACAGAGCAACCTTGGTAAATATGGAATAGCTATGCAAAAGACACATCTTGACTCTTCCAAGCTCCCTTCGAGTCATTTCAACTTTTTGTATTAAAAAAAGCTAGTTGCATTAGCCTATAAAAAAGACCCACAATATTCACCTGAACACATTGTAGATATACACCAACATGCAGAGGCTAGCATGGTCTAAATCATGACCAAAGAAATTACAGACAAAATCTCAACAGAACTAAGATTTTCAAAAAAAGTTAACCAATGACATGATGATATTGATGATGTTTCAGAACCTCATGCAATATGAATCCATGCATATAGCAGTGCCTAGCACCCAACCTGATTTCAAGATGGAAACCAAGATTAACATCCCACATTTTGACAACACCATCAAAGCCAATGAATTAGACACATGGCTCTTAAGTTTATAAGCATACTTTGAAACCCAAACCCCCAAACAGGTGCTCAAACAATCATGATTACAGGATTACAGATTGATGATTGAGCATTCACATGGTTGCAAGTATTACAACCACCCTCGTAAATAGTAGTATACACACTATACAAGGGTGAGACCAGTTTAAAGGAATCTTTCCCAACCATTTTTACCTTTCAAGTATTGCAAAGATCTTATGAAGTGGTGCTTTCATCTTAGCTAAACTAGTGCTCAAACAGTGCATTTGTGTATCAACTTGTTTCATATATTGTCAATCAAAATGGAGATGAAAGAGAGTGATTGAATTTTTTTGGATAAAATTTGTGGGCAATCTCTTCTCTCGCATCTCAACAAATAGTAACATAACTTGTTGTGATTATTCCAAATTTGTCAGAGCAACTATAGCCTACATTTTGTCCCTATAATTGCAAGCTTAACAAAGCAATTCAAACAGAAAATATTTGAAATTGCAATTCCTACAGAAATTTCAATTACTTGAGAACAATATTTTTCTAGCTGGAAGTAATTATCTATCCATGAATGACTGATCTATAATAAGCAAGCAGAATTATCTGGGGCTTCTTTTTTGTTGTTATTCATGAAACAATCCCCTCCAAAAGTGGGGAATATTAGAAAAGTGGTGTGAACATTAGAGGAAATTTCAACTCAAAATGGGCCTCCTAAAATGAACTAATAAAATAATAGTTAAAATAATAAAATAATATTTATTAATTTTGGAGGAAGAAAAGAAAAAAACTACTTTTTTGTTTGTATTTTTGACATATCGCCCCATGTTTTTACTCAAATTTCGATTGGGAGAGCTCGTTGGATGTGGAATTAAATTCTGCATCCAACGAGTACCCACTCGGCATACTTTTGATGCACCCTGCTACCCCAAAAACAAGAAATACCTGGAAAAATGAAATGATGATGTCATCATTTCATTTTTCCAGGTATTTCTTGTTTTTGGGGTAGCGGGGTTCGTCAAAAGTATGCCGAGTGGGTACTTGTTGGATGTGGAATTTAATTCCGCATCCAACGATCTCTCCCGATCGAAATTTGAGTAAAAACATGGGGAGATATGTAAAAAATACAAACAAAAAAAGTAGTTTTTTTTATGATACCTATCCCCAAATTTATATTAAAAAGGTGTTTAAGATCAATACAGTATTTCAAATTTAAATCAATTCCATTGGCTAACACATGATGACATGGAATTTGAATAAAAGTTAAAAGGCCCATTTTGAGTTGAAATTTCCTCTAATGGGAAGATATTCTGTATGAACATAACAATTAGAGCTTGTAACTCAACCACATGAATCGTTTATTATATAGGCAACCCTCCATACATCCCATGAAATGCATTTTTAATCTTCTAATTTGGTTAATTTAACAGAAAAAACAAAAGGATGATGTAAACAGATGACCAGAGGAAGACGGAAATTGGTCTTTCATAACAGGCTGCCAAAAGGAATAGTTGAAACATGATGGAAGTTTAAAAACAAATAAAATACCTTGTGATGCCATAAACCAAAAGTGCTCCAGCTGCCCCTCTATAGTATGGTCTTGTAATTGATCGAAACGACTCTTGTCCTGCCTACAATAACAGGAAAGATATACTTGGCAAGTCAAATCCCTCGTGTGCTAAACCATGCTCATGGCAGTAGGTTGTAATGCAAACGATCTAACCAAATTATCAGTTTCTTCTTTCTATTATTTGAGCTGACACTAGAAAATAATTTACAAAAGAGATAAATCAGTGAATTTTTTCAAGTTCACAAGTTCCAAACTTGAAAATCGAAAATGATGCTAATTTTATTTTGTGATTCAGGATTGTCAATGTCCACAAACTAAATTCCTATTGCATATAAATTCCAAAAAGAATGTAGCATGGAACAACAAACATTTTAAGCAGATGTGCACTCAACCTTTTCCAAAACTGCACTTGTGGCCACCAATTCAATTCATGAAATAAACTACTCATTCCACACAAAATCTATGACAGAAGCAGCTAGACACATTTTTTGGACAATACTCAGAAAATGATAAAGTGAGCAGCACAATCGATTCATATGGGATTACATCACTTATGAGAGATAACTTTTAAAAATGGCTATTTTTTCTTAATATATTCTATGCCAGACATGATTCCCATTTGTAAAACGAGAAACATGGCTAAACTCAAAATAAAAATCCTGACATCCTTCCCTCTCAAAGAATTGATTCAAACATGGGCAAGAACATATGACCTCATACGATGTTAGAGAATCTATTTCATGGATTTCCATATAGAATAATATTGAAATCCAAGGTGGAACAAATGCAAATTTAGAAAATCCTCTGATTGAAGCCCTTGTTGCAAAAATCATTTCCGGGAATACATCACCAAGGGCCTGAAAAAAAAATTGGAAATATGCAGGAAAATGTCAAAAAGCGTAAGCTTGGACCTGGAAAATTTGGAAAAAAACTCAGAAAAATAAACCTGAAAACCTTGGAAAAAGTTGGAAATGTTGGGAGATATCATAGACATTTGCAACACTTGGAAGCATAATGCATTCTATAGTGGCAGTGAGGGTGGGGTGGCCTGTCAGCTCATCATGTGTCTTTATTATAGTGCATTGCATCTAGAGAGTGAATTGGGTGCATTGAATATGGACACTCCAGGGTCTCATTTCATATGGCACCTCTAGGTTGTGAACCTCAAGGATGTATATCTCAAATTCACACAAATGGCCAACATATCAACATGGGTCCAACGCATATCATAGACAAGTTTAAATGGGCCTATGCTCCTTACAATTTCAAGATGAATTCTACCTGGGATTGCATATATGATGAAAGGAAGAAAAAGGCAAAAACAGAAACTAATCAGACAATGGATGGTAACTGGACCGAGCTCCGGACACATCTAAAATATGGTCTCATTTCATATGCACCTCAAGGTTGTGAAACTCGAGGATGCATATCTCAAATTAACACAAATTGCCAAAATACCAAACAAATGACCAACATACCAACATGGGTTCAATGCATATCCATAGACAAGTTTAAATGGGCCTCTGCTCGTTACAATTTCCTGATGAAACCTGCATGGGATCCCATATATACAAGATGAAAAGAAGAAAAGGACAAACAAAAGAGACTAATCAGAAAACGGATGGTAACTGGCCCAGCCTCCGAACCCATCTAAAACAGGGTCTCATTTCAAATGCAGCTCAAGGTTTTGAAACTCGAGGATGCATATCTCAAATTAACACAAATTGCCAAAATACCAAGATGGGTTCGGTGCATATCATCCCTGGGTTTTAATGAGACACTGCTATTTACAATTTCAAGATGAATTCTGTAGGGATCCCATACATACAAGATGTAAGGAAGAAAAGGACCAAAAAATAGAAACCCATGAGAAAATGGATAGTAACTGCCCCGGACCCCTCTAAACCAGGGTCTCATTTCATATTCACCTCAAGGTTGTGATGCTCAAGGATGCATACCTCAAATTAACACAAATGACCAACATATCAAGATGGGTTCGGCGCATATCATACCGGGTGTAAATGAGGCTCTGCTAGTTATATTTTCAAGTTGAATTCTGCATAGGATCGCATACATACAAAATGAAAAGAAGAAGAACAGAAGCCAGTGAGAAAATGGATGGTAACTGATGCAGACCCATCTAAACCAGGGGCTCATTTCATATAAACATCAAGGTTATGAAGCTCAAGGATGCATGTCTCAAATTCACACAAATCGCCAACATATCAAGATGGGTTCGATACATATCCTATCTGAGTGTAAATGGGTCTGTGCTAGTTACAATTTCAGGATGTATTTTGCGAGGGGTAGCATATACACCAGATGAAAAGTAAAAAGAAACCAATGAGAAATTGATAGGGTGTTACCGTATCCTAGATCTGAAGTTTAATGGGCTTGTTTCCAATGGTGATCATGCGCGCCCCAAATTCCACCCCGATTTTAAAGTCATGCACTGGCTGGAACCTCTTGTCCATGAATTGCAGCAATAGGCATGACTTCCCCACTCCTGCCAAACACCAAAACATTTATCGTTTCATTCATTCTAGTGAAAGTGCGATTCAATTTTCCATGGATACCCATATAATAGAATGAATGTATATAGATCAAGATGCCTACCAGTGTCTCCTATGACAGTGTACTTGAAAAGGTATGCGTAAGACATTCTATCCTGGAAATTGCAATTCGCTCGAAATCCAGTACTGTGCTTAATTTGAGAAAACTGTGCATACAATATCAATATGTGTGGGGAAAGCTATGGATCTATACGACCCCTAGTTTTGCAGTGAGTTGAGCTATGCGATCTGTGTTTCCATTAGGTAGGCCAAACAGACAGCCTTCTCACGGTATTATGCTAAAAGGTGAATCCTTGGCGTGTATGGAATTTGTAAGTTCCGCGCCCTATGTGACTTTTGGGCGCTTTTCTTTGTCTATTTGAATGACCTTTTTTTACTAACGCACCGTTAGTTAAGCGACGGTTATGAGACTAGCTTTCTCTTAACCGACGCTTGTGGCCATATTTATAAAAAAAAATGTATCTTTGTGATTTTTTGTAAGTTTAAAAAGAGAAATCCATGCGCCGTCGAAAAAAACCATTGGATTTTGGATCGAAATGTAGTAGTGTTTGGGGTTGAAACTAGAATGCGGAGCATTGGGAATGATCTCATATAACAAACTGGACTGAGCATAAATCAAGTCTAGTTCTTGCACCCTAAAAATCACTTGTTCCTCATTCTACACTCTCGATGTAGAAACATCCTTCACTGTATACGGCAATAACGACTTAAGGAACCATTCAAGGAGGATTTTTGGCTATATAAATGTCTTAATTAACCTCTTTCATCTACACCACTCTTGCATATGATCCAAGATATGTTGGGATTTATCCTGCTGAAATGTCGACAAGAGTTCAGTACCAACGTCATAACGCACTGGTAGCTGGAAGTGGTTAAGGAAAGTCATCGCTAGGTCATAGAACAAAGTGAATGCCCCCCTAGGTAGCTCTATATACCATTTCATAGCAGGCCCTGTAAGGGTCCATTGAAACAGCCTTAAACGGATGGAGTCCTAGTGTAAGGAATTCGAAGAGCACCATAGGTGAAAGGTAGTAACATGTTCGCTCGGATCCTCTCCCGGTTTTCCCTTGAACTTGGGTATGTCTGAGGGAAGCTTAGTAGGGACAGCCGGCCAAGCTGGGTCATGAGATATAGGATCATTTGTCAATCTTGACAAGTCAAGAAGATTCAGCATTGTGAGGAAAGGGAGCCTAGGATGATGAGTTCTATGGACCGCTCCCTGATAGTTCTGATTCACATAGGTCTGACTACCACCATGGCCTTGGCCATAGTGCCCTCCTCTCATTTGACCCATAAAAAAAATAAGGTGGCATGGAAGCACCATAGTGTGGTATACCTTGAGTATTCAGAGCTACAAAGCTGTAATTTGGAGAGTAAGCAGGTTGTTGATACCCGCCCCCATAAGGTGAAGAACCATGTCCATACTACGTCCCATAATAAGGTCCATAAGTCATCGCATGTGATGCCCCATGAAACACTCTGTAAGTAGGAACATAGGCTCCGAAAGTAGGAATATATACTCCAGAAGTAGGAATGTGACCTTTGGAAGTATGAACATGACCTTTTGAAACAACGGGCGGTGCATGAAGCTGAGGCACAACCAGTATAGTAACCGCAGTATAGACATAACTTGTAGCAACGTTCTGGCCCGAAGGACCATGTGAATGAGGTGGAGGGTGAACATTCGAAGAACTAGGGACAAAGGACAAAGGGATCTGTGTAACTAAGTACGTACTATTCCCTATAGTCACTCGTCTCAGATCTGGTATCCTAATTGGATCACTAACCCTAGACCTAAAAGGGATATGTGATGTAACTTCCACCACCAGGATGGAAGGTGCAATGTGACTAGTGCTCCCAAACCTCTTCGCATGGTAAGGAATGAGAGTGACCCTAGGCATAGTGTTAGGCTCGAACTCCGATTCGACATGAAATGCCAAATCATGTGAGGGAAAACCAAACATACCATAACTAGTGCTCGCAGGTTCAAAATGAGTCTCATCATCCTCCATCATTCCATACTAGCAATGTGTCAATGGGGAATCAACCCTAGAATAAGTAGGTCTATCATGAAAGGTTCCTATCTCAGAAATCACAGGACCTAACTCAGCCAAGTTGGGTGAAGGATCATAGGTCGGAGTAAACTCCCCATCTTCCACCTAAATGGGAGAAGGTGGTTCAGGAATACCTTCTATATGGTCTGCCATGGTGTGTGAATCAATGTGTGAAGTAGTCCACCTGGACTGTCTATTTCTCTCTCCCAAAGGAGGAGGATATGTAGAAGGTGGAAGTCCTGCTAAATGACGAGAATGATGAGGAGCCGCACCCGAATCCACAATGACTCAAAAAATATAAAAGACTCTCTATCTACGCAACCTTAGGCAAGCTAACGTGCACAGAGTAATCACCAATAAAATTTAAAGCCAAATACAAGAAATCAAGGGTAGGATAAGTGAGCTCCCGAATGAAGCAGGTATGTCTCACCTAGGAGAGGCTTGAGACTCCCATACACAATAAGCAGAGGTACATAACCAATTATTGTGGCCCTCGGCTTCAACGCGTAAAGCGACTGTGCTGTCCGACCCCAACCTGGTCGGGACACCTGCAGAATAACCCCTGCAAAGTAGCCCCTCAATATCCTAGGTAAGGCCACTAAGGTCACCTCAATATAATCAATGCTCAGGCAGACAGTCGCAGGTGGGATTGACTGTATGGGCAGGGTAGCAAAGCCCGAAACTCTCAAAAGAGCCCCCAGATACGAATACAATCCTGGAAATATCTTCGGTGCTACTCAGTTATGACTAGGGGTCATCCCAATCAATAACTGCTCACACTGCCTCATGCTTAACTCCCTTTTGAGAGGAGGATCCTGAGAAACACTGGTTATACCAAGGATTTCACACACTCGCCTGGAAAGACACATACATGTTGTCGTTTAGTGGTCTTGGAGAATTTACTCACAATGAACTATTCCAAGACCCTAAAACCTAATCTTGTTGGTGAACCCTATCAAATAAAATAGTGTAGTTCATTTTAATTAAGCGTTGATTTTAATTGGATTTATTACTCAAAAGAGGAATATGGTCATGCAACTAATGGTGTTATGACACAACATGAATTAAAATGCACACCTAACAATCAATGCAAATGCATTGTGTCCATGAAAACAGGGTATGCTACTACGTGAAATGCACAATTTTCTTCAAATGATAAATGCAAGCTTTCCTATATGAAATCCTGACTAATACTCCAAAGCAAATCTAATGCAAGTACTATGCAAAATGCACAATGCAATGCATGATGATAAGCAAATATTTTTGGATTTTTTGAAATAAAATGAGATATAAAAAAGAAAAAGAATGATTCTACAACCCCCAGACTCTGCAAGCACACTCAAGCAGCACTCAAGCAAAGAAATAAGGTAAAATAAGTCTAATGCACTAATCCCAAAACAAAAAATCGAAAATGCAATGACAAGAACATTCTTAAAAAGAAATTTACCCTAAAAAAAATGTCTCTGGTCAGAAACATAGGTGTATATAGACTCTAACAGTATCAAAGGAGACTCAGCAATCATCACAACTAACCCAGCAACCATTTAACTTCCTCTAAAAGGCAAAACTAAGGGCATACGTAACTGTTTTCAATAAACCCGCATGTATACACGGAAATAGTAGAGAAACCCGTGTGTATACGCAACTGTGAGTTCAAAACTTGGGTAAAGGAAGAAAAGTTCATAAAAATAAGGGCAAACAGACAAGCTAAGACAAACTTCACACCAATCAGAAACTACTAGGAAAACATGCTCCCAGACCCGACACAGAAATAAGAGAGAAAGAGAAATTCAAAGTCATTGAATGCCAATAGAAAACCCCCAAAGGACAACTACTAGGAAGTCCCCAGCAGAGTCACCAATTATTTTACGAAGAGAAATTCCTATGGCTTGGGGTACCACAACAGACAACTTGACTCCAGAAATCAATCCTTTCCAATATGCAATAGAAATTAAATATCTAACATTAAAGGATTAGACCTCGTACCTTATTCCAGACGGTTGAAGTAGATCCCCATTGAGCTTTCCAACTTCAGCTTGAATTGATAGATTACTTCCTCAACAACAAGTAAACAATACAAGCATACTATATATATTGGTGTTAGATATATTCTAGCATATATAATCAACAATGTATAAGCATTTGAAAACATCCATGTATAAAATATTCATTCAAACATACATTATTGGACAAGAAAAGATATTTCTATTAATATAAAATCAGAGATTACAATGAATACAACCTTTTTCGGCACGTCTGGGAATCGGAGAAACTGAATCCCCCACTTGGGCCTCCACCACCTCAATCCTCCATCTCTCAATAGTAATCTCACAAACAAAAGGAAAGCTTGGGAAGAACACAAAAGTGCTCCAAGGGACAAAGGGATATAGACTCAAGCATAAGTTCTGGCAACAATGGACTATAGTTTCTTTTCTCTCAATTCTCTCATATGCCTTCAATGTACCATAGAGCTCCTTATATAGCTTTTCAAAGGGGTAATGAAAGGTAAAATCCGAGCAATCTCAAGGCATAAAGAAGGCCAGGAGTCAAGTGAGTTGGATCCATGTCAAGGAAAACTACAAAAGGATTTGGATTTTGTACACATCCCGATGTACGCAGTTTTAGAGGTCAAACCCGCGTATATACACGATTAAGGGTTTAAAAGTTGTGTGTATCATTTTTCACATGTTTTTAGGGATGGTCAAGGAAACATCAAAGGACAAAAAATGGTCTAAGGGGTCTAAGGAGTCTGCAGAGGGATAGGGGAAAGGCCATATCAGAGTGATTCACCTGGAGTAGTAAAATTAGCTATAACAATGTTGAACCATAGTGCTATGACGAAAAAATTCTTGTGCCAAAATCAAATATGCATCACGTGTCTTTCGAATAACACAATGTACAGGTGGGACATATGGCCCATGCAACTACCTGCAAGGTGTAGGGATAGGGCGATCAAGGTCTCAAAGCCTGTCATTGGGTCAGTTTTGGGGCATCCCCCCACCGATCCCTTGAAACTTCAATATGTCAAAATAGTTTACGTGTTTACCCAACACTAACTTTGTATACATATTCCGAAGGAAATACAAGGGGATTTCCCCGTTGTTTTGTGGTGGCATATCAAAAACCCTATACCATCTGTCCATCCAGTTATCAACAAATAACTGAAATGTGCACCACTCAATAGAGATATGTGGCCTATTTTCATTTGGGATTTCCCCCGTGTGAGGGTCCCTAAACAATGAAAATATATGCTCTTTGGTAATTTTCAACTTTTTCATTGCATTGTAGTCAAGCCCATCATCGTACTCTTGTCTTTTTCTTTCTCTATATGATGTAATATCATATAGTATGTTGCTTGACAATGAAATAGTCTCAACAATTGCATCCAAAGTGGATGCAAGTGAACGTCGAATCCTATCACCACCACTAAAAGCAGTACTAGGTCCTCTCAAGTGGGAAAGCTCAATCAGTATTTCAGCATTTGTGTCCATAGCCGCAACTGCAATAAAAACATCAATAAGAAAATCATTAGAAACATATACATGGTATATAATGACATCTCTTCAAAATTGAAAATGTAAATTAAATCAAACTCAAGTAAGCAATTTAATGGCATTCACTTACATACATTTAAAACTTAAAATTAAACATTTAACAATTAAATAGTAAGTTTCGTTCAACTTCTTTCTAGAAGTTAAGGCACTTCTTCACCCTCATTGGTGACTTTTCCATGCACACTTGGGTTTAAAATTCTTTGAATTTAGGAGTGCTATTTTGACATGTTTTGGCCTTTACGTCCCCTGGATATGTAAAAGAAAGGGGCAAGGGACTATTAGGACATGTGAGGCAAGAAAAGGGGTGATACAAGGCTGCCACCATATCCTCTAAATATAATTGACTAGATCATGGTTGGGAAAATTCTCACGACACACTCTAGGTAGTTCATGGGTGTTCACCATTTCCATTGTTGTATAAACATGGAAAAATGGAGAATTTGTGGACTGGACTACAATTGGCTGTAGATGAGCTTAGAGACTCGACATGTAGAAATATATTACCCATTATTTTTGCTATTTTAAAAAATGGTTGATAAACCTAGTGATGCAGGGGCATAGACTGTTTGAGTAAAGTCATTTATGTCTTTGCTAGGTCAAGGGATCTTAGGGAGACCTAGGGTCTCACAAGTTTCTAATTTGCTTTATTATGTTTATAGGATAAAAGAAGCAGAATTCAAGTTCTATTTAGTTTAGGTGATGGCCTTTAATTAATTAGCACTAGTCCCCCGATGAATATCGGGGTTGTATGGGGTTGTCAGGACGTGTTGACTTGTAATTTGATATCACAGTGAGAAGGTTCGTATATTTCAACTTTTTTTGTCATTACGATAAGGCCAGGGGCACAGAGGGTAAGTCATATGCAAAGAACAAGAGAAAAGTGACGAGGAATGTATAATTAAAACACAAATAAGGTAGGTGC
>LPNX010683734.1:130438-188125 GCA_001517045.1 Pseudotsuga menziesii | reverse complement strand
ATATATAAGATAACTGATAGTTGATAAATGGATAAAGAAGAATGTCAGTGATAACATGTAGCTAGGCATGGATAACTTAGAGTTGAACCTGTTTAACTATAAGAATATGAGGAATAAAAAATAAATTTCCAAATGATCTTCCATTCCATCGTTATCTCCTCAAACTATGTGGGTGTGCTAGTATGTTACTTATTTTCTATGCTTAACTGAAATTGGTGGTTCAAAGTCTCTATTATCCATTCATCAAGTACAATTATTATATATTTAAACTTACATTGACATGTGTATTTATTTGAGATTTTGGGGTGGACAAACACCTATTATTTTTCTAGATTGCACAAGTATGAGACAAGTTTACTGTTGAGATTGATTCTATGACAGTTGTTTCAAATTCAAGCTCAACAATTACAAAAAAGAATCTAAAAAATAATTGGTAATTGATGCATGGCTAACTAGTAGTTGATCCATGGATAACTTTCAGTTGATGCATGGATAAGTGGCATTTTGTGACAGATAACTCATTTAACTAGAAGAATGCAAGAACAAATAAATTGATAACATTTTAATTGCACTTAACATGTGATCTATCAGTGTTCACCAACCACAAATTAAGTGGCTGTGCTAATAATTGTTTATTTTGAATTTTGAACGACTTCCATAGAATCAATCTCGATGGTACACTTGTCTCATCCTCGTACAATCCTATAAAATTATAGGTCGTACTCTACCCCAAAATCTCAAATAAAATTCCTATTGATGTAAAACTAACTTGTAGTTGATGAATGGATAACTAGTAGCTAATGCATGTATAAATCTTAGCTAGTGAATGGATAACCAATAGTTCATGGTATATAACTAGATGAATGTGAGATATAAAAATAAGAATATAAAAAATAACTAATGGTTGATAAATAGATAACTTGTAGTTGATGCATGAATGCATATATAACATATAATTTAGGGCGAACTGGTAGTTGATGTGTGGATAACCATATAATTTCATGGTACTTAACTTGTGTTCTATTGACATTCACCAACCAAAGTTAAGTGGTTGTGCTAGTTCTATTATATTGTACATGTATGAAAATGATTATTCTATGTTTTTGGTTTTCTAAAATTCAAAAACAAATAATAATTAAATTTATGGCACACACATATTAGTAGTTATAAAAATTTGTTAATTTGTTAATAAATTTATGATGTAGATTGAAAGTCCATTTGGTTGTTATTCATAGATAACATCATCATTGAAAAACATTATTGAATAACTGAACAAGGTTAGTGTAAGAATTTCATGCGACGTCAATTGCAATGTAAATTAAAAAAAATAACAATCTATTCACAAGGAAGAAAATGTAAATACATTCCTCAAAAGGATCAAAGTGATAACATCAACTATTCTTGTGTAACAAAAAGACCTTTCAAAATAAAACATAACATGTTCACAAATAGAATCCCTATATAGTCTCTAAATGTATTTTAACAATTTAAAAACATGAGAAATCATATTAAACAAAAGCATATAGTCAATGACATTAGTTTTAAAGACTAAAAAATTCCTTGATGAGAATGCTATGACATCATCAATTTCATCTTCAATAAACTGCATAGGGGTTATGGACAATGCTTCCTTCATTAAAGAATTCACTTTATCATTAAATCACCAATAGATGTGTAAGAAGGAGATTTGTTGAAAATGACTTGCAATTTCACTTAAATGAGTAGCCAAATTGAATACACTTGTGTTCTGGATAAGATTTGAACCTTTCATCTAACAAATGACAAGTTTGGTGTCACCAAATGTTTGCAAGGAAAGAATATGATTGTTGAGAGAAAATTTCATCAAGGGGAGGGCAGTGAGTTACCCTTTGTTATTTGATCCTTCCATAGGGATACCCTACCATTAAGGAAGTTATCTTCTAATAAGAGAAAGAAAACCTACACTGTACTTTAAATTTGCTTGTTGGATGGATTCATCAAAGAACCCCTAGATTATATCCATGTTGATTTGTGGAGGAGAATGGGATTTAGTCTTTGGAGTCTTGATAGGAATCTGAAAAAAGGATACCAAGTACATAAATTGCATCGTGTCTTGGAAGATAGGAAATGGTTTATTCTAAAGAATGTATCCATTACAAGTTATCCATATTCTCCATGAGACAAGGTGTTGTTTGTACAACATCAGGAGCTAGTCTCTGGACTTGTGAGTAATATAAAGTCAGACTTGTGAGTCATATCAAGTCCTATGTATCCTCATATGAAGGAGGTGGTGATGTTGTATTGTAAAGCTTGTGAGTAATATCAAGATCAGTTTTGTGAGTAATATCAAGACTAGACTTGTGATTAATATCAAGTCAATTATTCTCATAGAAGTTACCCTATGAAATGGACCTCCAGCTATGGAGATGAGCTTGTGAGTAATACCAAGCTGAGTCGTGGTTGAGTTTTGTGAGTAGTATCAAGACTATAGACTTGTGAGTAATATCATATCCTACCAATATCCTCATTTATTGAGGTGACAACTTTTACTCGGTAAAGTGGAAGTACTATGTGATATATTGCTAGTCATGTCCAATGAATGTTGTAAGTCTCCTTTAGGGCTTAGCTACCCCTAGGGTAATTACTTTAACGTATGACTATATGACTTGGAGTAATATATATGATCATCAGTATGTATGGAATAATTATTCTAAGTATGATATGATAAGATGGATAAATAATACACATATGGACCATGCATTAATTATTTAATGCTAGTGAGAAAAAGCATAGAGAAAAGAGATTTTTAATTGCCCGTGCAAATGTTCGAGTGGATTCAAATTATAAAGCTTCAATAAAATATGAATGCCTCAGTCAAAGCATCAGTTGAACTATCAATTAATGTAATTATTTAAATAAAGAAGATATTAATGGTCATCAATCAACATGCATTTATTAACTAAATTGATCCATGTAAAATTTAATAATAGAAACTGTGCATGGATGGCACTAAGAGTGAAGCACCGATGACATTTAAGCTATCCTGTTAACTATGTGATCGTCAAATAGTTAAATATTGAGTTCACTTCACATTTAGTTAACGTTCAATTCAAGCCATTTAACATCCAGTTCAAGTAAAGTTAACATACATTTCAAGTCAGTTAACATTAAGTTCAAGTAAAGTTAACATACAATTCAAGTTAGTTAACAATTAGTTCAAGTCAATTAACATTCGGTTTAAGTCAGTTCACTTTCAATTCAAGAAAGTAAACATTCAGTTAACGATAATTCAGGAAAGGAAAAGTGTTAATGTTTTCATGGAGGGAGTTCTAGTTATCTCCTCCTTTTGAATGCACTATGCTGTGCTCTCAGTTTGATCACTGAGCCTCCTATGCGCTACCGTCTACATGTTATTGGACTGTTATTAATATTATAGGAATATGGAAGTTCAATATAGTTGCATACAGTTGTTTTTGTATGGTTTCATTGGATATATCTTCTCTACTGCTGAGGTAATATCTCTTATCGAGCAATCTGCTTATGTGTTGTAAACCATTCTTTGCAAATCTATCTATCATACTCAAAGAATTGATGGGTTTTTCATCCTTAGTGTTTGTAGGGTTTTCCCAATGTATATATTGTATCTTATGGTTGATTGATTTATGTGGTTGATTTATTTATGATATTCACATGTGGATAGTATAAATATTCATATGTGGCTGATTTGTGAAATTCATAAGTGTTGAAATTGTTTGATAAAAAATTTAAAGTTCAAACATCTCCGATTTTGCACAAATGTCAACATGGTATCAGAGCATAGCTCATGAAGGAGATTATTTTTGGGTAGAAAGATAAGCCTACATAGATCTTGAATAGTTGATCAAAATATTGCAACCATGAAATTGATCTCCATTCGACCAGAAGATCGCCTCAAAAGTACTTCCAACTTCATCACATGGAAGACAAGAGTATTGAACATTCTTGAAGAGCATGGCCTTGATTGTTATGTATTCTCGATGGTAGAGGAGCCTACCACCGAATAAGGGAAAATAAAATTCAAGAAGAATAAAAAAAAGGCCAAGCATGTGATCTTTAATTTGGTTAAGGACAACCTCATGTTTGTGATCATTCTGTTGAAGACTGCAAGGGAGTGTTTTGATACACTCACCAATATTTTCAAGAAGAAGGCATCGAGTGAAGAAAATGGGTGCATCTAAAGCAATGTTATGTGCACTAAAAAGGAGAATATTGTCCTCATGGAAATAATAAATAAAGGAAGAAATCCTTTCACTACAAAGAAACTCTTCCATTCAAGTGAATAAAGTAGGACTCTGGTATTCTACGCAAGGGTGCAGAGATAAAGAGGGAGCCCACACAAACCAATAAAATATAAGTAATTTATATTTTCATTGTTATATTATGTTGTAAATAAGTTCTGTTTTTTTTTTTTAATATGTTTCATGGCTTTCATGTAAAGATCTGTATTCTTGGACTTTGGAATTGTGTTGAGCATATAGCTTGTTTTCTGTCTTTATTGTCATGTTGTAGATTTCATGAAGTCCATATTATGATACACTATTAGGAATTATATAAGACTGATATAGACTTATATTTGATTGATAGAAACATATATAGGACCGAGGATTCATAATTTGTTTCATGATACATACGATATAGTGTTGCGTGATTTCTCATGAGTTATGAACACAAGACTGCATAAACCTTGATGAATACAAGGATGAATTTTTTATTTGAATATGGCGATGCATTAATATAATATTGATATGGGACTGATATAATAATGATATAAGACTAATATAATGTTTAAAATCAGTGCATGAGATCAGTACGGGTTATGTTAAGATAGTCGATTAATATTTGTACATAAATGTGTAAATTATTATCAGTATATATTTATGTGAATAAAATTCATGAGTATGAAATGGTTCTAACCATTAGAATATTTTTTCTTGTAGGAAAAACTCATATTACCTTACCTACAAGTGAATAATTGCATGAATATGGAATCATTCTGATGGTTGATCCTAAAAGAGAGCAGATCGGCAGGTTCTTATGTTTCTTAGGAAGAATACATAATAGAAGTCATAATTCTATTAAGAGAAATGTAAAGACTCCTGAAGGTAATGTATTTATATTAATTATATTCATATATGTGTTATATATAGAGTAGTATGAGTCTCCTTGATGGAGGACTCAATTTTATGATTCCCACATCCTAGATGTTGAGAGGGAGAAGCTAGTTTTGCTAGATCCTAGAAAAACCAATGGAACTGGTTAACTTAACCTCCTGCTAAGTAGAAACCATGTATGGTAGTCATATTTAGAAGGAATATATATGTAAGAATATTGGATGATGCTTAAAGTTTAAATTTGTAACAATATTTAGATCAATATTTTCTTTTGATTGAGGAAAATGTGCAGTAGAGTTCTTAAAAGGATTCAAGAACATTAAAATATAAGTCCATGCCCACACACATGAAGTTAAATATGATTCTTATTCATATTTGTAGGATCCAATAGATGTTAGAAATACCTATACATGTTCCAATATCAGTTACATGTTATATACTCAATACATTGACATGTACAACAAAGCATGTGTTGTGTTTCCTACTTGGTAGAAGAGTATGTGGATTCATACATGTCTTAGTCAGTGAAAGTAAGTTTCACAAATATATGGATTATAACTAGTAAAATGATCGATATGAAATATCATATCAAATATGTTGCTCAGATAGATCATATTGTAAAGAAATAAAACTCTACAAAGTTCCTACTTAGTTGTATCTGAGACATGGTGCAGAAAGGAGTTGTGTAACTCTTGTACATATCCATGGATGAGAAAATCTCTAGTATATTTACTAAGAAATTTCCCATAAAAGGTTTGGTATTGTATAAAAATACTCCTCTAGTTGAAGAGGGAGTATTGATGTATCTCCACAGGAAACAACAGTTAAAAATCCAAAAACTAGTTAGTCATGGTACATGACTTAGGTAGCCATGGGATGTTATATCCTGTGGAGAAATTCCACATGAGAAGAGACATTGTCAAAGTCTCATAGACTAGATAGCCATATAATTGGCTATGTGGGGTATTGTGATATGAAATCACTATGAAAGTGATCATGCCTTAAAGAACATCACAAATAATGGAAATATCACTAAGAACTTCTCCAGATAGTAGAAGATTCTTGATGTCAACAAATGTTTAATATTGAAATAAAAGATAAACACCTTCTTTTTGCATGATAATTACACATTTAATTTGTTGTTTATTATGGATAGTTTCTAGTTTATATAAATTGCATTATGTATCGGATCCAAATGATGCAACTTTGAATAAGTAGTTGGTTGGTCTCTTAAAGTACCTAGAAGACTTCTTGTATTTTTTATCCTTGTGGATAAGAATATGTTTGAGTACCTTTGAGGTATATTACAATAGGTTCTTTATTGTATTTTGTACATAGTAGAACTATTGTATATATTGGAATTACCTATGTGAATTGTGGTTAGTACTACAAAATATAAGTGTATTGCGGCTAGTACTACATAATAAAGGTGTATGTCAGAGAGTGATATAGAAGAAAAAGTATTTGTGGATAGTACTACCTGCTAAGAAGTAGTGTAGCTTGGGAAGCTACCTACTATGGTAAAATTCTTGAACTTGCAGTAATTAGATCTTAATAACCAAGGTTTCTGAAAAAACCTTGTGTGTTATGATCGAACACATTGAGATGAAGTTTTACTTCATTGAATTCATGGTCATGTAAAATGAAATTTTAGTATGTAACTACTTATGAGAGAATTGGAAATTTGTGGACACGTCATTGTCAGTGACGAAGTTGATACTTCTGAGATAAGCTTGGTATGGTAGGAAATTCCTGGTAAAGCAAAGAAGGTCTCCCTTGCTGAGAGGGAGTGTTGTTTGTACAACATCAGAATTCATTCTCTAGAATTGTGAGGAATACCAAGTCGTACCTTTGAGTCATATCAATTCCTATGTATCCTCACATGGTTAAGGTGGTGATGTTGTATTGTAAATCTTGTGCGTAATATCAAGCTGAGTCTTGTGAGTAATATCAAGACTAGACTTTTGAGTAATATTAAGTTAAGTATTCTCATAGAAGGTACCCTATTAGATGGACCTCTAGTTATGGAGACAAGCTTTTGAGTAATATCAAGATGAGTCTTGTGAGTAATATCAAGATTGTAGAGTTGTGAGTAATGTCAAGTCCTACCAATATCCTCACTTGTTGAAATGGAAAACTTTACTTGGTAAAGTGGAAATACTATGTGATATATTGCTAGTCATGGACACTAAGTGCTATAAGTCTATTTTAGGGCTTAGTTACCCCTAGAGTAATTACTTTGGCATATAACTATATGTTCTAAGAAAATATATATGATCATCAGTATGTATGGAACAATTCTTCTGCGTATGGTATGATAAGATGGATAGATAATACACATATGTACCATGCATTAAATATTTAATAATAATTGGATAAAGCATAGAGAAAGAGAATTCAAATTTCCCGTGCAAATATCTGAGTGAACTCAAGTTATAAATCTTCAGTAAAATATGAATTCCTCAACCAATGCCTTAGTCAAAGCATTAGTTGAAATATTAATGAATGTAATCAGTTAAGTAAATAATAGATCAATTTTCATCAGTCAACGTGCATCAATTAACTAAAGAGATCCACAAAAAAGTTAATAATAGAAATTGTGCATGGATGGAACTAAGAGTGAAGCATTGATGACACTTAAGTTATCCTATTAACTAAGTGATCAGAAATGAATTAAATATTGACTTCAATTCACATTCATTTCAAACCATTTAACATTGAGTTCAACTAATGTTAACATACAGTTCAAGTCAGTTAACATTTAGTTCAATTCAGTTAACATTTAGTTCAATTCAATTCACTTTCAGTTCAAGACAATGAAAATTCATTTATAGATAATTCAAGAAAGAAAGGGTGGTAATGTTTGCAGGGAGAGAGTTTTAGTTAGCTTGTCCTTGTGAATGCACTATGTAGTTCCCTTAGTGTGTTTATTGAGCCTCCTATGAACTACCTTCTACATTATAGGGTTTTGTCTTGTTAGTAATATGCTAGGCATAGGTTAAGTTCAATAAAGTTGCATACAATTGTTTTTTCATGGTTGCATTGGATCTCTCTTCTCTACTGGTAAGGAAATATCTCTTATCGAGAAATATGCTTATGTGTCTTAAACAATTATTTGCAAATAAATTTTGTTGGAATGTTGGACAATACTGAGAGGGGGGGGAGGGTGAATCAGTATTGATAACTTTTAACAATTTAAACCACTTTTAATTTATTCATTAACACACATGATCAATAAGAATGCACGAAACACAAATTTATCATGGAAGCCCAATTGGGTAAACAACCAACACTTCCTATTACTGGAAAATTGTATTTTACAAATAGTTTTTCTCTTCTTCAAGAGACAAGGATGGTATTACACCCTATTTACTAGCAACTACTGGAAGGAGGCTACAACCCCCTAGTTTTATCAGTTGCTACTAAAAGGATGCTGCTACAGCCTATTTACCAACTGCTACTAGAAGGAAGCTATGCCCCCCTAGTTTTATCAGCTACTACTAAAAGGATGCTACTACACCCTTTTTACCAACTGCTACTGAAAGGAGACTGTGAACCCCTAGTTTTATCAGCTACTACTGAAAGGATGCTACGACACCCTATTTACCAGTTGTTACTGGAAGGAAGCTACGACCCCCTACAAGCCTATTTCTTGCCTTAGCACCACCCTACCACCCTTGTATGTTTTTATCAAACATACAGAACTTCTTATGTCTCCCTTGGTCTCTATTTTACTTGCTACCATATCATTCTGGATAGCAGAGACACACTTCTTCAATATCAAACTTCTTTTTATATATTTCTTCCAACATCATACCCTTTCACCGGTCACACCCTTTCAATATGGAAAATGAACCCTTTTCAAAAGGTTATATCTCTCTTTATTATTTTAACAAATAATAAACTCTATAACGCTTCTCTTCATTCACAAATGCGCCCTTGTTTAACTAATACAATAATAACTATAAAAATTCATGATTCATAAACATTTTTAAACTTCTTGTAGCTTATCGAAATAATATTCTATTTATTACATCTAGGTTTAAATCTCTGTTCTAAATCTATCAGTCACAGCCTTTTTACCTTTCCACAACAATCTCTTCACAAAAGAAATCCTTTTGAAATTTTCTTTTTCCGTAATGATAATTCTGCACCAAAATTTCTTTCGAATTTGGCTTTTTCTGCAATTATATTTCTGCATCAAAAATCCTTCTGCAATGTACTTTACGCATCATTGAGTTCTCATAGACTCTTACCTAGCCGTTGATCTAAGATTTGATGCAGATTACGAATTGCAGATGCATGTTCTGATTTTTTCTCAAAAGGTCCTTCTGCAAATGCCTTTTTGCAAGATACTTTCCGCACCATTGATTTCTTATGGAGTCTTCCCTAGCTGTTGATCTTTATATCATATGTGGATTACAGATTGCGGGTTTTCCAAATTTCTTGAAAGTTCTTTCGTAATTTTCTTTCCACAATTTTTCTTCCACTACGTCGATCTCATGCGGACTCTCACCTGATCATTGATTTTAGATCATATGCAGATTGTACATTGCGGGTTTTCCAAATTCCTTAAAATTTCTTCCATAATTTCCTTTCTGCAATCTTTCTTCCACACCGTTGATCTCTTGCAAAGTATTTTCTGAAAGTCGATCTTGCAGATTGTGGGTTCAGAAAATATCAAACATTACTTTTGCAATTCCCTTTTTGTAATTCTTCTTTTGCACTGTCAATCTCTTGCAGATGCTTTCCTTGACCGTCTATCTTTGCATTACGGATTGTGGAATGCGGAATCACTCTTTCATATTTTGGACCTCTGCAATTTTCTTCTGCAACTTTGTTTCCACATTACTTCTTAACTGTCGATTTCCTTGTGAGTTCACTCCTGACCATTGATCTACAATCAAATGCGAATTGTGGATTACATATTGTGGATCAACATTTTTTCAAAATGATCTTAACACAATATCCTCCCGCAAATATTTCTACAACTTTTCTAGGTCGTTGATTTCTTTGCATATTCATTCCTAACCATTGGTCTATGATCACATGCGGATTGCGCTATAACGTTGTGGATCTCTTTGCAATTGTAGATCTTCTATGTACTTTCTTCTAATTTTCAGATCTATTCATCAATGAGGGAGATATTTTAATTTGTTAATCGATGCTCATTGTCGCCTCTTCCAAAAGGTAGGGGGGATGATAGGTTGTCTCAGGATCTAGGATTGTGACTTCTTAAGGAGTCCAAGGACCTATACCTTTTATCTATGTGTCGAATAACCATAGTGATGCTAGTGATATAGACACATACAAGCTCAAATGCGTTGCCAATGTTGGATAAATCCCAATCGTCGAATCAATATGTACAGTTGATCACCTAATCGAATGGTTGTTGAGTCTTCGTAATGAATTATGTTGCATATCCCCATATCCTGTTCATTTTGCATCGATCGAGTGCTACTCATCGAACTACCATTTGCTACAGATCATCATCTTCTCTGCCTCTTGCATGGATCGAACACTACTCATTGAACTACCATCCGACTTCGTAATTCCTTTGTCTTAAAATGAGTTTTCCCTGTCATATGTTTTATTGATTATTCCTTTGTCATTGTTGAACTCCTTTGACATCAATTTACAATCCACGTAATGGATCCTTTGTATTTTACTGAGTTCATCTTGCTACCATCTCTATCGGTTATTCCTTTGTCATTCCTGAACTCCTTTGACATCAATGACAACTATATTCTCAACAATCTCCCCCTTTGGCATTAATGGAAACATATAAACATTCTCCCCCTTTGGAATTGATGGAAACATATGAGCATTCTCCCCCTTTGAAAACAATAACAAAGGATAACCTGTTATTCCATTGATGTACCCATTTTGATATAGGATTTCCTGTCTTTCTTCTTTCTGACAAATTCCCTTACCCACATATCTCTTCTTTTAAGTTATTTTCTTCTCTTCCGCTTGTTAAGCGGATTTGGTGCTAATCATTGCTTGAGTAATGATAGTCTTATTTTGCATCCTCATCTTCCTTCTTTCAGAAAGTCTTTGAATAATAACCTGAGTGATAAATTATAGACTCCCGCTATCACTATGCTTCCTTCTGCTCCATTATTGAGTCTCTCTCACTTTACTTCAAGCTAAATATATGCACCTTTTCTTTGTGTCAACCATGCACTAGTATTATCATTTAAACTTGATGATCTCTTTTATTTGAAGAATATATAGCTTTCATCATACTTCAACATTAGATACCAATTGGAATTTCTGAATTTAACTCCCCCTGAGTATATGATCCCTCCTAATGTTATTTTAAGGGTTCTCTTTAGATCATGGGAGATCTTATAAAATAATTCCACAATCATCACTATATCCTTCTTCATCACCTTCATCTTCTTCTTCATCGATGTATTCTTTTACATCTCCATCTTTCTTTCCCTCATAATGAATGCCACTTATATTTATAGCACTATCATTCTCAACATTATATTTGGAAACTTTATTGATACTTGAAGGATTTTTTTGTTCTGAGTATTTGTAATCTTAATTTATTCTCCACGTCTTTTCTTGGGGTACCCTTCTTACCGGTCTTATATTTCTTTGTCTTTTGTATTTTATCTTATATCTCTTCTCATGTGTTTCCTTAGACAATCTACATGTATTTTTCTTGCAATGTTTTGCAAAGTGTCCAACGTTGTGGCACATGAAACATATAGTGAGTCTTTTTCTATTTGAGATGTTAGTGCCTTATTTTCTTTTTAGACCTTGATCTTCTTCTTTGATTTCACAATCAACATCCTTGTGACCAAACTTGTGACAGCGATGACAATATCCATAGAATTCAGTGGCATATCTTTTGAAAATTTTATTCTTAGAAGGACG
The DNA here is from genome assembly GCA_001517045.1 of Pseudotsuga menziesii. Taxonomy (NCBI): domain Eukaryota; kingdom Viridiplantae; phylum Streptophyta; class Pinopsida; order Pinales; family Pinaceae; genus Pseudotsuga; species Pseudotsuga menziesii. The sequence continues at coordinate 176,105 of LPNX010683734.1, read as the reverse complement.
AGTTGAATTCTGATGACTAGAATTAATCTTTTTGAAATTCTCCTCATGTATGGGTATATCTTTGGAAGCATCATTCTGACATTTAACATCTCCAACATCTTCTTGAGTGATGGATCTTGATCCTCTAATGACATGTTCTTGATCATATCCAAGACCTGTTTTATCCCTAGGAAATATTTGTAAGTTGAGGACTCTATTAAGTGATTCAGTACTTTCCTTGAACTTCTCACTAAAAGATAGCTAATATTTTCACTTCTTTATTTCTCCTTTGAATTTAGAAACTTCTTGTTTTAAGGTCTCGACCTCTTCTTGGCATTTTGACAACTTTTCTTCCAAAGAATTGTTCGTCATTATGTTCTTTTTGAATTCTTCAAGAGCACTCATGAGTTCTGCCTTTAGGTCCACCACTCCTTCCATTTCCGAATCATCTTCTGAAGCTTGATTTACTGTCCCTATGAGTATATTTTCTTCATCTTCCCTATCATCCTTGAGAATAGAAAGGATTGCTTCTGGTCTTTCTTCAACTGGGTAAAGTTTCTCCAATTTAACCTAGAGTTCCTTAGTTGAGATGCATTGTCCTATCCTCTCTTTGACAAGTTGAGATAATCCATCAAGTATGGCCTCCATTGCCCTTTAGTTATTTTTCTTGGAATCTTTCTGATATGTAGTCCTTACTCTTTTTGGTGGGATATAATCAGAGATTACTGAATTCCATACTCAATATCCTAACAATTGTAAGTACACTCTCATTCTTATGCTCCAATATGAATATTCTTCTTTATCAAGTACTAGAGCTCTGTTGGTTGGAATCCCTTCTTGTTGATCCATAGTTTTTTTTAATTGGNAATCAGTATTTATAACTTTTAACAATTCAAGCCACTTTTAATTTATTCATTAACACACATGATTAACAAGAACACACAGAAATTTTTTTTATAGTGGAAGCCCAATTGATTAAACCACCAACACTTCCTATTACTGAAAAATTGTATTTTACAAGTAGTTTTTTCCTACTTCTAGAGACAAGGATGGTATTACACCCTATTTACTAGCAACTACTGGAAGGAGGATACAAACCCCTGGTTTTATTAGCTTCTACTGAAAGGATGTTGCTACACCCTATTTACCAGCTACTACTAGAAGGAGGCTACGACCCCCTGGTTTTATCAACTATTACTAAAAGGATGTTGCTACACCCCATTTACCAACTACTACTGGAAGGATGCTATAACCCCCTAGTTTTATTAGCTACTACTGAAAGGATGCTACGACACCTTTTTTACCAGCTGCTATTGGAAGGAGGCTACGACCCTGTACAGGATTGTTCCCTGCCCTAGCGCCACCCTTCCACCATAGTATGTTTTTATCAAACTTCCAGAACTTATTATGTCTCTCGTGGTCTCTGTTTTACTTGTTGTTATATCGTTCTGGAATGCAGAGAAACACTTCTTCAATCTTGAATTTATGTTTATATTCTTCTTCCAACATCATACCCTTTCAACAATCACACCCTTTCAATATAGAAAATAAACCCTTTTAAAAAGGTTATATCTCTGTTTATTCTTCTAACAAATAATAAACTCTGTAATGCTTCTCTTCATTCACAAATGCGCCCTTGCTTAACTAATACAGTCATAACTATAAACATTCATGATTCATAAACATTTTTTAACTTCCTGTAGCTTATCAAAATCGTATTATGTTTATTACATATAGGTTTATAACTCTTTTTTTTAAATATATCAGTCACGACCTTTTGACCCTTGTACAACAATATCTTTGCAACATAAATGCTTCCAAATTTTGCTTTTTTCTACAATGACAATTCTACACCATAATTTCTTCCAAATTTTCCTTCTTCTGCAATGATATTTCTGCAACAAAAATCCTTCCGTAATGTACTTTCTGCACCATTTATTTCTCACGGACTCTTCCCTGGTCGTTGATCTGAGATTTGATGTGTATTGCAAATTGCAGACATGCGTTCTAATTTTTTCTCAAAAGTTACTTCCAGAATTTTCTTTCCGTAACTACCTTTTTGCAAGATACTTTCTGCGTTGTTTATTTCTTGCAGACTCTTCCCTAGCTGTTGATCTTTAGATCAGATGCGGATTGAAGATTGTGGGTTTTCCAAATTTCTTGAAAGCGCTTCCACAAGTTTTCTTTTGCTCTGTCGATCTCATGCAGACTCTCTCCTGCTCGTTTATTTTAGATCAGATGTGGATTGCGGGTTTTCCAAATTCCTTAAAAGTGATTCCAAAATATTTCTTCCGCACCTTCGATCTCTTGTGGAGTATTTCCTAATAGTTGATCTTACGGATTACAGGTTCATAAAATATCAAACATTACTTCTGCAATTCCATTTCTGCATTTTTTCTTCTGCATCGTCGATATCTTGTGGATGCTTTCTTGACCGTCGATATTTGGATTATGGAATGCAGAATCAAACTTTCATATTTTGGACCTCTACAATTTTCTTTTGCAACTTTGTTTCAGCATTACTTATGAACCGACGATTTCCCTGCGGGTTCACTCCTGACCATTGATCTACAATCAAATGTGTATTGCGGATTGTGGATTGCAGATCGTCCTTTTTTTAAAATGATCTTAACGCAATATCCTCCTAAAAATATATCCACAAATTTTATGGGTCATTTATTTCTTTTTGGATTCAATCCTAACCATTGATCTACGATCAAATGCGGATTGCGCTATAATGTTGTTGGTCATTCTGCAATCGTAGATGTTTTGTGGATTTTCTTCTAACTGTTGGATATGTTCATCAATGGGCGATATATTCTAATTTTTTAATCGATGGTCACTAATGCCTCTTCCAAAAGGTAGGGGGCCTAACAGGTTTTCCCGAGCTCCAGGATGGTGAATTCTCATGCATTCCAAGCACCTAGATCCCCAACAATACCTTTTCCCTATGTGTCAAATAACCATAGTGAGGGCAGTGCATATAAACACTTACAAACTCGAACGCACTGCCAATATGGGATAAATCCCAATCGTCGAATCAATCTGTACCGTTGATCACCTGATCGGATGATTGTTGAGTCTTCGTAATAAATTCTACTGCAGATCCTCATCTCCTCTACCTCTTGCATCGATCGAATGCTACTCATAGAACTACCATCTGATGTAGATACTCATATCCTTTGCCTCTTGCATCGATCGACCACTACTCATCGAACTACCATCCAACTTTGTAATTCCTTTTACTTACACTAATTTTTCCCTTTCATCATGTTTTAATGATTATTCCTTTGTCATTGTTGAACTCCTTTGAAATCAATTGACAATCCATGTAATGGATCCTTTGTATTTTACTGAGTTCATCCTGTGACCATGTCTATTGGTTATTCCTTTGTCATTCCTGAACACCTTTGACATCAATGACAAATATATTCTCAACAAACCTATCATACTAAAAGAATTGTTTGGTTTTTTCATCCTCCGTGTTTGGAGGGTTTTCCCAAGACATATCTTGTCTCTTATTGTTGATTGATTTATGTGGTTGATTTATTTATCAGATTCATATGTGGACGATATAAATATTCATATGTGGCTAATTTATGAAATTCATAAGTGTTGACATTGTTTGATAAAAGTTTTGGAGTTCAAGCATCTCTGAATTTGCTTAAACATCAACACAAGGAACATAAATTCTCTTAACACTTTGAGATCCAAGGAACATAAATTCTCTTAACACTTTGAGATCCCTTCTTCTGAGGAAACATTTGAGATTATCCAAAAAAATTATTTTTACTCCATAAGGATTGAAATCCTAAATATTCTTCAACATATTTCCAAACCCAAGTTATATAAGGGCGGTCATTAAATAAATGAATATTAGTCTCCAAACTATTTTTGCAAAGGAAACACCTACCAAGGCCTTCCAGATGTTTCTTCTGGAATCTATCCCATGTTCAAGTTTTGTCATGCAAAATTAACTACATAAGAAACTTATTTTGGGAGGTACATATATATTCCATATTTTCCTCCACCACCAATCAGAAGAGAGAGATTTATGATCTTGTTGGGCTTCATAACCTTTTTATACAATGTAATATATACCTTCTCCTCTCAATGTCCAAACCATTTCATCAAAGTTATAATTTAATCTGGCATGATCCTTTTGTAGTTCACCAATGTATTTCTTCCAAAGAAATAAGGGCCATCAAGACCAACCTCATAGCTCAAAGCCACCCTTGCATGCATGTGGGTTTCAACAATATTCCTTATTTGATCCAAGGTGCACAAAGCTATAAGTTCTAGGTGATTAATGATTTCAAGAGGAAGAAAGATACATTGATTACATCCCAAAATCACATCATCCCCAATCCTAATTTGAGAACCCAATTGAAATATCCATTCCAAGTGACCCCATATAACACAGAATGCATAAATACGATCCTTCCAGTGTTTAAAGGAAATAGAACAAGACTTTCTAGGAGATATCATATACCTAGCAAAATTGCAAGGGATGATATTTTTGGATAAATGATTCTACAATAGAAATTTTCCTTTAAGATTGATTTCCACAAGTATTTTGCAGCCAAAGAAATGGAAAACTAATACAAAATTTTAAGGCCCCATCCTTCAAATTTCTTTGTCCAAATTAGTAGGTCCCGATGAGCTATATGAGATTGTTTGGAATCGAGGCTATTTCCATAAATAGTCGCCACAAAGTATTTGGATTTTATTTAATGATACCTTTAGGAATAGAAGCCAAGATAGCCCAATATCCTAGAAGGGCCTCGATAAGTGTCTAAATAAGGACCAATATACCACCATGAGACATCCATCTATTAGACCAATGAATCATTTTTCCTTCAATTCTAGTGACTAGCTAGTTTCAATCAAATTTCCTATAATTGTTTGACTTTAGGAAAATGCCCAAGTACTTTAAGACATTTGTAGGAGACTTCAAAGAAATGTTAAATAGTTTATCTATGATCCTAGAGAAGGCATCCTCCAAGACATAAGTATAAAGAGAATATTTTTCTTGATTTATGAGTATACTTGATAGAGAAATATAGATCAAGCAATTCCTTCAACATTTGACTTTCTCTTATCGCGTTCGGCCCCAACATAAGAGTTTGATCGACAAAGAGAAGGCGAGATATTGAGAGGTTTTGAACAATAAAAACTCCTTGGATTGATTTTTGAGATATAACATGTTCAATGGCTCTATCAAGATATTATGTGATAAGAAAAAAACATATACGAGGAGAGAGGTAATCCCTACCTCAATGTCATCCCAAAAGAGACATAATTCAACATATCTTTTCAATGCCTTTCTATTTACAAGAACAATAGTGTGGGTTTTAATTTTTTTTCTTATTTAACATCTAAGAGATATTAGAACCATTAGAAACAATGCAGAAGTAATCAACCCCATAATTATATAGTGTTGACTTTTTTCTCTTCAATGCCACATTTATCACTTGTGATTTGTATCAACATTATTTTATGATGATGATGGTTAACATCCACTTCTTTTTAGCTTGAAAGAAGATCCATAGGTTTCTTTTGGAAAAAAAAAATTAGGTTGCACTCTTATTTTTTTCATCCTTTTCTCCATATTCTTTTTTAAATTTGGATTTTACTTTAATTTGAGTGAATTTAGCTCTGATCCTCTTCTTCCTTTCTCTCTAATGGAGCTACTCAAAATGTTTTTTTCAAGTCAACATTGTTCTTAAATTTCCTTCAACAAAATCTGCATGGAAATATATTTTGTCTAGAATTACCAGGCCTATACTTTCCAAAAGTACAATTACCTCCTCTTTGACCACTCCTCAATAACCAATTCATGGACATGGGTAAACGTGTGCATGTTTTCGTATGCTTCTACATCAATAACTCATTTGATCCTTATAAGTTATAACGATTTATATTACTATCAATGCAACATCGAACATGAGAACCTTGAGAGGTTTGTTATCTAAATCCAAATATACTTCTACTTTCTTCTTCTTCACTATTACGTATTCCATTTGTGTTTCTTGCAACATCAATCCATTTTTTGGAATCCCTTACTTTAAGCTCTAGAAGTGAAAACCTTTGGTTTTATGAGGTTCTCATGGAAATGTGTCAATGGGTTTATTATTTTCTCCTCTAAAAGGTGCCCATCGATTTTCAAAGATTGATTTGAGGGTTCTAACATGTGGGTATGAAGACGATCACATGTGGGTGTGAAGACGATCTATATAGTAGAGGGGATTATGCTTAAGAAAATATTGTATATTATTGGTATTTTATTAGAAGCATGATGTGTAGGTGACAGTTTCCAAGAAGTGCCATTGTCGGAAAAACCCTTGAAACCAAATCCCAAATAAATAAAATGTTAAACCCAATCTTGAGACTTAAACCAATCAAATGGTGTCATGTGATTCTATATTTTTTTATAGTATTTGATAAACAATCCTATAATTCTGAGAAATATAAAGTTTGGATTGAATAGAGTTATTCAATTGATTCTATAAAAATATTATCTTTCTTCTATGATCATATCTCATATTTACTTATAATGGTATTGATTTGGGTCTTGGTACTTTCTAAATGTCACACCCAAAATAATGTAGCGAATGTAGCAACCATAAGCTCTAACATGATCAAAATTCATTGTAATGAAAATGCTTATGGACTTTTTTATTTTCCATTTTGTGAGTTTCTATCACATGATTCCGGATCTCATATAGAAGGGAAGAAAATAGTCTTAAGATAAATTTTTATTTATTGGTTAGGAGATCATTCATAAGGAACACAGATTTTTACAAAGTAAAGAACCGCCTTATTGGAAACTTCTTTCGTGTTGCATAATACTTATGTCAGGTTCTAGACAAGAAAAGGAATACGATTGGTTTCATCATTTTTTAATAAATGTGGATTGAATCATGTCAAATTGATTTTAAGATATTGTTTTCATACTCCATGACTATGGATAATAAGTTGATAAGCTCTAACATGATCAAAATTCATTGTAATGAAAATGCTTATGGACTTTTTTATTTTCCATTTTGTGAGTTTCAATCACATGATTCGTGATCTCATATACCGGATCTCATATAGAAGGGAAGAAAATAAGTCTTAAGATAAATTTTTATTTATTGGTTAGGAGATCATTCATAAGGAACAGAGATTTTTACAAAGTAAAGAACTACCTTATTGGAAACTTCTTTCGTGCTACATAATACTTATGTCAAGTTCTAGACAAGAAAAGGAATATGATTGGTTTCATCATTTTTTAATAAATGTTGATTGAACCATGTCAAATTGATTTTAAGATATTGTTTTCATACTCCATGACTATGGATAATAAGTTGATAGTTTTGATTTTTTTAGCATGATTTATCTTCCTTATGTTGTCATATGCTCCTATATGTGTAGGTTAAATGGAAGAGTAAAGTATCACAACAAATTAATTTTATCTATCCTAGCTAATTGTTAAATACTTTCAAAATCTCTCAAATCAATTCTTCATTTGTCTTATTCCGGATCTATCTGCAACTTTAATGAAAAAGTCTTCTTGGTGTTGTGTTCTGCGTAGACATTGGTGGACTATGCTTCTAGAAACTTGAGCATCAAAATGGAAAAAAATCACATGACATTGCATCTCCATTATTGGATGTCTATAGGGCATGCCCATTTTTGGCATGAATTTGTTTTCTTCGAGAGTCACTTTGTTAAGCAACAAGTTCCCCAAAAGAGCATAAAAATAGCACAAATAGACCAAAAAGAGTAATCCACGCCTTAATAATGAAGACCATATATGAATAGATAACATCTTCAAGGGGGAACCTCCTTATACAACGTAATGAGTACAAAAGACAAGAATACACAAGATATGATGCTACAAATGAAAGGTTTCCTTCATATATATAGGTGACTAAAAGGTACAATTCTAACTAATTGACCCAAGCCAACATAACTAATATTACCATACTAGTGACAAATACAACTAATGGACCAAGACAACATCAAGGCTAATATAATATGTGACACAATAGGAGGAATGTGACCAAAATTTATGATTAACATGCCCCTCCCCTTCAGACAAGTGTTGTCCTCAATGCTTGGTTATTTGTGGATCTTTATTTATGAAGTACTTATATTCCCATGTCAAATATGCAACCAGTAAGTTCTTTCACTTGATGAGGTGCATAATAATAACTTGATTTCATAGTTTTTTTTCCTTATTTCAGTGATTCAATTCAGGCTCGCATATGAATTTTCCTTCTTAAAAAATCCTTTCATTTTGATGTTGATCTGCTTGTTGTTTTGTCCTATTTTTTGACATGGCTAGGTTTCATGTTATTATTTGGAGAACTTAATTTTATTTCTTTATTGTATTTCCATAGCTTGAAATTTACACTTTCCTTTTAAGAGAGATGTGATAGATGGAGGCTAGTACCCATAAAGTTCCATAAAGGGATACATTTTTTATGATGTATGGAAATAAGTATTGTACCAACATTCTTCCAAAGTAAACCATTTCACCCACTCTATTTTTTTATTAGATGCAAAGAAACCAAGATTAGATTCTAAACATTTAGTCACTATATCAGTTTTCCCATCAGAATGAGGATGATAAGATGAATTATGATCCAACTAGGTATCCAAACAAGGATATAATTCATTCAAACATTTTCCAGTAAAAATTGGATCTATATCACTTTCAATAATCTTTAGTTTTCCATGTAACTTCCAAATTGTTTCCATGAAGGCTGAATCTACTGTACTTGCATAAAAAAGGGTGAGAAATATATCTATAATATGAGCCATACTTCTTGTGTACCATTAACATTGGCACAAAGTAAGAACTTTGGATAGGCCTAATTATTTCATCTTCTAATGTTTATTCAACCATATGCTCAATTTCACTCTTATGGCTATAGGTGTACCTATAAGGTTTGATGTTAAGAGGAACACTTTCTATAATTAAGTGAATAGAATGGTCCAATTATTGAATAGGTGGAATACCTTTTGAAACATATTCAAATACCTTGGAATTCTTATTAAAGACCCTTTGGAGATTTGGGTAAATATGATGCTTAGATGTTTGAGCATCTAGTGAGCATAGCTGTGCAATTACACCTTGTTTTCCCTTTTATAAATTTATTTTCCTACCATTAGAGCTAATCACCTTGTTTGGTTTCTCTGTGATATCATTTAACTCAATTATTTTTCTTCCTAGGAAAATTTCATGAAAAAATTCTAAAAATTAAAAGCCATTGTTTGCAATGATTGTAACCATTGAATGTTTAAGACACCATCAACACCACCCATTGTGATAGCAATCATTGGACTATTCAATACATACTCACCCATAGTAAGATTAATATTATGGAATTTCCCTGAACAATTGATAGTTCCTCCATTTGCAATCATTACTTGAGATTTTGGTGTTAAATATACAAAGAAAATGATATCTTTAGCTAATTTACATTGAATGAAAATATGAAAACTATCATAATCAATTAACATTGTTACTTTTATTAATCCATCCAATGCATGACAAGATATGGTATGGTGGGAGTAATCACTTCTATTTCATCAACTTGCTATGGTTCCCATTGTTTTGGTTCTTCATCTTCATAATCTATGTAGAATATTTTTTTTATCCACACTTATGTCCCTTACTATACTTGCTATCACAATTAAAGCATAGACCTTTTTATTCTCTTTCCTCTAGTTATTGAAGTGGAAACCCCTGAGGTGGATTAAAATAAGGAACATCATTCTCTTTATATGTGTTGGAAGTGGTATTTCTAGTAGCCATCTCCATATTTTTACTTTTAACCTTCTTTCCACCATGAAATCCTTCTTTAAGGATGGTGGTTCAAAGAGAAGCACCTCATGTTGAATGTTATTCTTCAAGTTTCAAATAAATATATCCAACAAATTAACTTATGAAATACGTTTCACGCTAAGAGATAGCTTCTGAAACTGCTTGATGTGCTCTTTAACTAGGCATTTTTCCTTGGGATTTATCAACTAGATAAATAAGGTGTTGCTATTGATATCCCAATAATGTGCAATCATTTCTTCTGTCTATATAGACCAAGAGGTAATATATTCCTTTTCACAATCACGAATCCATTGGCACCATACAAATTGATCAGGCTCTAAATATTATGATGCAATAGTCATCTTTTGCAAAGTTGGTACCTGGTGTAGATCAAAGAATTTCTCCATCTGGAATATCCATGTTATTGGATCATTCCCATCAAAATTTCTCATGTCAATCGTCTGAATTGAATTATTTCCTTGTACTTGAGTTGAACCCATGATGATGTAGTGGGTAATCAAATTTCATGTACTTGAACCTCTTATTCTCTAACTATTTTCCAATTTTCTCAATACATGATTTGAATAAGTCCCTATTTTCCTCTTTATCATATTCTTGAGTAGAAAAATGATGAATAAATTATGTTTTATATCATTATTCGGTTCCTCCAATTCTTAAATATCTTTCTTACTAGCCATCTCCTTGGCCATTTCTACTAGATCCTCCTTTCTAGGCATTACCTTCAAATCCTTTTTTTTATCCATCCCCTTGAGATATTATTTACTAGCCATATTTTCTATATTATTTTTCTATTCATTCTCTATATAAATATTTTGTTTTATCAACTAATTATATGTCACTTCCCTTCCACTTCATTCATCAAATGTTTCACTCAACTTGGTGATGTTGTGTCTATTTTCGTCATTTTATTCATATGACATGGACGAATACTCAGGTTCTTTGAGTGAAGTGTTATTTTTTCCACTTAATTTGGCTGCATTTTGAATATTAAAAATATATATCACACCCTAGGGTACATGTAATGTACCTACTTGGAGACTTAGCACACTAACTCAGACAAATTAGCAATCAACAAGATAGGTGACTCAATCTATGATTTTGACCAAGGTTTGTGGTAATTGTGAGTTTCAAAGGAATATAAGGGATTATTATTAGATTAGAATCCTATGCACAATATACTGGGACCTTTTATGGTTTCAAAATCAGTGAGGATGAAGTTTACTCCCAAGGCTCTTGGGAACCCTAGCATATGCAAACTAAATCCTTTACTTCACACATCCTGGAAACCAATGGAAGTGGAATTTAGAATTAGGTAGGATTAAATAAACAAAATATAAATTAATAAATATTGGGATTCTCACTAGCAGGTTTGAGGAAATGTTTAGAAGTTTTTAGAGGAAAACTAGTGAAAATGACTTCTAGGACTGGTTAACTAGTTTAACTTTAGGATGACCCAAACAATGCAAGGAGGTTGTTATTTCTAAATTTAAGGCATGGGATGAGTTAAGTGACTTTTTATTTAATATAAGGAAGTGGAAGAATCGAATTTGGAGTTGTTATGAAGGATTCATGACTCAAACATTGAAACTAGCTCAATTTAAATAATCATCTATCATAAGTGTGCACAATAGGACATAAATCATAATTTTATAGATTGAAATAGAAAAAAAAATATTATAGGTATGATATAACATAAATGGTAGCCTTCATATGATTAATTACATCAAGAAGTGTTCTCAAGAATAGAAGAGAAGACAAGAGAATTCGCCATGAGAAGAAACTAGCAAAACATGAAGACTTGAACTGGAAGGATTCTTTAATCACTACAACTAGATAAAACATCACTGGATATGATCATAGGACCTACAATAATATCAATTATGAATACTTTATTTATCCACCCTCATAATGGAATCATGGGTAACATATCACAACTTGGACTAGGGGCACATCTCCCAAGTCTAGAGTAGCACAATGCTCTCAGATCAATTCACAAACTGTCAAAAGATATGAAAGTGATGCACTAGCCTTATTTTATAGAAAATATTGCTTCTTTTACAAGCTACATTAACCATTTTCTCCCTCATGAGTTGTATTAGAAATCTTTTTCTTTAGGAGATTTTATTTTTGTTTTGCTTTCTTGCTTTTGATTTTCTATGCTACTTTTTCTTTTGGCTTCTTTTGACTGATTTTATGCCTTATCCTACTTTTTCCTACTTTTATTCCTTATCTTTTTTTTTCCTGCTTTTCTATTCTGGCATGCTTTCTTCTTTATTTTTCTTTCTGCTTTATTCCAACTTTCACTGCTTTATCATGTTTCCTTATTTTTTCCTGCTTTCTAGCTTTAAGGTGGTTTCTCCTTTCTTTCTTCCTTTGCAATATAAGACTATTTATCCTTTATTTATTTATTTCAAAGTTTCATTTCGTAAAAAAATATTCTCTTATGTTCCCTCATGGTACATTATCCTAATTTATTTTATCAACAATAAAATTTATTCATGAAAAAAAAATTTACTTAGGTGCATTTCAACTGTTAGGAGAAATATTTACTAATAATTAATTATCTGGTTTTCAAAATTTAATCCCAATACCTTAATGTATTTTCCTCCTAAAAGAACATGGACTAAATAGATAATAGGAATATCTATATGTCACCAAAATGTGGACATGACAATCCTCCCATCCTAAAACTTGCTTGTCCTCAATCAAGGGAAAATATGAATGATGAAACATTGGGATATTTTTCCACAAACTTTGTAAGTTGATGCATACACCATTTGAACTTCATATCCTTCATAGATGACTCCTTCGAAAATATTTCATTTTCCATCCTTCACCATCAACTCATGAATTACTTTGCTTTCAAAATAGTCCATGTCTAATTGTGTTGCAAGGTTTGGATTGAGCTTTGAACAAAACATGCAAAATGACCAACCTCTTCTTGAAGCACTTAGGATTGGAATAATATTGATTTTATAGAATTGCTTTCCTGTGAACAAGAGTATACGTGTTGTACACAAGGTAATATTCAATGATATTTCTTGAAACACAACTATAATGCCCCAAAAGATTAGTGAAAGTCATGAAATCAAGACTTGGACAATTGCGCTTTACCCATTTCTACTCTTGAATGTTCGAGTACACAGGGTAATCCCAAAATACCAAACACCTTCAAGTGACTACTTCACACAAATAGATCACAGATCATCATACCGATGTTTTTCACGTGGTTAAAACTCTCGAGAGGGAAACAGTCCATGAGCCCAGCCAAATAGCTACTTGGAGAAATTTATTATGCAAAAGAAAGAAAGTTACATATGAGCTTCTCATAATTGATCAACTAGCCAAGGACCCTCCATGCTCTTTAAATAGATATCATGGACCAATTGGGTGTTAAGCCACAGATCAATGGTAGGTATGATATAAGAGAAGTTGAACCGTCAGATCACTTTATGTCTAGAGCATCTCATGACTGTCAGATTAGAATATTTACAAATGCATACTAAAGAAACACACTTTACCTAACCGATATATTACACAACTTGATCTTAACTAATTCCTAAGTGTCTAAATATCCTAACATTCCCCCTTAAGAACAACTTGGGATAGGATTGAAGGATTTACAAAAGTGACACTATTAGGAGAAGGAAGGAGGCATTAGAGCATATCCCCCCTTAAGGACACATTCCTGAACTCCTAACATAGATCAAATTTTAGAAAACTTCGCTTCTGTAAGAGACTTGGTGAAGATGTCTCCAACTTGATCATCTATCGGGCAATAGAGCATTTCAAGAACACGATCTTGAACAAGATTTCTGATGAAATGCATGTGTAGCTCAATGTGTTTGTTGCGTTGATGTAGAACTGGATCTTTGCAAAGATTGATGAAACTTTGATTGTCGCACCAAAGTGGAGTAGGCTACTGCTACTTGAATCCAAACTCTGAAAGGATCTATCGAAGCCATAAAGCTTCTTGACTGACATTAATTGTAGCTCGATATTCTACTTCTGTTGAAGAAAGAGAAAGAGCTTGTTGTTTCTTACAAGCCCAAGTGACAAGTCCAAATCCCAGACTGAAAACATAACCTATAGTAGACTTTCGATCATTAGGATCGCTGACCCAATCTGAATCAGTGAAACCAACCAACAAAGGTTTCCCCCCTGTACTGTAATGAATCCAAAACTGAATTGTACCTCGAATATATCGAAGTATTTTTTTGTTGCTTTCTAGTGACTTTCATGAGGTGTTTGCATATAACGAGAAACAAAACCAACAACAAAGGAAAGGTCAGGATGAGAATGATTCAAGTATAAGAGACTACCAACAAGCTGACGATACAAGGTGGCATCTACTTCAGGGGAAGTACAAGTGGCAAAAGGTTTGACTCTAGACTGGAAGGGACAAGGGGTTGGTTTCCAATCTTCCATGTGAAAGTGACGAAGAAGGTCATAAGCATACTTAGACTGGGAAAGAAATATTTCTTATTTGGTTTGCAAGACTTGGAGACCAAGAAAATAATGTAAATGTCCTAAGTCTGACATTTCAAAATTTTGCTTGAGACTAGATTTCACATGGGTTATAAGTTTCGAGTCACTACTAGTAAGGATAATATCATCAACATAAAGAACAAGTATGATGAGATGGTTTCCTACTTTCTTGGTATAGACATTGGGGTCAGAATGACATCTAGAAAAACTAGTGTCAAGGAGAAAGCTATCCATTTTGGCATACCAAGCTCTAGGAGCTTGCTTAAGGCCATATAAGGATTTTTTAAGGAGATAGGCAAGGCTAGAGTTATCCTGAACATATCCAGGAGGTTGTTCTATTTAAATTTTCTCTTGTAAATCACCATGTAAAAAGGCAGACTTGACATCCATTTGACGGACTTCCCAGTTATGTAAGGTTGCAAGGGAAAGAACAAGGTAGATGGAATTCATTTTTGCGATAGGAGCAAAGGTTTCATTATAGTCAATCCCTTCAACTTGGAAAAAACCTTTGGCAACTAACCTTGCCTTAAGTCTTTCAACAATTCCATCTGATGCATACTTAGTTATGTAGACCCATTTACATCTAACAAATTTTCTTCCTTTTAGAAGAGGAACAAGATCCCAAGTATCATTCGCCATTAAGGAATGATGTTCTTCATCCATAGCTGCATCCCAATCTAGATGTCCTGAAGCTTCTGCAAAAGTTTCTGGATCATGATTCTCAGAAACTTGAGCCAAAAGAGAAGAGGATCGTTGAAATTGAGAACGTTTTCGACGTTGAACTCTAGGATCACCGACAAGATCACCAGCTGCTTCACATGTTGAATGGACCCATCAAGGAAGTATTGGTGCTGGTGCAATTGGAGGAACGTGAGCAGTTGGAGGTGGATTTTCATCCTCACTATCATCATCAGAAACTAGAGTTGGAAACCTATCAAGGAAGTTGGAAGAAGAACAAGAAGTCATAATCATCGAATCAGGCTCGCAAGCCATAGATGGCACATCCGCCAAGTTAGGCTCGCATGCCAAGAGATTTTCATCAAATTTAACATCTCTTCTAATGATTATATCATGAGAATGTGGCTGAAGAATTCCATAACCTTTTACATCTTCAGAATATCCAACAAATATGCACTTTTCACTTTTAGGCTCCAATGCTTTCTGTTTTTCATCCGGAATGTGAGCCCATGCTTCACAACCAAACACTCAGAAGTGACTTACATCAGGTTTAATTTTACTCCATGCTTATTTCGGTGTTATACCTTGTAAAACTTTAGTGGGTGTGCGATTAACTATGTAATTTGCACAATTTATGGCCTGAGCCCAATATTGAAGACTTAGTCCCTTAGATTGGATCATACAATTAGCCATTTCTTTTAAAGTGCAGTTCTTCCGTTCAGCTACACCATTTTGTTGTGGTGTATATGGAACAGTGTGTTGTTGTTGGATTCCTTGTTCAGTGTAGAAAGTAGTGAACTTGTTGTTAACATATTCTTCTCCATTGTCAGATCTTAACTTAATAATTTGATGACCATATTTTTTTTCAACAAGGGCCTTGTAGGCCAAGAACATGTTAAATACTTCGCTCTTAAGTTTTAGGAATTAAACCCAAGTGCATCTGGAGTAGTCATCCATGAAAGTTAAGAAATATTTGAAACCAAAAAAAAAAGTAGATGGAAGAGGGCCACACAAGTCACTATGCGCAAGCTCCAAGGAAACCGAGGCGTACCAAGAGGCACATTTGTCAAAACTGTCCCGATGATGTTTTTCAAGTACACAACTGAAACAAACACCATCCTTGCAAGATACCATTGGAATACTAGTCACCATATTGTCTTTACATAGTTGTTGCAATGAGTGATAATTTAAGTGACCAAATCGCTCATGCCAAATTTTTCTCAAGTTATCACTATGAGCAACAAAAACTGAAGGAAAAGGTGATGACCCAAAGTTGTTAAATTTGTACAACCTGGTAATATCATCAATAGTTCCAATAGCAGGGAAATTTTGAGGATTTTTAAAATCCTTGATTACAACTTGGTGAGGTGTAAACGTCACAGTTTTACCTTCACCTGAATGAGTAATTTGGTAGGCTGATAACAAATTGTAGGAAATTTTTGGAACACATAGTACATCGCTGAAATGACAATTTTCTACTGGAACTGTTCCAGATCCTACAACACTTAGAGACCTATCATCACCAACAAATATTTTCTTGGTGTTACATTCATGCATAGTAGAAAAGATGGCTTGATCCTTAGCCATATGCTAAGATGCTCCATAATCAATGAGCCATTCAATTGAAGTAGAAGAAGAAGATGCAGTATAAGAGTAACCAGAAGCACAAAGTGCATGTTCATCAGAGGTAGAATATGAAGGCAAATCTAGGTTGATGTGGTGCTTCTTCATTGCTGCTTCCAAGGCTACCATCTTCTTGAAACACTTAGATTCATCATGATTATCTTTCCCACAAAAATTTCAATGATGCTCAGTCTTCTTTCCTTTTGGCTTGGATCCTTTGTCATTTTTTAAAGAAGGAGTTGATTGAGCTGACTGAGAGGGTTTAGGACCCTTGTTGTTTGGCTTATTATTGCGAAAATTTTGTTTCTTGGGAGGCTTGGACTTTTCTTTCTATTGGGACAATAAGGCTTTCCTAGATGTATCTACATTGTTAATTATTCCAAGATGAATGAGCTTATCTTGCTCTCTAATTATGGAATCCCAAAAGGATTCAAGACTAGGCTCTTGATAGCTAGTTGAAGTCAATGATTCTTTCATGGAGTAGAATGTAGATACAAAAACAGAATATGCAGGTTCAAGTTTGGAAAGAATATGCTAAATACATTATTTGTCTTATTTCTTAATCTTGCATTCTTCACATAAGAGTCTAAGAGTTTTATACTTAGATAAATAATCTTGAATGCATGAAAAATTATTTGGATTTGAGGAAATCAACTCATTCTCAAGTTGATGACCTCGAATTTCATTGTGTTTACCAAACACAGATTCCAACTTTTCCCAAGCTTTATCAGGTTCATCAATTCTAGATCTGTGGAATTTCAAATCAGTAGAGATTGACATCCCAATCAATCCACGAGCTTCATCACATCTATTTTCCCATTTAATTTTCTTATCATCATAAATGGGTTCTGTTTCTTTCCTTAAGGTTATCCTGAAAAGTCCCCTACTTCGCAGAACATCCTCCATACGAGATTTCCATGAGAAATAGTTAGAACTTGTAAGTATAATATCACAAGGGGCATCCTTATTGTAAAATAATGGTTGAAAGAACATAAACTAACTGTCTGGATGCAAAGAAATCGAAAAAATATGCGGTTTAAAAAAAAACGGCACTAAAAACTGATTCTGGATGATCAAGTTATGCTTGATCAAAGAAAATGTTGAAGATGTCCCCAATAGTGACATGGAAGATATTACCTTGACCAACTAAAAAAAAGAACCCCCATCTTCCCAAGATCAACCTTTGACAATCACTTTACAATAAAGTTGCTTTTAAGTGAATCACTTTTGTAGAATAAGTGATGTTCACTTTTACAATAATGTTGCTTTAAATAGTGCAACAATAAATTAAAAGACTTAAATGACTCACTTTTTATTTTATTTTATTCAAGTGAGAGACACTTTTACAATAAAATAACTCGAAAAAAGAAATTGCATGAACTAAAAAGTAGCTTAATAAAATTTGAACTCAAGAACTATTAAGGAATAAAGCAACTTTGGACCAAGTGAGCTAAGTTTAAATGGTACGTAAAAGAATGGAAAGAAGAAGGGAGTTTTTTTTTTTTTTAACTCTTCTCTCTTGTTCTCCGTGCTTGCCTTTTTTTCCTGCATATAAAAAAAAATGAAAAACGAAAACAAATTTTTTTTTCCACACAATGGTGTTAGATCTTGATTAGCTTACCTAAAAAGTCTTCATTTTCAAGTTTTTTCATTGTTTCTGGTTTGTCGTGATCATATAAGGTGCACGGAAAAGAGCATACGTAGCCGAGAAGACAAGAAAAGAACTTTCCCTTTCTATTTCTGATCCGTCGCGATCCCACAAGGTGCACGGCAAAGAGCATACACAGCCAGGGAAGGAAATAGTCTGAGACTAAAACAATAAAGATCTAATAATAAAAATAATAAAATATGAGATATTTAAAAAAAATAATTAAACAAATCCGTGATTGTAACATTATACCTTAAGATTTGCCAAAATGGGTGTTTCTGGATCAAACGGAAATGGTTTTTGGTGAAACGAAAATTATTTTCCAATGGAAACGACACTTTGGCTGCAATGGAATAGCTCCCATAGGACAAAAATGCATAAAAACTCTAGAACCAGAAACCCTTTCAAAGTTTTGGCAACACCGGTTCCAAATCTTGATCAAAACCGAAAGCAGCTCTTCATAAATGCTCTGATACCATGTTCGGGTACACAGGGTACTCCCAAAAGACCGAACACCTTCAGAAACCGCTTCACACAAATAGGTCATAGGTCAACACACCAATGTTTGTCACGTGGTTAAAACCCTCAAGAGGGAAAAAGTCCATGGCCCCATCCAAATAGCTACTTGGAACAATTTATTATGCAAAAGAAAGAAAGTTACATATGAGCTTCTCATAATCGATCAACTAGCCAAGGACCCTCCATGCTCTTTAAATAGAGATCATGGACCAATCAGGTGTTAAGCCACAGATCAATGGTAGGTATGATCTAAGAGAAGTTGAATCGTCAGATCACTTTATGTCTAGAGAATATCGTGACCGTCGGATTAGAATATTTACAAATGCATACTAATGCATACTAAAGATACACACTTTACCTAATGGATATATTACACAAGTTGATCTTAACTAACTCCTAAGTGTCTAAATATCCTAACACTGAAGTGGTAGAGAGTGTAGAATATAAATATGATCCACTTCACATTGTTGACATGGGATGCAAACATTTTCATAATTCAATCCCTCCTAATTGAGGCACATACATAGATATATAAGCACAGATGATGGAGAGAAACCAAGTTTGGCTAACATTGAACACGTTCCCATTACCTTCTTCATTCCTTTGAAAACTCTACTAGAGTCTTCATCCCATGGAAACATTATTTGAATTCCTTGGGAAGAAATATATGTTATTAATTGAAATGAATATCTACATTGTGTATCACCCTTACCATGATCAATCATAGGATCAAAATTCAATATATCTATCCTTCAAACTTCATGTTTAATAAATCTATATGCAATGATTTCTCTACTCAAACTCATGACATAGATTTCAAACCAAAGGTGAACTTATTTCAACATCCTACCACGAAATAAAATGTAATCAAAGATAATCAACAAAATATTACCAAAGTGATTGACATATGCACTTCTCATATAATATGGTGAAGTCACAAATGTACTAGCTAAGCCAATTCTCATGCATTAAAATTCCAAATGGTCATAATGGAAACAAGGAGATGTTTCTTTTAAAACCTTTTCATTCAATAGAATCAGATGGTGTTGGACAAAGTGGAGTTCAATTTTGGTGAAAGAATTAACCTTATGCATCTATTTCCTTTTGATAGGTGTCTTTGTCCCACATACTGCTACATGAATAGTCTAGATGAAATAGTTGAGACCAAAGATAATCCCAACATCCCAAACAAATCTCAATTTTAGGAAGTTTCTCCTACTCCCTCCTCTAAACTTCTTATTGTCTCCACCAAAATAATCATGAAAAATTCCAACCCACCAAGAAAGATATTATTTATTCCATCCACCATATAATTTTCCGTGTAGGAAATCAAACCATTTCTCCTCATTGATGAACTTGAGTAAATGAAGGCTATCTCACCCTCTTGGATCAGACTGAATATGTTGCACTCTTCCACTATCATATTCCATCAACAACACTTTGTTACTCTATGTATTTCTTGGATCCCATTGTTTATGCAACACTCCACTTTACCTCATGATCATTTGTAACAAGTTGGAATTCCAAAATATGTCAGGATCCCATAGCCATGTAAGTTGGACTCCCATCACTTCCCATAATTATGAAAACTCTTGTCATGAAATTGCACATCCAATACTCATGTGCATGTGTACTGGAGGTATCTAATGCCTTCAAAATATATCTTTGGTGATGCTCACATGGTAATACAATATTAGTAAAACCAAAAGAATTATCATAGAAGAAAAAATAATTTTTACCTCGATGAATCTCCATCTTAGCTATGTATCCACCCACCCAATCCATGGATGAATAAAAACTTTGTCTTACTAATCTATCTAATATGTAATCATCCAAATTCTTCAAATCTAATTCTTTTTCCATATAGCCAGTTAATAAGGTCTCTCTTACAAGGAATGCATGTAAAACCATTCTATACTTATGAAGGAAAGTTTAGTGCATCCTTAATCCTCCATTTTGGTGATATATTTATCTACCAAGCCCATGAATAAATAATCACCTTTTATTTTTCGTTCAAATGGAATGTTCTCATTTATCTTTCCCATAGCTAAGGACTCTTAAATGTCCTTATGAATCAAGACATGTATGTTTGTTACATCACATGGTATGTCTCTACAACCATCAACAAAGAAGGTTGGAGACTCTTGCACCTCATGTGGCACCAAGAAAAAGAATCATTTCATACAATATTCATTCCCAAATGATGTGGATGAAATAAAATTGTGGGGTGAAGAACTATGAACCGATCCTCAACAAATCTAGTCCACAAAGAAAGTAGATGCATGCACTCCTCCACTATTTGGTTTGACATTGGTGTGAATTCCAACATCCTACATGAAGGTGTGACTTGATCTAAATGGAAGCTCAAATGCTTGATCCTCCTCAAACATTTCCAAATCAGCATGTTTCTCATGTTACCCCATCACATGAGGCTCCTCCTTTGATCCAAGAATGCAATCATCCATATGGAACGGGATGATAGAAATGTATGCGGGAATATGTGATCTATGCAAATCTTGGTGAAGTTTCTCTATCTCCATATTATACTCCAAGAGGGAACTTTTATTGATTCTCAAAGAATATTGGGTGGCCATCAACTCGTCATTGATCTTGAAAATATCATCATCATCCTTCAAGGATTCTCCATGCAACGTATGAAAAATCTCATACAAGTGATCTTTATCTGAAATCATGTATGAAAAATTACCTTGGATTGCATACATTTCTCTCTGGATCTTCTACATGGAATCAAGGAAAGATGAATCTTCCAATGAAGCATATCTCCAACATAGATTTGATATTGAATCATGAGTGTCATGGAGAATGTGTAAGGATTTCTTTATATTCTTTTCATCCAACTGCAACGGACCTACTAGGTAGGTAGGATCATGAGAGTGAATTTCCTCCTCATCATTTGCAGAATCAACCTCATGAAGCTCAAGAGGTGAAGTGGAATTCGATCCTAGGCCTTTTCCTTCAGCTACAAAGTCTCTATGCTCAAAGGAATGTGTACTTGCAATAATATCCTCAATAGCAATCTCTATGTCACCAACATAGAGAGATGAAAGTCCATCAGTTGATGTCTCCATGCTATCTTGGTACCCATTAGTAGGTACATCAACCCTTAGGCACCCATCAATAGGAAAATCACCATCATACCCATCAGTAGGAATCTCATCACAAAATCCATCAGTAGATGTCTCACTGAAACTTGAGCACGCATTAGTAGGTACTCTATTAGCCATGTCCAAGGTATCCTTGGTCTCTCTGTATTGTACTTATGTATCATTTATGGTAGGAACTAATTCTTCTTTTACCTTGAGTTCATTTGATAATGATTGGAACTCTTCCATATGGAACTATTCTTCTTCATCCACTGTAGAGTTAGTTGCCTCATGGATCCTTCTAGTGACTATGGATGGTTGAAGGTGCACATCCATATCTTTCTCATCTCTTTTGGCTCTGGGTGGAAACCATCTAGTTACCACCTTCTTACACAATTCATAAACCATATGTGCAATCATTTCTATGCTTGTCTTGCAGTATGGGTCCTTCAACAACTTTTATATATCTCATGAGAGCAGTACTCTTAGAAAGAATCTGCAAGGTAAAAAAATGGTTCCCTTGTCCTCCCTCTATAAGATAGGAAATCATGAATATATATAAACCTCATGAATTCATCATATGCTAAAACATAGAATTCATCATCATCCTTGTATTTGAAATTAGATGAAGGACTGCATGTTGGTTCTTAATCTATGTAATTGTAATATTCTTCATACATTTCATAATCACCTTCTTCAATTGTGATGGGTACCAATATCATGGCTACAAATCTAAACTTGAAAACCTAATTTACACAGGAGTAGAGGAAATTTCTCTGGTAACACTTGTAATCTACCAACTTGCAGACTTGACACACTAACTCAGACAATTTTAGCAATCAACATGATAGGTGACTCAAACTAGGATTTTGACCAAGCATTATGGTTATTGTGAGTTTCAAATAAAGAGAAGGGATTATGTTCATATTATAATCCTATGAACAATGTGGTGGTACCTTTTATGGTTTCAAATTCAGTGAGGACAAATTTTACTCACAAGGCTCCTAGGCACCCTAACATATGCAAACTAAATCCTTTACTTCACACATCCTAAAAACAAATGGAAGTGGAATTTAGAATTAAATAGGATTAAATACACCAAATATAATTCAATTAACTCTTTTTATTCATACCATAAGGTTTGATGAATTTTTTAGAAGGTTTTAGAGGCAAACTAGTGAAAATGATTTCTAGGACTGCTCAATTAGTTTGAATTTAGGATGACACAAATAGTGCAATGAGGCTTTGATTTCACAATTTTTAGGCATGTGATGAGTTAAGTGAATTTTCATTTAATATAAGGAAGTGGAATAATCTAATTTGGAGTTGTTATGAATCATTCACGACTCAAACACTAAAACTAGCTCAATTTAAATAGTCATCTAGCATAGGTGCGCATAATAGGAAATAAATCAGACTTTTATTGTTTGCAAAAGGAAAATAAATATCATAGGTATGATATAACATGTATGATAGAACATCATTGGAATCATTCATAGGATGAATTACATCAATAAGTGTTCTCAAGAATAGAAGAGAAGAAGACATACTTCTTTATGAGAAGAAACTAGGAATACATAAAGATTTGAACTTGAAGGCTTCTTCAATCACTACAACTGGAACAAAATTCAGTGGATATGATCATAGGACCTGCAATAAGATCAATTATTAATACTGGATGTATTCATCCTTATAATGGAATCATGGGGCACATCTCCCAAGTCGAGAGTAGCACAATGATCTCAGATCAACTCCCAAACTGTCAAAAGATGTGAAAGTGATGCACTAGCATTATTTTATATAAAATATTACTTATTTTCCAAGATAACTTGCCCAATTTATCCCCCATGAGTTAGATTAGAAATCTTTTGCTTTAAGATATTTTATTTTTGCTTTGCTTTGTTGCTTTTGATTTTCCATCCTTCTTTTTGCTTTTGACTATTTTTTACTGCTTTTCTATCTTATCCTAATTTTTCCTTCTTTTCTCCCTTATCCTTCTTGTTCTTGCTTTTCTACTTTGTCCTACTTTCTTCTTTATTCCAACTTTCACTTCTTTATCTTGTTTCCTTCTATTTTCCTGCTTTCTAGCTTTAAGGTTCTTTCTCCTTCCTTTCTTCTTTAGCAATATAAGATGTTTTATCCTTTATTTAACATTTTACGAGGTTACTTTGCTCAAACCTTATCCTATTATACACCCTCATGATCCATTATCCTCTTTTATTTTATCAACAATAAAAATGATTCATGAAGAATAAATCTACTTAGGCGCATTTCAAACATTAGGAGACATATTTACTTCTAACTAATTACTTTCCTTGTTTTCAAAATATAATCCCAATAACTTAATCAATTTCCTCCTAAAACTTCAAGGACTAAATAGCTAATAGGATGATCCATATGTCACAAAAATGGAAACATCATAGTACACCATAAGTAGATCCTTCTACTCAAATTTTTTCAAATTTAAAATGGCATACCTTTTTCAAACCCTGATTTGAATACATTATTTCTAGTTGACTTGGAACTGAGGTAAATTTGAAATTTCGTCTCCTCCGGGTCTGAAACTTTGTCGTGTTGTATCCTGATGTGTCCTCTTTCCAATGTGTAGGTATGACCTAGTTCTTGTGTTCCAGTACAACGTTATTACAAATCTCCCAACCCTTCTTATTTTTGGTCCTTCCATAAAAGTGAACTTGTACGGTCTTCCACATGTGCAATATTTTGGGTCTGAAGATGAAAAATATACTAAATATATTATTGTCCATATTATTTTTGATGCAGTAGGTATCACTCAATTTGGATCTCGCATTCCCCATAGATGTACATTTTTGCCATAAAACCTATTTTACACCAGTTTTGGACTAGTCAGAAACCCAAGATTCCATGGAAAAGATTTATGAACCTGTAATCACTAAGTTTTGAAACTTGTACCATAGATAGCTTGAATTTTTTTCTAGATAAGATTTTAGTCTCTATCTAAAACCTTGTAGAAAATTTTTTTATAGAGAAATTTCCAAAATGACTCATTTTGGAAGCATCCAAGCTATGCTACCAAATGTTAAGCAACAAATTCCCCAAAAGAGAACAAACAGACCAAAAAGGGTAATTCATACCTTAATAATGAATAAGAGATATGAATAGATATCCTCTTTAAGAGAGAAACCTCCTTATACAATGTACTAAGTACACGCGACAAGACAAGACAAGGTATGATACTCTAAATGAAAGGGCTCCTTCGTATATATATGAGACTAAGATGTACAATTCCAACTAATTGACCGAAGTTGATGTAAATAATATAACCATAATAATTATAACTAATGTACCAATATGACATCAAGACTAATATAATTTTCCACACTATAGGTGGGAACGATCCCAACATTCAGGGATTAACACACTCATACATGGATGGATCCTCTTTGATCTTCTCGAGACCTGTAAAAAAAACTAGCACTTTCCTACAATAAAATGTGAGATCATCGAAGAAGAAAGGTGACCAGTATCTCTTCATCTGATATATATTAAAAAAAAAGGATAGTTAGTTCCTATAAAACATTTCCATGAAAAGATAAACAAAACAAAATTTATTTTTTACTTGCTGAGGAGTGGTGGCCATCATATACTAACCGACAGTATTTTGATGATAACTTTTTCATTTCATGTATGATTTGAGTAATTACAAATCCAAATGAAATTATATTCAATTTTATATCTCTAGTAAAATTACATTTTGAAAATTCCTAAATATGATATGCCAGATATGCTAAGAAATAACTTGCATGACACACATGTTTGTAAATTTCTGCATAAACCAATAGTCACTAATATGAGCATAAGTTTTTAGTTTAATGATGGAATTAATTTATTCAAATGGGATATAAAATTATATTCTTATATTTAGATCTAATATAAACATCATTTGAGATACAAATTGAGCGATACAAACTACGTTAAAAATATCATTCTAAAGGATATTTTTTATAGGAATAGTTTTTGCAAGTTTTTATAGAAATGAAGTTAATTTTCATTATCCTTGTATATATTTTGGGTTTTTAATACATAAAAATAACATACCCACAAAATTACACAGACATATTTCAATAGTTATAACATTTTTTAGGATCTACAGTCGATGGCTATGGAATGTATGTGTAGGTCAATAATTGATCTAAAAGACAATTAGTTAAATTTTTGCAAGTATGATGTGAACTAAGGGGGGATGCGAGGTTATCTAATAGAACGCAGCAAGAAAACTCTCCAGTTGAGAACTCATCCATCACATATGACTATGGAAGTCGTGAATGTAAGCTCTAGTATCATGCATATCGTTGGAAAACTCCTATATTTGACCTTTGATATCATCTACAAATAGGTTTCCTTTTGCATCATACTACAAGTTCATATCTGCAAGAAAGGAAAATACTTCCCACTCTCCTATTTCTCATGGATTCCAAATAATCATAGAACCATAACCTTGTATGAGATCGTTTGCTTGAGTATCATCCTACCCAAAAGACTCAACATCGAAATACCAGTCCCCTTGGGTATAAGGTAAAGTGAATGAAAATATTCTTCTTGAAACACCAAAACCATATAACTCCAATCCTTGTTCGTTCCCTCAACTTTACCAGGACAACAAAATTCAATGAATCGTAAAGGGGATGTTACTACAATCTTCATGAAGGATTTTCAAGTGAGGGAGAAGACACCTCACATTAAACTCAACCATTTGGCATATGGGAGCATTAAATTTTGAAAGGACTTGAATACAATCCCTCTTTATGTCCATTTTGAACATTGTGAAAAGGATTTCAACCTTATGCAATAGTAAGGGATAAGAGTGTAGGGAATCGAACTATGAAATATTTGTTGACCCCCATTGACAACCAATTTCCCAATAAAATGACCAAAGGATGAGTTTGCATAATAATCATCTTTCCTATTATTTTCATGATTTACATGGAATATTTGAAACTCGGGAACATGGTTGAGAATAATGTTAATTCTATTTTACAATCTATTAGATATTTTATCCTCAAGATCCTTCTTGTTTCTAGTTTAATCTAGTATTAATAATGAGTCTTGAATAATTACAACAGATTGAATTCCCTTGGAAACAACATTAAAAAACCCTTGATAAAGATAATAATGCTCAACTTGGTTGTTTGTAACCACACAAAGGACCCATTCAAAGGTTAAGACTATATTCCCTCCAAGATCCAAAAGGCTCCCTCCCACACCTGCCTTCTCGGGCTCTAATTAATTACCTTAATAATCACTTGAGGTCCAAATGCTTGTGAGATTTCATGCATTGTATATGAAAGCTATAGTTTCATATATTGCATTGATTTATTTATGCCAATTGCAATAAAACAAAATGCTCAAACCAATGAACAACAAAGTAAATCAACTTAATCATAGTAGCTCAGACACAGTTTCTAGAGTTTCCAAAATAGATTGAATGTAAGACTTCGTGTCTAAGAAATTATGAAAACTTTCAAATCCATACTTATAAATTAGAGTTAACTCAATCACATTTGTAAATGGTCTTATAGTTGAACAACAATCAAGCGTACGGTGACCTTGTTGTCACTAGGTATCACTTTGCTTGATTTAGGCAATTCTTATTTCAATAAATCACCGCTCCTAGAGTCACGGAAAAATATTGATAAAAAATAATATACAAATTGAAATGACATTGTAGAAATGAAAAAAAAGCACCTTGCAAGGAAATAAATCACCCTTGCATAAATAAAAATATTAAAACAAAATCATGCATGTAAATAAAACAAATGAAATAAAGGACAATCTACACTAGGCAACACTCTTTTATCTTATCACAAGCCCATGTTGTCATAGAAAAAAGTGCTAATGTTAGTCGGGTGTCCCCATAAATATGGGTAACACTTTTTCGAAATTGGATGGCATGGATATCGAAGAAAACGAGCTCGATCGAACTCCTATCAAGCCATCAATTGAGCATCTAAAATCTCAATCAAATGCTTAACAAAGTACTCAATTGAGGTATTTTGAAACTGTTTATTGAGGGTTATTAAAATCCTCAATCGAGCTCCATAACTCAATATAGAGTTAATCATACACTCGATCGAGATTCAGATCTTGTTCGAGGTTCTAGGTTCGATCGAGCTTTCATGTACACTAAAACTATTAAAATATAAGTTCGTGGAATATTTGGTTGTTGTGGGATTAAAATAGATCGAGCTTCATAACTCGATCGATCTAAGAAGAGATCATTCTCCATTCCAAGGGGAGAATTCTTAGACAAACAAGTCCAATTTGTGATGTAATAATAATTTTTTCTATTTATATTTATTTCGTAACATAGATTGTAATTCTTTAATTTCTTTTTGTTTTGTTGATGTATATTGTAGTTCTTTCACTTTCGTAATTTGTAATTATACTAACACATTCTTATTGTTTAGAATAGAATGTATCTTCTTTTGATTCATTATTTTTGTAGATGTAAATTTAACTCAAGTCCTCAATGACTTGTGAGAATAATAATTCATCTGTGTAACAACAAAATATAATACAATAGAGGAAATTTGAATTACCAAAGGAGGATTTGAATCCTTGACTCTATATTACTCTAGAAATGACTAGCATAGGAAAAATCACCATTGTAGACACACTAGTGCAACTTCAAACAATTGAATCAGTCAACAATCAGTTAACTTACCCTAGTAGGTAAGCATGGGTTCCTTTCTCCTCAAATCATGCAAAAAAGGTGCATTATCTAATTTAAGGTGAACTGAAGGTGGCCATTAGAGCCTAACACCACTTTGGTGAGGGTGAACTAAAGGTGGGACTCCCATAACTAGGTGTGGGCTCTTAAAATGAAGGGATTGGTATCTATCTCTCCTAAACACATCCATGAGGGTGTATCAAGTGGCTATTGGTCCCTAGATAACATATCCATGACACCAATGTAGTGACAACATCATCCTACGATAGGAAAACGAAAAAAATACTATGGTGGAAAAGGGAGTATTATTAATTAATCCTAACACCCCCTCCTTAATCCAAACTTGGACAACTTGCACCTTGGAAATGAGACCAAAGGTCACCCATACAAAAATAATTAAAAAATAATTTCTCATGAAACTAAGGAAACAGGGAAAACTACATGGGAACAAAACCCTCCCTCAAAAATGAATAGTAGGGAACTGAATCAAGCCTTCACACCAAGCAGAGACCCAAGAAAGAAAAATATCTTATGAGTGAAATACTTTGTAAATATGTATACACCCTACTCATCTGTAGGGAAGTAGTGTAGTGTGATGGTCATGTTGTTCACTAGCTCCCTAATACAGTTCATATGGACCTCTATGTGTTTCATCCATTTCCTCTGCTGTATTTTCCTAGGAGGCTTTATAGTTTGCGGAAATTCCACAGTGGGGGTAATTTCTATGATGGCCTGGAGTTTGAACTTTGAAAGGATCAACAAGAATCCATTAATTCAGGATGATGTAGAAGACACACTTCAAAGAGATCAAGCAAATGTCATATATCCAACATTGAAAAAACTTACGGTTGTGGTTTTCTAGACATTGTAGTTGTGATTCCAATCTAGTTGTAAGATTTCCAAGTAAGCCAAACTGATGTGAAACATGTTGTGGACCACATAGGACATGGAATGTTGAAATATGGATCCAACATTATTGACTCTTGAAGGAATGAAAAGATATCTAAAATTCGCCAAGGTGTGGTAAATGTAGTGTCATACTAATCTTGTTTAAGTATATTTAACTATACCCACAGAACCTGCTATGACTCCAAGAAACTCCTCTAGATTGTAGCTCGAGGATGCCTGGTAACTTAAATGTTTTTATGGTTTTCTAAATGGATCAAGTCAGATGACCTAAAGGACCTCACGTGCTCAAGACATGCATAAAACTCAATCAAAAGATAAGGCTTCTAACTACTAATGTTCAGAGGTTTGATAATAGGGTGAATAGATGGAGAACTTACTATGATGGAAGATTCATATATAAAGCAATTACATATAAATGGCTAATCATAACAAGGAAAAGTACTTGCAATTCAACTCATCAATATACAGATAGGATGACAACTATCAGATATTAGATAATATGAATAAACTTGAATCAGACATTCAAGCACAAGCATAGAACAGAAAAGATATGGAAGTTGAACATATAATAGAAAAAGAGCTTATATTAGGTCATGAATAACATGAGAAGCTTGGTAATGATAATGGTCTATAGGTCCCTGAAGGAGAACCCTTGCTTTAACACAAGTCTTAGACTTTATATCCTTTACAAAAATATTCAGATCCTGAAAAGTTGGATCTGTTTTACTAAAAATAGATAAAATAAATGTTTTTCGCAAAATTAGGTCAAAAACCCTAATTTAACTACTAGTCTATCTAACTCTAACACATGTTCACTCATTGAACTATTTGATGACTATAGTGAGTACTGAAGTAGAGCTGTAACCTGTCATCTAATAGATGAGCCATTGTTGGTAAAAAACAGGTAGGGTTTGTGACCCTTTTCTCCTTGATTGTATCCTCAAAACTGGAACATACATCCTCCAATGGTGTTTTTCAGCAACTTTCGACTTTATATTTCATCCCTAATATTGTTGTATTCGCCAAAAATGGTTCTGTGTGCCAAAATATCTTTTTGCACCCTTTTTTTATTTTAGTGGTAAAGGAAACAAAATCCCGTGTCTGTTAGCTGCCTAAATATCTACTTTCGGTGGCTAATGAACTGCTTCTGTGTCCACCTAAGCCACCGAAAGATCTGTTTCTACAAAATTGTAATCAGCGTCCCAATCATCTCTTTTTAGCTTCTTTTTTTTATCTTCTTGCACTTCTTCAGCCTACATAACGTTTGGAAAAACAGCAGCATCCTCGGTTGCCTTTGGATTCTGAAGGCTCAGTGCTGCCTCAGCTAGGGTTTCTAGTGCAAGGTGAGTCTGAGAGCTAGGGTTTGAGTTCGAATTCTTCACCTGTAGCCTCATAAGTCTAATCATCCTATAAAGCCTGGTGTTTTCCTTCATAAACATCATATTCCTTTTTTACATCAAAAATACATACCTTTCATTTCTAGCAGGGAATTATTCAATTGAGTGTTTTTCTTGGTTAACACTGCATTAGTTATTTTTATCTCTCTCTCTAAAAGTTCCAATTCATATACTTTCCTCAACAATTGGTTGAATCTTTGTGACCTAGGCTTGTTGTAGGAAGCCTTTTCCACTGGTTCAACCTAGTCTTCTTTTGTTGTGGGTGATAGAAACTCTTCATTTTTGACTGCAACTTGCTTTGTTAGGTCAACTTCTTCCTCCCTTTCTTCTTCTAAGTCTGAGTCAAATAAGTTCAGAATATTTCCACTTTGTGTTGGGTCCTCCTTCTCCTTTCAACCAAAGTCTAGGGTTCTTTTATCTTGGTTGGTTTTAGAAGTGGAGAAGGCTGATCCACTGTTACTGGTGAGATAGCCCTCCTTTTCCTTTTTCCACTCCTGGGGGTGGTGTATTTCTTTGAAGGGGACTTTCCTTTATCTTTGGGCTATAGGCCTGTTTCAAACTCATTCCAGAATAAAAAATATTTCCATGCTATGTTTCTCCTTTGCAACAATTCTTGGACAATGAGTTGTATTAGGCCATGGTGAGATAACCTTCCTGCAATTTTGGTGGGATGGGCCTTTACCTGGTGTGCCATCTTGGTTAAGCTCTTGTGTAGGTAGAAGGGTAGGTTTAAAGGGTTTCTTCTGGTTCATCAGCTTGAAGTGATATATCATTGCCTTGTTGTACCTTCCTTCACAGGTTATATACACCAAAATGGATTTCAATAATTGCTGCCACCTCTCCTCTATCTAGGTGGATGGAGCACTTTTCTTCCATACTACATTTCAGTGTTCAGGTTTTAAATATGATCTGAACTCCACATTTTTAGTAATGGTGGTCTTAAACCACTTCTCCCCAGTTCTTAGGAGTTCTGTCACTTCTGTAATTAGGGTTTCATCCTCTAGGAACTCTTCCTTTCCTATTAGCGCCTTGGAGCCATCAAAAGAAAGCGAAAACGCTTCTGCAACTTGGTGGTGTGAACCTTGGATTTTCTCACAGAACTTGTAACAACCTGTATTTTTGAAGAATTGGCAGACTTTTGGATGTGACTCTAGATAACTGATGTCCCCTAGTTCCTGTCTGAGAGAAGGTCCTCCTTTATTAATCTATGGACTGTGCTTCTAGTACCTGCAAAAACCAAAACTCAAATTCTATAAATGGGGATTAGCGCGCTGGTTTCAGGGATGCCCTTGAGCTATAAGGATGCATGCAAAGAATGTGGAGTGTACTAAAGACATGGTGCTGATTTTGAGGGTTTAAGCACTTGATTTGGTAATTGAGTCATTAGAGGAAATTTCAACTCAAAATGGGCCTCCTAAGGAAAATTAATAAAATAATAGTTAAAATAATAAAATAACATTTATTAATTTTGGAGGAAGAAAAGAAAAAACTACTTTTTTGTTCGTATTTTTGACATATATCCCTGTGTTTTTACTCAAATTTTGATCGGGGGAGCTCGTTGGATGCGGAATTAAATTTCATATCCAACAAGTACCCATTTGGAATACTTTTGATGGGCCTCGCTACCCCAAAAACAAAACAAAAAATTCCTGACAAAATGTGGTGATGACATCATCATCACATTTTTTCAGGTATTTCTTGTTTTTGGGGTAGCGGGGCCCATCAAAGGTATTACAAGTGGGTACTCGTTGGATGCAAAATTTAATTCCGCATCCAACTAGCTTTTTTGATCGAAATTTGAGTAAAAACACAGGGAGATATGTCCAAAATATGAACAAAAAAAGTAGTTTTTTTAATGATACTTATCCCCAAATTTATATTAATAAATTTTTTAATAGGTGCTCACTTTTTGAATTTTAAAGCATTTTGATTGGCTAATACATGATGACATGGAATTTGTATTATTTTTGGAAGGCCCATTTTAAATTGAAATTTCCTCTAATGAAGATGATGATGGATTCTGGTGATAACCTCGAGAGAGCTAGCCTAGTAATCATTTCCAACTGGGACTTGATGTTTCATATAGGAGTTACTGTGGTCATGGGATAGATGGAGTGTAGATTAGGGTTTTGATTTCTATCAGTCATTTTAGATAACTAACGACCTTTTAGCCACCAATTTATAGTTTACTGCAGTCCTCGGTCTTTTCAGTGGTTTAAAGGGATAGATTATGACATGCCTCATGCTGATGAGTTTGATTTGATGGAAAGATAACCATTTTCATTTTTTGGCCTTTTCGGTGGTTAAGAGAATCTAGGGTTTAATTCATAAGATGCTGAAAGCGGGGCCTTTTGGTGGCTAATGAACCGTTGGTTCGTTTGCCTAAGCCATCGAAAGGTTCCTTTCCTAAAATGTATTAAATTAGCATTCGGTGGTTAATGTCTTCCTTGACCCACTTGCTAAGTTGCTGAAAGCTGGGCATTTCGGTGGCTAATGAACTGTTGGTGAGTTTTCCTAAGCCACTCAAAGTTCCCTTTCCAAAATTTTGTAAAAATCGTGATCAACAGGCTTTCGATGGTTAATGTGGTCCTGAGTCGAAATTGTTAGCTACCAAAAGCTGGGCTTTTCGGTGGCTAATGAACTGCTAGAAGGTTTTCCTAAGCCACTGAAATCTAAAACTTTCAATTTTTTTGAAAAATAGAGCACCAGATATTCCAACTTTGTTAGTCCCCAAAACATCATTCATAATATGACCTGAAATCTTCATCACTTATCAAAAAATAAATTGTATGAGTGGACTTATTGAAAATTAATTTATTTAGGAGATAACATCTAGATCCTACTCAGGGATGGGAACCTCCCTATGAGGTCCCAAGAACCCCAGACCAAATGCCTTTCCTAAAAAACAAAGATTAAAGCTATCTTCTAGTGTTCCATTGGGCATGGAGTCATTTTTTTTTATAACTGATTCCCTGCAACCTGCCTGCAGCTCACTTTGCTTATTCATGAAAACAATTGAAAATGACCTAGTTGCTCATATTAAGAGCTTATTTTCCTACCTATTCCTACTCCTAATTCTAATCAGTAGAGTCTTCTTATCAAGTGACATCATGGTTCCAATGAAGCCATGTCAGAAACTGATCTGCGAAACTTATCCTTTATCTTGACCCAAACAATAAATGAAACCATAGCATGCAGCAATGTAGTTTCAGAGGGTGACAAAACCAGCTATCATCTGACAAAAATATTTTGATATCTATGCTGCTCATAAGTTTTAGATAGTCAGCAACAGGGTCATAAAAGCCAACAGGAAATACCTTTTTATGTTGTTGATCTTTTCCTTCACTGATGTCAATGTTGAATGTGGGCTGGTCACACTTTGTTGAATCAAAATGTAAGCTCAACAGCTGATCTAAATCTTTCTACTCCCCTTCACCATATTTACGTAATCTGAATTTATCATGATGATATGCTCGCTTATCACAGATAACACTTTCTTCTTCTACAATAATATCTTTGCAGGATATATCAAAACTAAAAATATCTTTATTGGACCTTTGAGCAGTATATTCATAACAAGCATCTATCACAACATGCACACATTTTTTATCATCTATCTACTGAAAAGAAGAACTAGATGAAATTTGAGTAAACAATGAGTCTTCACAAATTTTAACATCTTCTTCCTCATCACTGCATTGGTCGAATATAGGAGTATTAGCAACAAAATTTTGAAACAGATATGGAAAAATATTACCTAGTTCCTTGTCATAATTTGAAGCAACATATTCATAAGGAGAAGGAAGATCTTCCAGATGTTCTAGCTGGAGATTAAACAGTCCCTGAAAATCTTATTCCTCATGGTTACTGTAGCTTCCCTTTGATTTGCAAATCTGGAAAATGTGAGCTAGCCTTATTGATTTCAATGGTCATTTGACTAGCCAAAAGCTGATCATTTCCATGTGTAGTTAAAGAAATCAATTCCTCAGATTCACCACAATCAGATTTAATGATGGTAGGAAAACCTTCAACTCCTTTATAATTCATTTCTAGTTCCTGTTGATGGAAAAGTGCATCATCTTGAATATTCTTGAAGGGCTGATGCATATTGTGAGGGAGAGATCCGTCTCTATTTACATCTTCAGCCTTATGATGTAATTCATATTCAACACAACAATTACCAAATACAAGCTCATCTGAAAATAACCTTTTGTAGTGCTCAATGAATGCTCGGTGGAAATCCGTTAATGATGAAATGCTGGAAGGAGGTAAAGAAAAATACCACTGACATGCATCACCATACAATGAATACATGAACATCTTCATTCGAACATCTTCATTCAAACATCTTCATGCTGCTGATCTAATAGATCCATGCATTCATCAAAACTTGAGGAGGTGTTCTGTACGATTGTCTTCTTTCTCCTATTTGAAGACAGGTATAAAATCTCCCCATTCAGACATATCAGGTACTAGATGCAGGAAACTAGGAACTGAGGAGAATTAAAGAGGTGCAAACCTCCAAGCCAAAAGAGCAACAAATTCTTTTGACATCTGAATATTATGGAGTCACCACTGAATTCATCCTTCATGGAGTTGTCAGGGATGAGATCTTCACAAACAACAGTGCTTGAAGATTCCTCAACCCTAATTTTTTTTTATTTACTTATAAACTTTTGAGAACTAGATGCTTCAGCAGAAGAAGATTGAAATGGATGCCTATTTGATATGACAGTAGAAATACCTCTAGAAATACCTGATGTATCTCCCCTTGCAGCTCTAGAGGTTTCTCTTAGTGAAGCCCTAGATCTTCTTAGAATCTCTTCTGGATATGAAATAGGTGTTACTGGTGGCCCTTTAGGGTTTCCTCTGGTACTTGGTCTTCTTGAATCCACCTTATTCCAATGCAGTCGCCAGATAAATGATTAAAACCAAAATAGTGTCCAGACTTTGTCTATCATCAAAGTAGGATCTATGTCATCTCTGAGGGAAGTTGAGCTTCAATCTCCTTTCCCCAGCAATGGTGCCAATTTGTTATCACTCTAGGAAACTCCTCTAGGTTGCATCTCGAGGATGCCTAGTAACTTAAATGTTTTTATGGTTTTCTAAATGGATCAAGTCAGATGACCTAAAGGACCTCACATGCTCAAGACATGCATAAAACTCAATCAAAAGATAAGGCTTCTAACTACTAATGTTCAGAGGGTGAAAAGATGGAGAACTTACTATGCTAGTAGATTCATATATAAAGCAATTACATATAAATGGCTAATCATAACAAGGAAAAGTACTTGCAATTCAACTCATCAACATACATATAGGATGACAGCTATCAGATATTAGATAATATGAATAAACCTGAATCAGACATTCAAGCACAAGCATAGAACAAAAAATATATGGAGCCTAAACATATAATAGCAAAAGAGCTTATATTAGGTCATGAATAACATGAGAAGCTTGGTAATGATAATGGTCTATAGGTCCCGGAAGTCAAACCCTTGCTTTAACATAAGCCTTAGGCTTTATAGCCTTTACAAAAATATTCAGATCCTAAAAAGTTGGATCTGTTTTACTAAAAATAGATAAAATAAATGTTTTTTGCAAAATTAGGTCAGAAACCCTAATTTAACTACTAGTCTATCTAACTCTAACACTTGTTCACTCATTGAACTCTTTGATGATTGCAGTGAGTACTGAAGTAGAGCTGTAACATGTCATCTGATAGATGAGCCACTGTTGGTAAAAAATGGGTAGGGTTTGTGACCCTTTTCTCCTTGATTGTATCGTCAAAACTGGAACAAACCTCCTCCAATGGTGTTTTTTAGCAACTTTCAGTTTTATATTTCATCCCTGAGATAGTTGTATTCACCAAAATTGGTTCTCTGTGCCAGTATATATTTTTGCACCCTGTTTTGCTTTCAATGGTTAAGGAAACAAAATCCTAGGTCTGTTAGCTGCTGAAAACTCTTCTTTCGATGGCTAATGATCCACTTCTGCATCCACCTAAGCCACCGAAAGCTTTGTTTCTACAAAATTGTAATCAACCTCCCAATATTCCCTTTTCAGCTTTGTTGATGATCTTTTGGCACTTCTTCAGCCTGAATAAGGTTTGGAAAAATAGCAGCATCCTGGGCTACCTCTGGATTTTGAAGGCTCATTGTTTCCTCAACTAGGGTTTCTAGTGCAAAGTGAGTCTGAGAGCTAGGGTTTGAGTTGGAATTCTTCACCTGTAGCCTCAAATGTATGATCATTCTGTAAATCCTGGTGTTGTCCTTCATAAACCTCATATTCCTTTTTTGCAACAAACATACATACCTTTCATTTCTAGCAGGGAATTATTCAATTGAGTGTTTTTCTTGGTTAACACTGCATTAGTTCTTTTTATCTCTCTCTCTAAAAATTCCAGTTCATATACTTGCCTCAACAACTGGCTGACTCTTTGTGACCTAGTCTTACTGAGGAATCCTTTTCCACTGGTTCACCCTGGTCTTCTTTTGGTGTGGGTGATGGAAACTCTTCATTTTCGGCTGCAACCTACTCTGTTAGTTCAACTTCTTCCTCCATTTCTTCTTCTAAGTCTAAGTAAGGTAAGTTTGGAATATTTCCACTTTGTGATGGGTCCTCCTTCTCCTTTCCACTGAATTCTAGGTTTCTTTTAGCTTGGTTGGTTTTAGAAGTGGGAGAGGGCTGATCCACTATTACTGGTGAGATAGCCCTCCTTTTCCTTTTTCCATTCCTGGGGGTGGTGGATTTCTTTGAAGGGGACTTTCATTTATCTTCGATTTGTAGGCTTGTTTCAAACTCATTCTAGAATAAAAAATGTGTCCATGCTATGTTTCTCCTTTGCAACAATTCTTGGACAATGAGTTGTATTAGGCCATGGTGAGATAACCTTCCTGAGATTTTGGTGGGCTGGGCCTTTACCTAGTGTGCCATCTTGGTTAAGCTCTTGTGGAGGTAGAAGGGTAGGTTTAAAGAGCTTCTTCCTATAAAATGGTTCATCATCTTGAAGTGATATATGATTTCCCTATTGTACCTACCTTCACAGGTTATATACACCAAAATTGCTTTCAATAATTGCTTCCACCTCTCCTCTAGCTAGGTGGATGGAACACTTTTCTTCCATACTACATTTTTGTCTTCGGGTTTTAAATATGATCTCAACTCCAAATTTTTAGTAATGGTGGTCTTAAACCACTTCTCCCCAGTTCTTGGGAGTTTTGTCACTTTTGCAATTAGGGTTTCATCCATTAGGAACTCTTCCTTTCCTATCAGCGCCTTGGAGCCATCAAAAGAAAGTGAAAATGATTATGCAACTTGCTGGTGTGAACCTTGGATTTTCTCATAGAACCTATAACAGCCTGCATCTTTGAAGAATTGGCAGACTTCTGGATGTGACTCTAGATAAATAATGTCCCCTAGTTCCTATCTGAGAGCAGGTCCTCCTTTCTTGATCTCTGGACTGTGTTTCTAGTACCTGCAAAAACCAAAATTCAAATTCTGTAAATGGGGATCAGCCCACTGGTTTCAGGGATGGCCTTGAG
The DNA here is from genome assembly GCA_001517045.1 of Pseudotsuga menziesii. Lineage (NCBI taxonomy): Eukaryota > Viridiplantae > Streptophyta > Pinopsida > Pinales > Pinaceae > Pseudotsuga > Pseudotsuga menziesii. The sequence goes on along the minus strand of LPNX010683734.1, from coordinate 137,666 downwards.
CAGTAAGGGTACATGCAGAGAATGTGGAGTGTACTAAAGACATGGTGTTGATTTTGAGGGTTTAACTACTTGATTTGGTAATTGATTAAGATGATGATGGATTCTGGTGATAACCTCAAGAGAGCCAGCCTAGTAATCATTTCTAACTGGGACTTGATGTTTCGTAGAGGTGTTACTGCGATCGTGGGATAGATGGAGGGAAGATTAGGGTTTTGATTTTCATCAGTCATTTTAGATAACTAATGACCTTTTAGCCACCAATTTATGGTTTACTGTAGTCCCCCTGTCTTTTCAGTGGTTTAAAGGGCTAGATTATGACATGCCTCATGCTATCGAGTTTGATTTTGTTGGACAGATAACTATTTTCCTTTTTTGGCCTTTTCGGTGGTTAAGAGAATCTAGGATTTAATTCGTAAGCTGCTGAAAGTGGGCCCTTTCGGTGGCTAATGAATTGTTGGTCCGTTCACCTAAGCCACCGAAAGGTTCCTTTCCAAAAACGTATCAAATTAGCTTTCGGTGGTTAATGTCTTCCTGGACCCACTTGCTAAGCTGCCAAAAGTTGGGCCTTTCGGTGGCTAATGAACTGTTGGTGAGTTCGCCTAAGCCACTGAAAGTTCCCTTTCCAAAATTTTGTAAAAAAATGTGATCAATAGGCTTTCGGTGGTTAATGTGGTCCTGAGTCGAAACTGTTAGCTACCGAAAGCTGGGATTTTTGATGGCTAATGAACTGCTAGAAAGTTCGCCTAAGCCACAAAAGGCTAAAACTTTCATTTTTTTTGAAAAACACAGCACCAGATATTCCAACTTTGTTAGTCACACAAACATTGTTCATAATATGACTTGAAATCTTCATCACTTATCAAAAAGTAAATTGTCTGAGTGGAATTATTAAAAATTAATTTATTTAGGAGATCACTTAGTCCCCTTTCATTTACTAGGGAGCCTTGCTTCCTCCATGACGGATAGGACTTCATAGTTGGTTCATTCATTGAATATCACTTGATTGCATTGTTAAACAAATTGAAAATGGACACAAAATTTATACTTCCATATTTAACCACCTCTTATCACAATAAATGTACAATAATTTTACCAAAGTAGAGCTTCTTAAAGAAACTAATATAAGATTTTCCACTTACTACATTCTTCTTCAAAGTCTATTCGATGTGAGGGGGATTTCTCTTCCATATTTTTCAGTGAGATGTGGGAATCAAGGAAGCAATCTCCCTCTCAATATGACCTAAAAATATCTCTTAGTCATGCTAAAAGAGGTACTATATTTAATGGACAATTCCACAATTCGAGTAAATCAGTATGTTGTCAATGAAAACAAATACAAATTTACCTAGACAATTACTCAAAATACTATTCATTAAGCACATAAAGGTTGCAGGTGCGTTTGTTAACCAAAAAGGAATTACGACAAATTCATAATGACCAAACGATTTCTAAAGGAAGTTTTAAAGATGTCTTCATCTTTGATCCGTACATGATGGTATCTAGACCTTAGATCTAATTTAGAGAATTATTTGCCCCTTGGAACTGATCGAAAAGATCATCTATCTGGGGTAAAGTATATCAGATTTTAATAGTCATCTTATTTAATTTCCTATAGTCTATGCATAGTCTTAAAGTACTGTCTTTCTTCTTTACAAATAACACTGGTGCTCCCCAAGGGGAAACAATAGGTCGAATATACTTCTTGTCAATTAATTCTTGTAATTGTGATTTGATTTCGGTAAGCTATATTATATTAAATCGATAAGCAGCTTTCGATGCTGGTACCACTCCTGGTATCAGATCGATTGTAAAGTTTATGTCTCTTTTTAGAGGTAGTTCAGGGACTTCTTCTGGAAATATGTCCTTAAAATCCTTTAATATGGGTATCTCTTCTATTTTAAGCTTATTATCATTATCTTTATCATCCATTACATAGATGGAAAATAATTTACATCCTTTACGTACAAATATCTTCATTTGTAAGGTAGATATCTCTCCGATCGTAACCTTTCTAGGAATTCCTTTTACTTTAATTATGTTTCTAGTATCATCTATGCATGTAAGGGTTTTATCATAACAATTCAACATTACTCTATGTTTTTATATACAATCCATTCATATCAACATATTGTAGGAACCTAATGATAAAATATTCATATCAACATGCGTATTGAATTCATTCATCAATATTTCACAGACTTTTACATAACTAGTCACCTTACGTTTAGTACATGTGGCTAACTGTACCAGCCAATATTTTTCAAATTTTTATGGTACTAATTTACATAATTCAACAATCCTAGGTGATACATAACTCAAACTTGCACCTAGATCAATTAGTATGGAAATGGCTTGACATTTTATCATACCTTCGATTTCGACCATTGAAGTTTGATGGTCTTCTTGACGATTCTCCAATGCAGCATCGATTATGGGCATGCTCCTTGCCATGTATCCAACTATAACAACTTCTTGAATGGACTAAACATTATTAAAGTTTTTCTTCCTTACAGGATAGTCTTTGAAATAATGTGGCCCACCACATTCCCAAGATTTTAAGTGTTCCCTCTGTGCAGAGTTTTTATTAAAAGGAGTGGGAGGTTCATTTTTTTTTGCTGTAGGGCTTTGCGGTTTAAAACCTTTATAGTTACTGACTTGATACCCTTTATAGTTATTCCTAGTGTTTTTATAAAATTTATTATTCCTCTTTCTTGGATCAAAGTTATCTCGTCTTTTAGTTTTCCAATTTGGTACATTTTCTCTTTTATTTTGATTTTGATCATAACATAAATTCGCTTTTCTCATTACTTCTTCCAACATCTTTGAATTGTCATACTCAATCCCCTCCTTAAATATGATAGGAAAGTAGATGGGAAAGCATTGTATTTTTGGTTTTTCATCTATTATATATGGTACGTAACAAAGCAAACTCAATAATTTACCACATATTTATTTCATGGGAATAGCTCCCAACCTTAACTCGTAGAATTCATTATCTGTTTCTTCATAGTACTATTATGCAACGTACTTTTGTTTAAAATGATTTTTAAAGGTTTTCCAGGTTAGGTATCGTTCCTTTATTCATTTTACCTTGTTTATATCTTTCCACCATATGTCTTCTTTTTCAGTTAAGTTATAATGTCCATCTTCGCATTCAGTTCATCAGAGTAATTATATATTTAGAAGTATTTCTTCATTCCCGATAACCATTGTTATCAACCCAAATGGCACTTCTTCATCCGAGTGCCGACATTCCTTATGTTGGTACACAAAAGGACATCTTAGGATTGAATTTTTCCAAAACACTATAGATAGGCATGACTTGAGATGCATTTACCTTAGAACTACCTTGCCATATTTTTTTTCTAAGTGTTGAGTTGCGTATGTACGCGACTATTTCCATTGACAACTCACATACTGTACGTGACTATCTCCATTGCAACCTGCGTACATCAGCATACACGGGTTTCCTATATCAATAGTCACGTACACCTTGATTCGACATTAAAAAATATAGTTGGGTCCTAATCATTAACAATCCTAACTGTTTCGACCTCCTCAACCTTTGAAACCACTCTATTTCCCAAAGTATAAATAAAGGCCTTAGGGAGGGCATTAATCAATCAAGTTTGGAGAGCAAAGTTATGTTAGTGGTATATCTTCCAAATTCTTGGAGCAGCAGAACTCAGAGTCCTTTGGTTGCAAAGGAGTCCTTGTCTCAGAAGCTGGGTTGTACTCTTATCTCATTCACTGATTGTTAATAAATAGAATTCTTCTTCCAACATTGTGTTGAGTCTCTTTCATGTATCATGGTTGATGAATATATTTTATTATGAACTAGATATATTGTTTGTCTAACCTCTCACATATACATGTATAAGATTGTACTTGGATAATTTTCTCTTTGTAGGTGAAGGAGGTGCATCCCTGGAAGCTTTGGAGAGAAGAAGAGTGGAAGAAGATCAAGCTTGGATCAACCATCGGTAATCAGGTGAGTCAAGTATTTCTTCCTATTTCCTTTTTGTACTCTATTAAAGCTGACTATCTGCAAGGTTAGTAGTAAGTTGGTAACCCCAAACCCTAGGTTACAAGGGTGTTTAATCCTGAACAACAACCATGCTTCCACCTCTTCTCCTTTCTCGATCTCACTGTTAAACATAGGTGGTTTAATTTTTTTAAATTCCCTAGAAATCTCTTCATAAGGTTTGTACTTTTTTTCTTTTTATTATCATCACTACTTTGACTGGAATCTTTCTATTTTTCTGTGTGATATTTGACTGACTCCTCACTATTAGTTTTAGCCCCATGACTAGAAATTTCAATTTTCTTCCTGTACGTTTGTAAGGTGTAGTTTTTGGAATATTATGCTCAGGTTCTTTGTATTTATCTTTTTCATCATTGTGTAGTTTAACCAACAAAATGTTATTTAGTTCTTCTTGAGCTTTCAAGATGCGTTCATTATCCTCCCTAACTCCTTTTAACTCTGATATTAGTTCTTTAACAATTATTTGCAATTCATATGGGTTATTATTTTGAATCTCAATAAGGTTTACCAAGATATTTCACCATCCCTTCCATTACCCTCTTCATTGTTTACACTATTTCTGGGGTGAGATTCTTCTTCTGTAGACATCCCTACATATGCCATATTTTTCCTGCAAAAATTAATTTATCCTTCTCTTCCTATTTTGTAAGAGAATCAAACCCAAAATAAAATAAACTTAGTTTTCTGGTTTAACAAATTTAGTGTTGGGTCAGTTCAGGCCTAGAGTTGTAACCATGCTTTGATACCATTCTGTCATGCACCTCTAAATTCCATAAATAAATAAATAAAATTTATATAACATATATCCATAAACACAAGTTTAATTTCCTAGAAAGAATTAATTACTATGGCATGAGTATATCTATTCTTGTTGTGTATAGTCCTTTACATAATTATCAAAACTGCTTTATGACAGGTTTCTCCAACATCGGGTATTTATAGAGTTTAACAACCTGCTGCCAACATACCTAAAGGTGATGTTTTGTTCCTTATTTATGTTTACCTTGTAATTGGTTTTCAAAAGGCTTGCTTATCCCTAAAGGTGGTATGAAACGAAATCTTGGGAGACTATGCTTATAGTCTTAATCCCATTGTTTACATGTAAAAATGCTTTAAAGGACCCAAGGCTTAACCTTGTTCCTAATGCGCATGGTTGTAAATAAAACATTTGAAAAAGGACCCAAGGTATAACCTTGGTCCTCATATGCAAAGGATACCATACAATAAGGTTTAGAGTATTTGGTTTGAATGTTTTTGAAACATTTAAGGGATATGGGATTTGCCCATAGTCAGACCTTGGTCCTAAGCGCAAGGTTAAAACATTACATGGATTGTGTGGTTTTGATTTACACATTGATATATATATATATATATATATGGGTGATTCCATGAAGGTGGGTAACAATTTTGGCCAAATTTGGTGATGAAAACCTATTTTTTACTGATATGCTAGATAGAAGCCCTCGAAACACATATATGCCATGTAAATTTTGACTTGCAGTAAAAAAAAAAAAATTGTAGAGTATTATGTTGCCTTCCAATATATATTTTTTTAAATATTCCAATGTCATTGAATGTGTGAAATTTCACATTTAATGAACTATGTAACCTTAAAATTTTGAAGAAGTTAATAAGTGGCTCGTGTCCCACCCCACTAATTCAATTTTACATTAATAATTTAAATATATATGTGTGTGTGTGTGTGTGTGTGTGAGCATGATCTACACAAAATGCACTGTGGTCTGCATATTTTGTTGTTAATTTATTTTGCAATATACAATTATTTATTAATTTTCAAAAGTGACCACATATGATTTCAACATCATTTTATACACATGTGTGTCCATTCCATCTTTTTTTTCATTGTTTTAAAAAATTGAAAAACCAAAGATACCCTTTTGAAGAGGACATGCCTATGTGTGGGCTGTGCATTTTTAAGAAATTTTTGGATGTGTATTTCTTACCCTGCGGATTTTTCTTTGAGATGCTTTGAAGTTGTTGTCAAGTTTTCTAAGTGTAAGTTTTAAAACGAATTAAAAAAAACCTATATGAATTCCAAAACACATGCATGATACCTCAATGGATAGAGGATTCAGTGATGAATCTATCGATATAAACTCTGCTCAGTTATGTACCATGGATGACAGGGTTTACACCCCTGGAAGACACAGAAAAACATTGATTTTCTTGTAAGAGGGCTAATTCTTTGTTTTTCAGGCCCTTGATCGAGGGTCTAATAAACCCTCGATTGCGGTATTTATGAAACCCTTGATCGAGCTATGACCTCGATCGAGGTCCTATATTTTGTTAAAATCATACAAAAATGCCCAAGAATGAACTTAGGCATTGATGGCATTAATGCCATTCCAACTACCTTGCCAACCTCATTTCCCACCCAAATTCCTAAAGGAATTCTATATCAACATAAAACATAAAACATAAACATGTTACTGTTTTTATCCTTCACAATTGACTAACCTATTTGAAACAATGCTTGTGTTCTAGTGCAAATTTAGCATTGTGTATTGTGTTTACATATTGTTGCAGGTATGAATTTGGATTGTTGATCATTCACAATGGCAAGCAAGAAACGTCGAAGTAAAATATCTACTAGGAATCAAAGAAACATCGAAGAAATAAGAGAGAAAGATAGAGAAAGAAAGAGGAAAAAAAGAGCAATCTTGGGAGGAGAAGAAGTTCCAAATCAACCTATGATGGGAAAATCAAATGCCATTGCTAACAATATTGGTATGATTTAAAAGTTATGCAATTTAATATTCATATATATAATTTCATTTTCATAGCGATCTAGTTCATATAATTTCATATTGCATATTCATATATTCAATTTCATAGTGTTCTAGTTCATAATTTTTATATATATACATGTTAAATTGTTTAGAATATAAAATTGTAATTTTGTAATTAATTTTTAAACTTATATACATTGTATGTGCATGTATTCATAATTGTATGTACATTGTGTAATTCATGTTCACATATTCATATAATTTCATATTGCATATTTATATATTCAATTTCATGGTGTTCTAGTTCATATATATATATATATATATATAGAGAGAGAGAGAGAGAGAGAGAGAGAGAGATGTTAAATTGTTTAGAATTTAATTATAATTTTGTAATTAATTCATAAACTTATATACATTGTATGTGCATGTA
>LPNX010683734.1:93846-125900 GCA_001517045.1 Pseudotsuga menziesii | reverse complement strand
TTTCAAAAAGCAACAATTTAAATGGAATTTAATAAATGTGTTTGTACTATATATATATATATATATATATAAGATGTTTTTTATTCGATGCAGGTTTTTTTGGGATGTTTCCCTTGGCGATCTGAATAGATCCATTCCATGGTATTGTGAGACCATACATGGTATGAGAGAACTACATTCAGTTCATAGTAAAGACATGGGAGACATATTTTCCATTGAAACAGGGAAGTATGTGTGTTTCTGTGAATTCTGCATTGATTCCAATGGACTGGGGGTTGATCATTGCGTGAACGATGCATATGTCAAATACTGGAAATATGTCCCTCTTAATCCAAAGGGGTCACATCCAATTCCTACATGGCAAGAGATGCACATTGACGAGGAGATGGTTTCACTAGATCATGATCGAGTTTTAGATTTGGTTAAGAAAGGTACACGATTTTATTAAAGGATTCATTACGTCATTCACACATTCAAGTTTCAAATAGTTGATTGAATGTTTAAACTTGTAGTATTGTACACATGCACATATATATTTAAGATTTGTTTAATATTTGAAAATATTGATGCATGTGATGTATTGTTGTATATGCACCACTGGAAAATGATGAGCATGTGGCATACTTTTTGATGCGGTGTACACAAATCAAAAGCAGGTTGGTGCAGCCCTATGTTGATGGAAAGTTCACGTACCAGGTTGGTGACCTAGTTGTGATGGGCCACTTTTTTGAAAAAGTGAGAAGACAAGGTGATTATATTATTTACAAATATTTCATGCCTGAATATATATCTTGTCAGTATAGTCATTTGGTGGTGGCACCTCAGATACATCTCATTCAAATCAAGGTGAAGAGAGGTGAACCAAAGAGATGGAAGATGTCAGTAGCTGACCATGATCGTATTATGGAGATGTGCATTCCTATAACCCATTGGACGGATGAATGAAATTTATATGCCACTTTTTATGTAGACATAGTTGACATGCTTTTGAAATGTAGCAAATCAAAATTTCTTCTGAAATATATCATTTGTATTTAAATGTAATTTTTGTAAACTTATATATGCGAGTATGTGCATTCCCATATACTCTATGTTCATTCACCTATACCTAGGAATACCAACAATGTCCTAAGACTATGTTATGGAAGCTCAATTTTGTCTATGTAACTTTTTTTGGTGTATTTGTGCAAATACATGTATATCACACTCTATTTGTGCAAAGTTCTAAATTGCATGTTACATTGTAGACAAGTTGTAAATTGTAACCTTGTAAATTATTAATGATATGTAACACAAAGAACAACACATACATTTATTGTGTCCTCATTAAATCTACCAATTGCAATTGATATTAATTTTTTTTCCATTTTTACCCTATTTTGGTCTCTGCCCCTTTTTACTCTTTGTAATATTCATTTGTTGGAAATTGTAAACTTTAAAATTGTAACTTGTAAACTTTGCAACATTGTGAATTTTAAACTTGTAAGCTCCTCGTAAATTATTGGAGATGGGTAAATTTTGTAAACTTGTCAATTAAATTAGATTGATTTGTAGATTTTAATTGTAATTGCAATTGTAATTGAAAATTGCAAAACCTGATTAGAGTTTAGTTCGATTGTGATTTTTAAAAACTTGTAAATTATTTTACACATGAAATTTATTTTTATTTTTCTGTAAATGAAATATAATTTTGAATTGTACTTGTAAATTGTAGTTGTAATTTAAAATCGCAAATTGCGAGTGTAAATTGCAACCAGTAGATTACATTGTATACTTGTTAATTTTGTAACATTTTAATTGTAAGTTATGTTAAATTGTAAGTTTCTTTTGATTGACAATTTTGCAAACTTGTCATTTTTTATACAAATGAAATCAAATTTAAAATTGTAGTTGTAATTTTTTTTTAAATAAAATCAAATTTTACATTGTAATTGTAAATTGTAGTTGTAATTTAAAATTGCAAATTGTGATTGTAATTTGCACCTAGTAGATATTACATTGTAAAGTTGTTAATTTTGTAACATTTTAATTGTAAATTATGTCAAAAATTGTAAGTTGTGTTTGATTGACAATTTTGCAAACATGTAAACTTGTAAACTTTGTAAACATTGTAAATTTGGTAAACTTGTAATTTATTAAATTGCAAAATTGTCAATTAAATTAGATTGATTTGTAGATTTTAATTGTAATTGAAAATTGCAAAACGTGATTATAGTTTAGTTTAATTGTGATTTTTGTAAACTTGTAAATTCTTTTACACATGAAATTAATTTTTATATTTCTGTAAATGAAATATAATTTTGAATTGTAATTGTAAATTGTAGTTGTAATTTAAAATTGCAAATTGCGAGTGTAAATTGCAACCAGTAGATTACATTGTATAGTTGTTAATTTTGTAACATTTTAATTGTAAGTTATGTTAAATTGTAAGTTTCTTTTGATTGAAAATTTTGCAAACTTGTCATTTTTATACAAATGAAATCAAATTTAAAATTTTAGTTGTAATTTTTTTTGTAAATGAAATCAAGTTTTACATTGTACTTGTAAATTGTAGTTGTAATTTAAAATTGCAAATTGTGATTGTAATTTGCACCTAGTAGATCTTACATTGTAAAGTTGTAAATTTTGTAACATTTTAATTGTAAGTTATGTAAAAAATTGTAAGTTGCGTTCGATTGACAATTTTGCAAACATGTCAACTTGTAAACTTTGTAAATTTTGTAAACTTGTAAAACATTAATGATTGTTACATATGTTAAAATTATAACTGAAAACAAAATTTAAACTATAACTGCAAATAATTAAAACATTTAACAGTCCATCATGTTAAAAAAAAGTCCATATATATATATATATATATATATATATATATATATATATAATCATAAAGTACAAAATAATAAAGTCCAAAATAATAAAGTCCACAAATAACACAGTCTACAAATCATGCCTAGGCCATTGTCAAGAGATAGACCATCATGGTCACTACCGTCAGCTGCACTATGCCCTTGGCCTTCCTTATCCACATCACAAAGAAAATTGCCTAGGTCTGAGAACTGCAGAAGTTAAAACCGTGAACTCTGCAAGTCAGTTACATACCACATATTTAAATTACATGTACAATGTGACAAAAAATTAAATATATATGAAACACAGATCTATGAACTCACCTCACTCGAGTTGAGTGTCAGTTTTGGGAGGCTGGGTATCTGCCGAGACGATCCTTCATTAGGACCTGACTGATGAGCGATAACCCATTCATCTGTAAACATCACGACGGCTTCAACACCCTCATCTGCAGCTGCCCATGTCTACGTCTATTTCCATGACATGAAAATAGTTATATTAATGAATTACAATTTGAACTTGAGAATTACAATTTGAACATGTAAATTATAATTTGAACATAAATGTGCAAACAATTCGAACATAAATAACTAGTACCTCGTCGACTGGCATGTCGTGAGTAGGACTCGAGAGGGGCTATGTAGAATCCTGTGCAATTCCCTTGCCTCTATCATGTACAATATGAACAAGATAAATGACGAAAGTTAGAACAACCCAAAGTATTGCGTGTTAAAAAATTGAGTCATTTAAAAATTCAAATTTAGGATGACAGTTAACACATACCTCATTGGCGTGGATGGAGGGAACTGTAGGGGGACCTCGAACATATGCATCACTTCCAAAAAGGACCTCCATGAAACTGGGCTCCTGTATGGAGGTCTAACACAAAGCAAAGTATTAGTTAAAAAAATGATTCATTTGAGGATACATTCCAATTTGGACAATCAAATGACGATAATAAAGATATACCTATCCCATCGGTCGAGGCCTACATCTATGATGCAATCAAAAATATGCATCGTGGGATGTGATAGCATACTGCAACATTGTGTCATGATCAATAATGTAGAGAATATCATCATCCACCCACTGTAACTTATGCTTTGTATGTTTAGTGGGTGCTCTATGTCTCTCTTCCTGCACAACAATCATGGTACCATGCCTTGTCATGTGTGCCGCCTCTGTTAGTGCACTCCGCTCCTCAATCGCTAACTGATATGACTCGACTACATCATGTGTCCTAAGAAAGGCCCTGTTAGGGAGAACTACCAATGGCTCTGGCTCCGATTGAGCTCCAAGATCTCTCCTATCCCCAGGATGCGCATGACTGCGTCCCCCACCAACACCATAGAAGGTCGAGGGTGTGTTGGTGTAATATGGGTGCATCCCCAGGACAAACTCTGTATATATATGTTTTGCAAAGTATAGTGGGATCCAGTCATGGTGGGGAAACATGCCCCACGCTACAATAAACTTGTCATATACATAAGGCACTGTAGCATCTAGCTTAAACTCCTTGACTCTAAGTGGTTGACCAATGGGGTGGTCAGGAGGGATATCAAATAATGATCCCTTCACATCATGACTAACTATTGCATCTCTCACTGCGGGCCATGTATCAGGAACCATCACTCTGACCCTTCTTCTCTGACATGTAGTGGCCCAAAGATAACTCAATGGTCCAATGGACCTGTACATATTCAGTATATTGTCTACTGCCTCTAACATGATCCACATAAAACGTGATGCGAGGGAGTGGTCTAAAATGGAGAGGACGTTACACCAAAAACAGTCATGCTGATTGGTAATGACTTGCAGCATGATGTGTGTGATCTCATCCTCCCATGATGCTTTGTTGGGAGGGTCAGGGGAACCTAAATGTCAGTCAAAATACATACATCAACTGTAGGTGAATTTGAAATCAATATAAATTAAAGGTACTGATAACTAAAAGAAAAATATCTATGCATTTAATGTACCTGTCTTGTGGGGAACCTCCCCATTGAAACCAACAGTATCCTTCTTACCACTCACGTGCACAGAGTGACTACTAGAGTGGTTGCCACTTGGCTCCCTAGCAGGAGCGTGTGTTCTCCTAGGATGCCTAGGTGAACCTGTGAAAATAGAGACATACAAGTTGATGATTAAATATACATATGTGAAACAATTTAATTTTATGTAACTAACAACAAAGAGTACATCATGCACAATTGTAGACTTATGAGTCCTATGCTGACCTTCGGGGAAAGGAATGGTTGTAGATCCGCCAGTGCTCTACCTTTGGCAAACCAAAGAACCCCGCTGTGTAGATGCATCATGGGGACTTCACTTAGTGAACCTCTCACATAGCACATACGATCATGGGATATTAAAGAATACCCTTAATTTCCAAAGATATTGACCCAAACTCTTTTTGTTGAAACCCCCTCCCAATACTTAAAACCTCCTCCCCACCCCTTTTTATACCTCAATCCTTATAAACCACCTTACTCACCCCCACCTTAAACCCCTCATCCCCCCCCAATACCTGCAATATATTGGTTCAATTTTTGATAATTTTAAAACCCACAATATGAACTAACGTGATAGGACATTGGTCAACAAGTGAAGACCTTGTGAGATGCATCTGCATGAAATAAGGCACAATAAATGCAGTTAGCATATAATATAAGATAAATGATAAATATGTCAATAGTAAAGATGTATAAGAGATAATTAAAATTTTATTAGCGAAGTAAAATAAAAAAGTATAAATATTTTTATATTGTTTTATCAGACCACTAACATTTAAAGAGATAGAAAAGAGTTATGGGAGGTTGTGTGTACTACTGGCATTTTAAGGGAAGATTTTTTATTTTTTTTTTGGGGGGGGGGCGGTGGGTAACTTGAATTTGACAATGCTTGTTAATGAGGGTTGGGTGTCCTCCTCTCATCTAGATCCATTCTATTCTTATTTCATAAATTTATTATTGGAGTCAAACTTGGTGGATTTCCTTTCCTATCCAATGGCCCCAACTTCAAGGAATGGTATGGATGGGCCCTTTGGGGCATCTAAAAGACTTGATCGATTTCTCATTTTAGATACTTTTTCTAAAATTCTCTATAGATTTCATTCTTGGACATTGATCTCTAGTATCTCTAGACACTTTTGAGTCTAGGGTAAATGGTGTTGTTTATGGATCTCTCAATGCCACTTTTATTTCCCTCAAACCTAAGAGTTCAAAACCGAGCTTTCTTTCGATGATTTCAAAACTACAACACTCTATAATTTAGTATATAAAATTATCTCAAAAGTCATTGGGATTAAGCCAAAGTTGGAAATATGTATTTCTAGAGAACAATTTGGGTTCCTTGACAAGAGGAAGTTTTTAGATGTTATTATGGAGGACCTTAGCAAGATGATTAGGTAGGAAAAAGTGGATAATTCCTTGGGTGGTGTAAAATTCAATGCTCATCATAGAATATATAATTTGATGTGTATTGATGACATGCTTTTGTTTGGATAAGGATGCATGCCACCTTACACCTTTGTTGATGAATGGAAGTATATGCATGGCATCTTACATCATTTTTGTAATGCCACAAGAATGAAGATAAGCATACATACGTCTTGTTTCTTGCATCATAGTGTTGAATATTCAATCATGCTTCATATCCAACAACTTCTTCCTTATAATGTTGAGGGTCTGGTGAATATTTTTCAACACCTCGGCTACCACCTTAAGCGTAATCATTATTCAAAGTATGACTCCATCTCGCTCCTAAGGAAAATGGAAAAATAATTGATTGTTGAGTTTTGAAATGGTTGTCCCTGGCTAGAAGGTTAACCCTTTTGAAGGAATTCTTGATGAGTATTCCAATAATTTCAAAGAGTGGTTATGATTCAATAGTAGTTGATTTGGTGGTTTCCAATGGTTGTTGGTGGCACAAGAAGCTCTAGTCCTAGAATGTTTCCCTAAAAGTTAAATTATTTGTTTGTTTATGTCTACAAAATAAGATACTTACATGGGACAATTTGAGTTCTAGAGGTTTTATGGGGACCAATATCTTCTCTCTTTGTATGGTAAACTTTGAATCATTAAGTCATATCCTTGTAAACTATCATTTTTCTATACTATTTGACAAGAGACAACTTCTTTGTTACATATTTCTTATAATTGGAAATAAGCTTCTTTTGAAGATTCCTTGCAGGGTTTGGTCCTTCAATGCCCTCAAAATAAATATCTCCCCTCCTTCATTTGCTAGGGAATCTAGAGAACTAGGAATATGAAGATCTTTCAAGGTACTGATGTTTCAATCCAAGTGAAGTGTCTCAATATCTTGAAACTTTACAAAGAATTTCATAAAAGGCAACTTTTGAAGAAGCAAGTAATTGGTAGAGAAAGTATTTTTCTCGAGTAACTTGTCTTAGGATTCTTTGATGGAGCTTCCAATTCATAGAAGGGTGGGTGTGGAATGGTCATCAAATTTTTAAAAATACACAAGTTCCTTCTGTGGAAGGGATGTGGTGTTGGTTCGAAACACTCGTGATGAATTGTTAGCATTGTTGGCCCTTCTTTGGTTTTCTCAACATAAAAACTTCACCTCTTTGCATATTTATGGGGATTCAAAAACTGTTGTGGATTGGGTAAAGAAGAGATATTTTCTCAAAGTGGTCATCTTAAAACATTAGTGTGATAAAATTGAGGTTATGAAGTCTCTTTTTCCAGCTCTTACCTTTTACCACATTTATAGAACCATCAATAAGATACCAAACCAACTATCTAAAGAGTGATAGGCTCGCGAAAAGGATTTATTTATTTTGCATAGATGCTTGATTTTGAGAAGATTGATGAAGGATCTCTAGTTATCTATTAGGTTGTTGGGCTCTCATTTTATTTGAAGACTCCTATCATTTTTTTATGTTATGGACTTGTTTAGAGGATTTTGTTGGATAGGATGGTTCTAGGATGGCCTTAGTCCTCAATTTTTGTATAGTTTTTGGAGATTGTCATATGTATCTCAGTCATGCCATGTGCTTTAGTCTTGTTTTGGCCTACATCGGGAATGTTGGTTACTTCTAGATTGTTGTTGGTGGAATGTATGTTTGTTACAAGAGGCTAGATATTCTATGATATTGTCCTAGGTAACTTTGACTCACACTTGAATAACAAGTTTCATGTTTTATTTATTTATTTAATTTGTTTTTTATTGAAAAATTAAGAAAAGCCAGAAAACCACCCAATAGGTAGGTATTATGGATGCTTCTTTCATTCACATAAGCTAAGTTAAATTAGTATTATAAATTTCTTATTTGAGAGCTTAAATATACTTCTAAATGACAAACCTAAAAGTATCCAAGTTTAATTAACTATTTTAGTTTTAATTAATTTGGATATATATCTTTTGTTTTTGAGCTTTAGGTTAGAGAAGACATGGTAAAATTTCTATTTTTTTTAATGATCTACTATTTTATTAAGGTGTTCTGTGTGGCTTAAACACATTTAGATCCATAGTACAATTTTTAGAAAAATAAATAAATACAGTTTTCAAATAAACAAAAATACTTAATTAAACTTTTTAGCTTTATATTAAGGAAAACATTGTAATTTGTTTTTCATTTTTTAAGGATTTATTTTAATGTAAGTGTCATGTGTCACCTTCACATTATATATATATATATATATATATATATATATATATATATGAACAAAAAAAAAACAGCAAAAGACCTTAAATAACCCATCTTCATCCATCCCCGTGCTAAATTCAACCATTTCATTGCCTACTTCTCGTTTTTGATCACCTTCAATGGACAATAAATTAATAATATATGTTTGTGAATCACTATGGATAAATAGATATATCCCATTGTCCATTGGGTGAAATGAACCTCAGCATTCGTGTGCATAAAAATATGTCTAGCATCAAGGTCATTTCATTGTGAATTAATTTAGAGTGAACCATATTAAACTTAATAATTAGTATGATTCTATCAAATTTTAATTATGGATTGATATTCATAATTTTGTAAATTTATAATCAAATAAGTGAAATACATAAAAGAAAGAAATATTTTTCTTCAATTTATTATCTATGTATTTTGATAAATTATTATTAAATTCTTAATTGATATGCTTCATTAAGTTTTCTTCAAATATATTAGCGATTCCTTCCATTTTGACAATATTCTCATTTGAGTTTCCTTATATATTTTAAGTTCAAATCAAAACTTATATATTTTATTAATAGTTTTATTTTATTTTTTTAAATTTCAAATATTGATTTTTTTTTAAATTTTAAATTTAAATTTATATATTTTATTAACTCTTTCATAAACAATTAAAAATATATATAATTTTAAACTAATTTTTAAAATTATAATTCTGTAAATTAATTTATATAAATTTTAAAAATATAATTATATTATTAATTTGTAAAATTATAATTATATGATTAACTTTATCTTTACAAATGAAAACTTATATTCCAATTAATATCATAGCTTAATTATTTGATTTCAATTTTTAAATAGATTTTAAAGAAATATAATTTCAATTTTTTTATGATTTAAAATCACATCTTATGTATTTAATTAATTTTTTCATCGATTTTATTTAAATTAAATTACAATTCAAGTTTTCTATAATTTAATGTATAAATTTATATATTTTATTCGTAATAATTTTTAGTATTATTTTAAAATATTCTAGATGTATAATTTATAATTTTTCAAAATGTTGAATATAAATTTATAGATTTTTTAAAAAAAAATATCAAAAATATATTTTTATATTAAATTATGGATTTCTTTTAATTTTTTAATTTAATATTCTTTAAAAAACATTAAATCATTAATTTCTATTAATTTTTTAATTTAAAAAATAGTTCTATTTTTTCATAATTTAAAATCAAATTTTATATATTTCATTAATATTTCTATTTGATTTTCTTTGATAAATCCAAAAATATATAACTACACTTTTTATAAATTAAAATCCGAATTTATACACTTATTTATTAATATTTTTTTCCTTTAAAAAGTAAAAAAAGAAGTGATCCACATTTTCTTGATACTTTTGTTTGAGCTTCTAAAAACAAAAATACATAGGCACACATTTCAATAAACTAAAATCAAAATGGGTTGACTAATAAGCCAAAACATAATTATAATATTTTATTATGAAAAAATATTTATTAGAAATATAAATATGAATTAATGTAATATTTTAATTATAATTATAATTTATTTTTATTATATATATATATGTTTTGAAATATTTAAATATTAATATATATTAAAATATTTAAATTAAAATATATGGGTTGTTTAGATAAATGCCTCTCCCGGTTTAAGGTTTATGATTGTCTCGGGTCTAGGGTTTGGATTTTTCCTAATCCTCCATGTATTCTTGGAGGATTGAAAAAAAATAGGGAGCATTTTTGCTTGCTCAGCACACATTTTAAAATTAAACCAGCAACATAATAATAATAATCTAATTTTAAGGTCACCACCAAGCGAGACACCAAATTGGTGTATGAGACAGCCTTGTTTGTGGGACAAGAGACCCCCTCTGCACGACGATTTAACTGCTAAAGTCTACAGAGGTGTACATACACTATCCCCCTTTTGATTTGAACCTATGATCTCCTAAAAGGAAACACATGCTCTTACCATTAGGCCCACCCACTCTTAAACGCCGTCAGTTGATAGAAATATTTATACAAACTATAAATTTAACAAATTAGAATTAAAATTTTATAAAAAATTAAATCTTTGTCTCAGGTCTAGGGTTGATTAATTGTCTCTATGGTTCATATAGGTTATGTTTACTTGGTGCCTTATGGATTTTTTTCAATCCTCTGTGTATTCTCGGGGGACTGAAAAAATTTAGGCAGCATTCCTGCTTGCCGGGCACACATTTAAAAATTAAACCGGCAACATAAACGCTATCAGTTGACAAGATATATATATAACAAAAAAATTAAATTTTAAATAAATAACAAATTTCAATTACAATTTTATAAAAATTCGACAGCATTCCAACTTGCCAATACACATTTCAAACATATTAAACAAAAAAACATTAACTTAAAAACATGTATAAAAACTATTTTTTTTAATTTTAACCTAAAATTTAAAAACTTTTTAGAAAAAAGTAAAATTCCATTTAAATTTCAAAAAACTAAGCTAGGGTGTTACCTCTTTGCTCTGACATCATGGTGAAAGGTAGGTTGTGGTTGTAGCTTGCATTTTAGCTCGGTTGAGGTATGTGGGTTGCGCTGCAACTTGATCGAGGTCCCTATGTGGAGAAAATGCAAAAATGGGCTGCAGGTTCCCGCAGCTTTTTTTAGAATTTTTTTTACAGGGACCTCAATCAAGGTTGGTAGCTTGATTGAGGTTTTATTAAACCCTCGATCAAGATTTTGTTAAACCCTTGATTGAGGGTTTAACAAAACCTCGATCAAGGTATGTTTCTTTGTTTTATCCGAAATTGCCTTACCAAAATTTGTAACCCACCTCCATGGATGTACCCATATATATGTGTTGGGGGGGGGGGTGGGTGGCGGGTTAAACTATAGTTGATCCAGGGTGGCAAGAAATGATTGACATGTTTAATGCATACTTCCGTGTATTGTGATAATTATAAAATTTGGTACCTTGGTTGACCTGTGGATTTATGGTGTTTCCCTGGCTCCGAGTTGACATCGCATCCAGGCTTTGAATGCTGGCTCGAGAGTGAATCTCGGTCGTCCACCTGTACAAAACCCCTTCCAGGGTTTTAATGTGTCATTTTTATTTTTCGAACCCTTCATTCGAAGTTATTTGGTATGTAAGCTAAGGGAGCCGAGAATCTGCTCTATCAATGGCAATTTTATGAGGTTTTTGGTGTGAAACCTGTCTGAGGTTAATGGCATTTTATCTAGTTTCTTTACAAGGTATGAAAAGGTCTTCTTGGCTCTAATGACCACCCGTAGATTCTTGCTTTGCTTCAAACGAACCTAGGTTAATGGCATTTTATCTAGTTTTTTTTAAGAGTATTTCGTATTCTGTAGATTCAAAATGATTTCTAAGAAGTGAGGAAAATAACCCCCTCTTATAGTGGGCAGGGGAACTAGATGCTTAAACATTCCTAACTCTAGAAAGATACCTTCGAATGGGTTGGGGATAATTAGTTCATTAACGATCTGATAATTTACAGTGCATTGCATAAATATATATTTTATATTTCTATACAGATTACCCATTGATAAATCCTTAGATCCCGATCGATCCCAATGTGAACATCCTCAATTTGTAATGGGATTTATTTTTAATAAGTTATAGTTTTGTAGAAGGTTCGTGGCTCTCGACCTGATAAGGGAACCATTAAGTTTTTAGTATTTTTGACTATTTGTTTTATGTGGAGGACTACTTAAGTGTAATATTCAATCTCACTTGTTTTGATGCTCTTTCTGTTTTTTTTTATAATAGTTAGAAAATGTTAATTCTATCTACCTCGATCATAAGTTAACTAAGCTTATACTAGTATACATTATGAATCTTCTTTTTAAATAGTTTATAGTAACATAGTAACAAGATCATTTTATAGACATAAAAATAATTAAAAGGAAAGAGTACTTAGATTCGTTCGAAACCATAATAAGAAATAATAACTAGATTTGGAACTATAATAGGAATATTTAAAGAAAAAATGTGAAAACACTGTGAAAATAACCCATACTCTATTTATATGCATAATACAGCGTAATACATTTTTACTTAAAAAGAAAGTTGTTGTGATTCAAAGTTAAGATATAAATTCTATTGTAACTAGTTTTAATCAGTTAAGAATAAGACAAGGAACCTGGCATCGCTGTCACGAAAACATAAATGGAATAGTTGTTCCTCTCAACCAACTCCTAGAGCAATCAATTCACTTGCTCCAAAACCCCCGAGCCTGTTCACTGAACCAAAAGAGCAAAATCCACTTAATGTGTCATCTCTTGCATTATCAGATTCAATCCATGTCCAATGCTAGTCTCCTACTTGCTAATGGGCATACTATTATATAATATTTTGCCTAGGACCTGGTCATTTATGAGCCTCCTTCTCTTTAACACTCAACAAAGAGTTGTGACATGATTTTGGGAAAAATGCATCTTACATCTTGAGTTCTCAGTTAACGGCTACAATCACTTGTATTTTCCTCTTGTTAGTCACCAAACACTCTTCAACATTTATTATTAATAAAAAAATAATACATTCCAAATGTTTTATTTTTTATTTGTTGTAAAAAATAATAAAGTAAAATATTAAAAAAAAATTAACACTCATTTATTAAATTTTGGGTACACAAACGCTCACACATGTTATATAAATCATTTTTATTAAAGATATAAATATTATAAAATAGTTTATAAACCATTTTAACTTAAAATAAATGTTATATAAATAGTTTTTATTAAAAATATAAATATTATAAAATAATTTATATAAATATAAAAAATAATAAGTACCGTAACCTATCTATTTTCCTTGGAGTAATTCACAATTCATCTCATTTAGTTACGGTTGTAACTTATAATTAATCGTTAAGGAGAGATCACATATTTTTAATTTAGTAAATGAGTATGAACACAGAAAGTTTTATAACTCGAGTATAAATAGATATATTTTAACTAATCATTATTGAAAAAAACCAAACTTTTCATTAATTCAAGTAAAACCAAACATTTTTAAATTAAGAGAAATACTCATTGATTTAAGTAAAAATGGATTTTCTAAATTAAAATTTTAAACAGACATATACTTATTTTTATTATAACTAATTGACTTGTGCATGAACTTGTAATTAATTAATATCATTTGATCTTTCGTTAAAATGTGAAATAAAAAGGGCTTTTATTAAAATAAACTAATTAATATATTTATATTTATTGGAGTTGGTGGATTTTGAAGATGGAGTTAATATTAATTAAAGAACAAAAAATATTTTTATTAAAATTAACTTATTAATATAAGGTTTGTAATCAATTCGTGATGATGATGATGATTAATGTGTAACGAGATCACAATTTTGGTTTATCGGACCTTAAAGAAGCATAATACTTGGTTTATTTTAAAATCTTGTTTATGTGCTCAAAAAGCTTGTCAAGAAGCTTTCCAAGCTCACAATAGTTTTGGGAAGTTAGGAAGTTATAAAGGTTTGTATTGTAATAAATACTATGAACTCAGATTTAATGTGATTTTCATGAGATGGCAAATCCTTTCTGTCCATAAAGTTTTAGGAATAAACCAACCCCATATTTCGCTATAAAATTCATAAAAGTTAATTATAATCTTGGCTATATTAATTTTAATATCATTCCATTCAATTAAAATTAATTAATATCAATCTATTCAATTATTATTTAAAAAATAATAAAGTAAAATTCTGTTTTCCTTAAAATTAATTTATCTATCAATCTAGACATTCATAAATTTATGGAAAGTTTGTTGAAACTAATTTCACCCCTTATTGAACATAATTTATGAAATAAAAAGCTTCACAATATTCTAGAAAGAAACAAAGGAAACATATTAGTAGTTGGGAAAAACAAATTTACAAGTATTGCAATATATCCTCAGACATACACCATCTACTCACACATTATAACAACAAGATATAATGCATTTGATAGCCCATTTTTTTACTACAGTAATGGGGCCATGATGCCATTCGCCTCATCTCAGTGTAGCCATGATATATTTCAGTTCCATTGCACCTTGTTACAAATCTCTCATTCAGATCAGAGATGGGAAACCAGATCATGTGGAAATTTTTTTAATTAATTTTGGAACTAAAAATTATTTTCATTTTTTTTAAATAAAAAATTGTATATTAAAAATAATTATAAAAATATTATAATATGGTTTTCGAAGAGAAAGAAATTTAATAACCACCATCATTATGATCATAAGCGTTTAATAGCAACCCTCATTATGATCATCGCATTCAAAGAAAATATAACATTAATTTAAGTTGAGGATGGATTTTAGCCCGAACGGGTGTGGCTCAACTTAAGAATTTGGACAGGAAGAAGTGCAGAGCCAAAGTCTCACACATACAAACATGAATGGTATCAAAACCAATTCAATTAACAAATGAGAAATAATTACAATATAAAGTGAAACAATGTTTAACCAACTAATCTATTAGATCCTACACTCATGGATCTCAACCCTATCTCCTAATCTTATGAGATGCACACAATCCAATCACTATTATGCGGCTTTACATTTCTACATTATTCCAACATCCTCCGTTAATGTAGAAATGGATCAAAATATTAAATATGCATGTAGTTCGAGGCTTACAAATCATCAAAGCAGAGTTCCAAGCCTTGAACTCTACAGTCCTCCACTTGATCAGAGTTCCAAGCCTGGAACTCTACAGTCCTCCACTTCATATTGATCTTAGTTGTTGTCAAATAATATTTGTTTATGTTTTCCCGTTTCCTACTCTTCCAGTTTGAGAGCTTGAAGTCTTTAGACATTGATTTATAGTGCATTCTAGTATTTGATTGGGCCTCCACTGTTCTAGATCTTCCTTCAGATTCAACAAATTCTGTAAAATTAGTAATTGTCATCCAGGCTTGTCTACAATCAGTTGTATTCTTTGCAGTGTAATTGTGCAACATTAGATCATAATTCAATAATATCTTTTCAGCGTCTACAAACCTGATACATTCTTCATCACAAACATAGTCAACATTTTGAGCATTCTTTGGATTTTCAATCCAGTCTACAATAAACTTCATATCTGCATCAAAGTCATTTATTTTTGCTTCAGTTGTTCTCACTCCTGCCAACAAATTATTTATTACAATAATTTCCAAATTAATTAAGATTTGTTCTTCTATTGTAACATATTCTTCATTGTATTTAGGCTGAAAGTCAAATTTTAATCTAGCAACAAGAGAAACTTATCTTTTCTTTACTCAAGAAGCTGGACAAGCCAGTAGCCACACGAGTCTGCCCTTCTCTTTTGGCTTCAATAGGAAATTACATCGGCATCTCTTTGCTCTCTCCAGATCGACGCTCTAGTATTTACCCAGATTTGGCGCTCCTTTCCTTCTGCTATCAGCGCTTTCGCTGCACAATATACACCCACTGATACATCGACCGGTGCTTTGTCCACCTTCAGCAGATGTGCTGTCCAAGGTAAAGGGACAAAAAAATTGTTCACGAATTCTCTTCGACCCACAACAGCTTCAATTTCATGATGCGACGATTTGTCTAAATTCCATCTCTTTAGGGTAGCGAAAAAACAATTGTCGATTTGAGCAGTGATTTTCAATTGAGCAGTATTTTCATGTGGCTTTCCTCCACATGGGAAATGACTAATAATTATTTAGCAGCAATTTAATTCAGAATCACAGCGACCTCACCGCACACAATGACTTTCTTGGAGGTCCAACTTCACAATAGCACCTCAACCAATTCACTTTACGGCTATCCTCTTCAAACAACAAACAACAACATCAGCGATTTCTCCTCCAGCAAGCTCCTTCGGCTATCGGCAATTATAGGCAACGATTTTACAGATCGTGATTGGGCAGCATTGTCTCCTACGCAGCGATATCCTTCAGCGATCTCCTCGGAAAACAAGCTACGAATCTCCTTTAGATTATTGGGTAGTGATCTCAATATGGGGCAGCGTTCTCTTCTCAGTAGTAGGAAACACAGGCCCAACACTCCTCACACGCTACAAATGGCAATGAAATACTTCACTATTCACACATCCCAACAACAGGGATTTTCCCCACAACTATGTTTTTTTCTTTGCTGCTGGGCAATCTCTCTCCACTTAGTGGCTCCAGCAATGGCCTTCAATTTCACAACCAAATTAAAAATTAATACAACAGCTCAAGGATCAGCACTATATCATAAGTCCTTTTGATCAGCTACAACAACGATGTAGCAGTGAATGCCAGCGATCTTCAGCGATGTTGGGCAGTAATATTCATAAACCATGGGCAGTGATCTGCTCCCAATTTGCAGCATTAGACAAGTCTCTCAAACAATAGTGGCATAGGCTCCTCCTCATTCAGCTACGTCGACGCTTTCAATGGGTCGCACTATCCCAGTATTGCAACAGTGATCACAGACATATATTCTCCCAGCAGCGTTAATGGGAAGCGATCTTAGCAACTCCACCGATTGCATGTAGCGATCTCCAGGTCTATAGTCTCCACCAACAACAATCTCACTCGCACGGGCTCCTCTTCTTCACGTTGGAAACTCCACACAGACAGATAGGAGGAGGAGATACACTCAACTCTACTCCACACACAGGCAGTCCAATAGGCTCTCTCTCAACAGGATTCCAATCAGGAAATATCACAACAGTAGGCCAATTAGGCTCTGAATCAAGCTCAAAGGCTCCAATACTAACTTAAGAATTTGGATAGGAAGAAGTGAAAATCAAAAGGCTCGCACATACAAATAGGAATGGTATCAAAATCAATTCAATTAACAAATGAGAATGATTACAATATAAAGTGAAACAATGTTTAACCAATTGAGCTATTAGATCCTACATGGATGGATCTCAACCCTATATCCTAATCTTATGAGATGCACACAATCCAATCACTATTATGCAGCATTACATTTCTACATTATTCCAACAGCTTATTGGCATAAGTTGATATGAAGTCACTTGTTGTAAAGGAGGTCAAAAGATCAAATCCCACCTGGGTTTACTTGCATCCCATGTCTTGCGGACGGGTGTGGGGTGTAAGCTCCTGCATTCAGCAGCTCCTCACACTACCTCCGCTTCAACTACAAAACTGCTGATGGTTCATTTATCTTAGCAACCGTTTTCATGTTGGGAGCTGTTGGAGTGGTCCATCACCTAGATTTGTGGAACATACGACATATAGCCATCAAAATCTTGATGGGAGCTTGGCTATTTAAAACCCCTGTTGGTCCCCAAGATCACGAACTGAATCCCCTTCAGTTTTACACCATCAAGAAAGAGTAAGCAGAGCTTGGAAGTACCGGACAGGAAGCTGAAGCTTGTGGAACAGGGAAATCTTCTAAAGCAAGTCAGTAGCATCAATGGCTGGAGGTATTATCTATTCAGTGTTCCTATTTCGATTTTGTTTCAGAGTTTATTATTCCGCATTGTCCAGAATCGAAATTTTTGCTAACAGTTGGTATCAGAGCCATTTATCTCTGCCTTGGTGTTCTGGCTGGAGTTGCCACTGTAGGGTTTCGCTGCTGTTTATGAGCTATGACTCTTAACTGTGTTTTAACTATGTGATTTTACTTTGGTATACATGTAATTCATTACACACGTCTAAATTTAACCTCTGATGTAGTTAATCCCTCAGATGCGATTTAGATCTTTGAAGAAAATCTTCATTTACGTGTAAACCCCTTACCAATACATTGCTAGCGATTTTGGTTTTAATATAGATCTGATTTCATTGCTAGCATTTTTGGTTTTAATATAGAACTGATTCCATTGCGGCCAACGATTTTGGTTTTAATATAGATCTGATTATTAACTGCATTTTGGTTTTGTAAGGTCTGGAATAACCTGGGTTTTGGTTTTGTTTACCTATTAATTCCTTGCCAATACATTGCCAGTGATTTCGGTATAGATATGGATCTGCGTTTCTGTTTTGTAAGATTTGGAAATTGAAAATTATTCCTTCATTTCCAACATTGCTATTGAGATCTAGAGCCCAGTAGTCTGTGTTTTGGTTGTGTTTACCTGTTAATTCCTTGCCAATACATTGCCAGTGATTTCGGTATAGATCTGGATCTGCGTTTTGGTTTTGTAAGATCTGGAAATTGAAATTTATTCCTTCATTTCCAACATTGTTATTTTTTTCAGATCTAGAGCCCCGTAGCCTGTGTTTTGGTTTTTTCAAGATATGGAATATATACTTATGGTTTCCTTAATGTACAAAACCTTGCTTATGTTTTGTTAATGAAAAGATCTGAAATTGTTTTTGGAGATCATGACCCTACGATAATGGGAGAACAAAAACCTTTTCTTGCATTTTATTTTAAACAGATATGAAATGTGGATCTTTAACTCTGTATACATTCCTTGGCCGCGATTCATATGATCTACCTACCTTTTTTTTTCTTTTTTCTTTTAAGTATGATTCCTATGCATTCTTGCATTTCGCTTAAAGATACAAAATTAAGTAAAGGGTTTGAAGTTTCCATTATTAATTCTGGAACTGACAGTGGAGTTTAGATTTCTTAGTTTTGTCCTCATTCAGATCTGTTCATTTGAAGCTTGTTTTGTTACAGTGAACAGCAATAATGTCTAGTGATCTATATGATATTTAATTAGATAATAGCCATAGCATCTCTAATTAATTAAATAAAGAAAGTTTAGACATTAATTGTAATTAATTATACTAAATATAATAAATTTTATCCCACAGGAATTTTTATTATATTTATGTAATTAATTAGGATAAAATATTGAATTATTCATAACTTACCCACAGGAATTATGGATTAATAGTTTTATCATGAAGAATATTTGAATCTACTTGAATTAAAAATTTAGCCCACAGGCAATTTTTATGTCATTAGATTCAATCTTAAAGCATGAATTTACATTGGTAAAACATGAAATTTTATTTGGTCTCAATTTTAACGTAAGCATGTGATATTTATTTATGCAGTTGTACAACCTGCAAATTTCTCTGAAATTCGTTGTGATATCCCTGAACTTAAGGGAGATAACTATAAGGTCTGGAATGAGAGAATCCTCCTTCATTTGGGATGGATGGACATAGATTATGCTATTAGGAAAGATGAACCACCAGCACTCACCAATACCAGCACTGCAGTAGACATCACACTTTATGAGCGATGGGAGCAATCTAATCATTTAAGCATGATGTTCATTAAGACTAAAATTTCAGCTGGTATTCGTGGTTCAGTTGATCAGTATGAAAGGGTCCGAGATTTGATGAAAGCCATTGATGATCAATTCGTCACTTCAGACAAGGCACTAGCAAGCACCCTAATCATGAAGTTCTCATCCCTAAGGCTCACCAGTGTGAAAGGTGTGGACGAGCACATCACGCAAATGAGGGACACTGTGGCTCAATTGAAGAAACTCGAGGTTGAAATATCAGAGTCTTTCTTGGTGCACTACATCCTGAACACCCTTCCGCACCAATATGGACCTTTCAAAATCTCATACAACACACATAAGGATAAATGGTCAATAAATGAACTCATGACCATGTGTGTTCAAGAGGAAGAAAGACTGGTGATGGAACTAGGAGAAAGTGCAATGCTGGCAATGCACAGGAAGGGTAAATCTCAAGCCACTAAGAAAGGGAAAGGTAAAGTACCTCCCCAAACTGATATTAAGAAGGTTTCCAAGTGTTTCTTCTATAAAAAGAAGGGACACATGAAGAAGGAATGCGAAAAATTTCAGAAATGGCTTGCGGACAAAGGTAATGCAATCTCGTTTGTTTGTTATGAATCTAATATGGTTAATGTTAATATTAACACCTAGTGGATTGATTCTGGATCAACAATTTACATTTCGAATTCCTTGCAGGGTTTGCAAAACCTAAGGAAGCCAATGGGAAGTGAGCAAAGCATCTTATCAGGAAACAAGATGGGCTCGCATATGGAAGCTATAGGAACATGCTATTTAACTTTAAGCAGTGGCTTTGTTTTATAATTAGAAAAGATCTTTTATGTTACAAGTTTTTCTAGAAACTTGATTTCAGTTTCAAGACTTGTACATTTTGGATATTCCTTTAACTTTTCGGAAACATCCGTCAGTTTATTTTATAAATCTGATTATGTTGGGAATGGTATTTTGTCTGATGATCTTTACTGCATTAATTTACAAAACAATGTCACTTATGATTCAATGCATGTTCACACTGGCACTAAAAGATGTGTTATTAATGAATATTCCTCTAAATTA
Source organism: Pseudotsuga menziesii (assembly GCA_001517045.1). Lineage (NCBI taxonomy): Eukaryota > Viridiplantae > Streptophyta > Pinopsida > Pinales > Pinaceae > Pseudotsuga > Pseudotsuga menziesii. The sequence goes on along the minus strand of LPNX010683734.1, from coordinate 105,120 downwards.
CGGCACCGAAGGTTAGGTCATATCTCCATAGAAAGAATTAAAATATTGGTAAATGAAGGAGTACTTAATACTCTGGATTTCACTGATTTTGAGACTTGTGTATATTGCATAAAAGGAAAGCAGACCAACAAGTCAAAGAAAGGTGCCAGTAGGAGTTCGGACATATTAGAGATCATACATACTGATATATGTAGTCCAGAGATGGACTCACATGGTCAGAGATACTTCATCTCTTTTATAGATGATTACTCACGATATATGTATCTCTACATGCTTCATAATAAGAACAAGGCATTAGATGCCTTTAAGATATTTAAGGCTGAAGTAGAGAAACAATGCGGCAAGCAAATTAAGATCGTGAGATCAGATAGAGGTGGAGAATATTATGGTAGATACACAGAAGATGGACAAGCACCTGGGCCATTCGCTAAATTTGTTTAAGAGCATGGGATTGTTGCCCAATACACCATTCCTAATTCACCCGACCAGAATGGTGTAGCAGAAAGAAGAAACCAAAATTTATTGGACATGGTGTGGAGTATGCTTAGTAGCTCCAATCTTCCTAAATCCTTGTGGACTGAAGCACTTAAGATGACAGTGTATATATTAAACTGAGTTCCAACCAAGGACGTTCCTAAAATGCCGTTTGAATTAATGAAAGGTTGGAAAACGAGTTTGCGACATATGTGCGTTTGGGGATGCCCGTCTGAGGTGAGAATATATAATCCACAAGAAAAGAAGCTGGAACCAAGGACCATTAGTGGGTATTTCATTGGATATGCTAAAAGGTCTAAAGGTTACAGATTTTATTGTCCATCTCACAGCACTAGGATTGTGGAATCAAGAAATGCAAAATTTCTTGAAAATGACTTGATCAGTGGGAGCAATCTAACTAGGAACATAGTTTTCGAGAAGGATCATTCAGAATCTCAACCTTCCACCTCAAGTGATAGATTGGTTATTGTTCACAGCACCCCTCAAGTACAAACTAGTGTTGGACAACCAATTGTTGAAGTTCCACAAGCTACTTATGGCATTCTAGTAGATCAGGTAGTTCAAGAGTTTCCAAGCACTTTTGAACAACGAGTTGAACCACATACTTTTCAAGAAGATAGTGATACAACATTGAGAAGATCTACTAGACCAAGGAGATCAGAAATTCCTGATGATTATGTTGTGTATCTGCAAGAATCTGACTTTAACATTAGAGCCGAAAATGATTTCGAGTCCTTTTCACAATCCATGAATTGCAAAGAATCAGAATTATGGTACGATGCCATGAAGGAAGAGATGAATTCTATAAAGAGTAATGAAGTCTGGGATCTTGTTGAGTTGCCTAATGGTGAAAAATCCATTGGATGTAAATGGGTCTTTAAGACAAAGAAAGACTCATTGGGAAACATTGAGAGATACAAGGCTAGACTTGTTGCTAAAGGATTCACTCAAAAGGAAAGAATCGACTACTCGAAGACTTTTTCTCTTGTATCTAAGAAAGATTCCTTGCGTGTTATTATGGCATTAGTAGCCCATTTCGACTTGGAGTTGCATCAAATGGATGTGAAAACGGCTTTTCTAAATGGAGATCTAGAGCAGGAGGTTTACATGAAACAACCTGAAGAATTCCCCTCTAGTGATGGTGAGCAATTGGTTTGCAATCTCAAGAAATCCTTATACGGTTTAAAACAAGCATCCCGCCAATGTTATTTGAAATTCCACAATGTAATTTCTTCTTTTGGTTTTGCAGAAAACATTATGGATCAATGTATATAGCTGAAAATTAGTGGCAGTAAAATTTGTTTTCTTGTTTTATATGTGGATGACATTTTGCAAGCAACCAATGATAAGGGTATGCTGCATGAAGTGAAACAATTCCTCTCTAAAAATTTCGATATGAAGGATATGGGTGAGGCATATTATGTCATTGGCATTAAGATCCATAGAGACAGATTTCGAGGCCTCTTAGGTCTGTCTCAGGAAACCTATATTAATAAAATTTTAGAGAGATTTCGGATGGAGGATTGTTCACCAAGTATAGCTCCCATTGTGAAGAGTGATAGGTTCAATTTGAACCAATTCCCAAAGAATGACCTTGAAAGGGAACAAATGAAGAACATTCCATATGCTTCTGCTGTCGGAAGCCTAATGTATGCTCAAGTTTGCACAAGACCTGACATTTCATTTGTTGTGGGAATGTTGGGATGATATCAGAGTAATCCAGGTATAGACCACTGGAGAGCTGCAAAGAAAGTAATGAGGTATCTTCAAGGAACTAAAGACTAGATGCTTATGTATAGACGAATGGAAAATTTCAAAGTAATTGGCTACTCAGAATCTGACTTTGCTGGATGTGTTGATTCACGCAAATCAACATCATGATACATTTTTATGATGGCCAGTGGAGCTGTATCATGGAGGAGTGCCAAGCAGACCTTGATTGCCACTTCTACTATGGAAGCCGAGTTCGTCTCCTGTTTTGAGGCTACTTTACATGGTGTATGGCTTAAGATTTTCATTTCTGGGCTTAGAATTATGGATTCTATCTCTAAGCCACTGAGAATGTATTGCGACAATTCAACTGCTGCTTTTATGGCTAAAAACAACAAAAGTCGGAGTCAAAATAAACACATCGACATTAAGTATTTAGCCATCAGGGAACGTGTTAAAGCAAAGAAAGTGGTCATTGAGCACATCAACACTGCGTTGATGATCGTTGATCCTTTGACTAAGGGCATGCCACCGTTTAAATTCAAGGATCATGTAATGAATATGGGACTTGATTCCATTATGTAGTTTCTCATTGTATGGACAATGTTATTTTTAATAAAATTCTTAATTACTGTGTTGTTTTTTCTCATACATATGTGCACCTTAAGTTAATTTGAGAAAATTCATCTATGAGGACCAAGAATAAACATAAGGTTTATTCATTAAGAAATTGTTGCCACATAAATTAAAATAGCAATAAATACATAGTAATACATGGAAGGTAATACTTGTCATAAGAGGACTTATCGCCATGATTCTTGTATATATTACTAAATACAGATTTTCAATAGGTTCTAAGATGAGACATTGAGTTTGGAAGTATGGACCAATTGGGAGAATGTAAGCTCCCGCATTCAGCAACTCCTCACACTACCGCTGCTTCAACTGCAAAACTACCGACGGTTCTTTTAGCTTGGCAACCGTTTTCTTGTTGGGAGCTGTTGGAGTGGTCCATCACCTAGATTTGTGGAACATACAACATATAGCCATCATAAGCTTGATGGGATCTTGGCTATTTAAAACCCCTGTTGGTCCCCAAGCTCACGAACTGAATCCCCTTCAGTTTTACACCATCAAGAAAGAGTGAGCAGAGCTTGGAAGTACCGGACAAAAAGCTGAAGCTTGTGGAACAGGGAAATCTTCTACAGCAAGTCAGTACCATCAATGGTTGGAGGTATTATCTATTCAATGTTCCTATTTCGATTCTGTTTCAGAGTTTATTATTCCACATTGTCTAGAATCTTTTCAGCGTCTGCAAACCTGATACATTCTTCATCACAAACATAGTCAACATTTTGGGCATTCTTTGGATTTTAAATCCAGTCTACAATAAACTTCAATTCTGCATCAAAGTCATTTATTTTTTCTTCAGTTATTCTCACTCCTACCAACAAATTATTTATTACAATAATTTCCAAATTAATTAAAATTTGTTCTTCTATTGTAAGATATTCTTCATCATATTTAGGCTGAAAATCAAATTTTAATCTAGCAACAAGAGAAATTTATCTTTTCTTTACTCAAGAAGCTAGACAAGCCAGTAGCCACACCAGTCTGCCCTTCTCTTTTGGCTTCAATAGGAAATTACATAGGCATCTCTTTGCTCTCTCCAGATCGACGCTCTAGTATTTACCCAGATTCGGCACTCCTTTCCTTCTGCTATCAGCGCTTTCGCTGCACAATATACACCCACTGATACATCGACCAGTGCTTTGTCCACCTTTAGCAGATGTGCTGTCCAAGGTAAAGGGACAAAAAAAATGGTTCACGAATTCTCTTCGACCCACAGCAGCTTCAATTTCATGATGCGATGATTTGTCTGAATTCCATCTCTCTAGGGTAGCGAAAAAACAATTGTCGATTTGAGCAGCGATTTTCAATTGAGCAGTATTTTTATGTGGCTTTCCTCCACATGGGAAATGACTAATAATTATTTAGCATCAATTTAATTCAGAATCACAGTGACCTCACCGCACACAATGACTTTCTTGGAGGTCCAATTTCACAATAGCGCCTCAACCAATTCACTTTATGGCTGTCCTCTTCAAACAACAAACAACAACATCAGTTATTTCTCCTCCAGCGAGCTCCTTTAGCTATCGGCAATTACAGGCAACGATTTTACAGATCGTGATTGGGCAGCATTGTCTCCTAAGTAGCGATATCCTTCAGCGATCTCCTCGAAAAACAAGCTGCGAATCTCCTTTAGATTATTGGGCAGTGATCTCAATATGGGGCAGCGTTCTCTTCTCAGTAGCAGGAAGCACAGGCCCAACACTCCTCACATGCTACAAATGGAAGTGAAATACTTCACTATTCACACAGCCCAACAAGAGGGATTTTCCCCACAACTATTTTTTTTCTTTGCTGTTGGGAAATCTCTCTCCACTTAGTGGCTCCAGCAATGGCCTCCAATTTCACAACCAAATTAAAAATTAATACAACAGCTCAGGGATCAGCGCTATATCATAACTCCTTTTTATCAGCTACAACAACGATGTAGTAGAGAATGCCAGCGATCTTCAGCGATGTTGGGCAGCGATATTCATATACCATGAGCAGCGATCTGTTCCCAATTTACAGCATTAGACAATTCTCTCAAACAATAGTGGCATAGGCTCCTCCTCATTCAGCTACGTTGACGCTTTCAATGGGTCGTACTATCCCAGTATTGCAGCAGCGATCACAGACATATATTCTCCCATTAGCGTTAATGGGAAGCGATCTTAGCAACTCCACTGGCTGCATGTACCGATCTCTGGGTCTACGGTCTCCACCAACAATGATCTCACTCACACGGGCTCCTCTTCTTCACGTTGGAAACTCCACACAGACAGATAGGAGGAGGAGATACACTCAACTCTACTCCACACATAGGCATGCCAATAGGCTCTCTCTCAACAGGATTCCAATCAGGAAATATCACAACAGTAGGCCAATTAGGCTCTGAATCAGGCTCAAAGGCTCCAATACCAACTTAAGAATTTGGACAGGAGGAAGTGAAAATCCAAAGGCTCGCACATACAAATAGGAATGGTATCAAAATCAATTCAATTAACAAATGAGAAATGATTACAATATAAAGTGAAACAATGTTTAACCAATTGAGCTATTAGATCCTACACTGATGGATCTCAACCCTATATCCTAATCTTATGAGATGCACACAATCCAATCTCTATTATGTAGCATTACATTTCTACATTATTCCAACAGCTTATTGGCGTGAGTTGATATGAAGTCACTTGTTATAAAGCAGGTCAAAAGATCAAATCCCACCTGGGTTTAATTGCGTCCCATGTCTTGCGGACGGGTGTGGGGCACCTAGGGGTATAATGGTAGCGGGAATGGATCCCCTAGACCCCATTTCATGCAAGTACCATCCCAGTCTCAGTTGCAGATTCCCCTAGTCAAAAAAATGTTGACGATGAATTTCAGTACTACACTCAAATAAAAGTTTTGGAAAGAGTATGCATAACTAATAAAAATAGAAGAAAGTCTCATTTATATTACTATGACTGAATACTGTGCTCATGAACAACAGTACTTGTGGTAGTGGCAGTCACTTTTTCATTATTTTAAACACGCAGTAGCTTTTTGAACTACTTGAATTCTTCATTCCACAACTTTGTTATATTTAGTGGCGACCGCCAAGATTTCTTCTCTAGGGTTCTTCATATAATAGTCATTACAAAACCATTATTTAGCTTAGGAGAAAGTGGACACACTGTGCGATGTGGCATAATAATAATGGGATAAACCACCATTCTAATTTTGCTACATTCTGTCAGCATGAGAGAGAAAACTAAATTATTTAAAATGCACCGTGTAAAACATATTTACAGTCAAGCACAAGCTTGAAAGAAATACAAGTACTAAAAATATTTACTGTGAAAGCTTAAGCATGAAAGAAAAAGAAATATAGTGTAACATCCCTATGGACACTATCATATATCTAAAATAAATAATCGAAAATCGGTTTATCAAAACTGTTAGCCAACTCCAAGAAAAGAAGGGAAGAGTTAATCTGTCATGCAACTCAAAAATCATAAATAAATAAAAAATGTACACACATTTGACTAGCACTCTTCATACAAATTTAGCAAGCATTATTACTTGTGAGTTTAATTAATGATGTTATGTAAAGTTACTTACATGATTATGCTACTGTTGTATGTAATAATACACCTAATAACCAAAGGTCGGGGTTACCAACATACTCAATTACTTGCAGACAATTGACTCTTAAAGTGCAGAATAGGAAATAGGAGAGTTAGAATGACTTACTTGTTAAACGAAGTTCGATCCTTGCTATTCTCTTCCTCTTTGTTCCACTTCCAGAAACTTCAGGATTGCTCCTCTTTCACCTATCAAGAAACACTCTTCCAGATACAAGATGATTCATGTACATATAAGCAGTTTAGATAAAACATATATCATACTGAAATATAAACATTCATCCAATCATAAGACATGAAACACATATGGAAGAAGTAATCTCTTTATTATCAATAATGGAAAGAGTTAAGGTTACAACCCAGCGTCTCAGACAAGGACTCCTCTGCAACCAAAGGATTCCGAGTTCAACTGCTCCAAAAGCTTCTGTATAAACTCCACCAGCATAACTTTGCTCTCCAAGTGTAAGTAACCCACACCCTCCCCAAGGCCTGTATTTATATGGATGAAATAAGGCAGTTCTCGAAGGTTAGGGAAGTTGTGGCAGTTGAAGAAATTAAGTTAAATGACTTAACTAATATCTAATCAACGAAAGTTTTAATGTTTTAATGTTTGAGACATATGTGTGGGTATGCAGTAGAGAAACCCGCGAATGATTTGCGTCTTAGTATAAGAGCAACCCGCGAATACAAGGATGCGCGACTTGTAACAACCGAGACTCACGAATGATGCGCGTGCGCGAGTTGTATAATAGGAAAGTCACGAATACATCTCAACATGGTTAAATGGAAAAGTAACTAGGTGGATGGTGAGAGAATGTATTTCATGATAAACCAAGCTATAGTGTTTTGGGAAAACCTCTATCCATATGTGTCCTTTCCTGTGCCAACATGAGGGATGTCAGCACTCGTATGGAGAGGTGCCACTCAGGTGTATAACAGATGCCCCCTAATGTGTGAGGTCAGAGGGAAGCGATGGCTTAAATACATTATAATAGTTAGCGTTGAAGAACTCAGAAATCCAATGGAGCAGAGGGAGTACCTGAAACAAATACATAATAATGTCATATACAAAGTTACATCTGAGGATGCTATGTTCAATTTACTGGAACACTAGCTCCTTTACAATATTTGAGTACATCATATGATACGGGTGTAAAACCACGTATATTACAAAGGTGGATCGAAGCCACAATATACAATAATGATGAGTCTTCAAAGATCTGGAAGCTATGTAGAGAAATCAAACATAATCTTGCGCAACTTAGTCCATAAGTGTGAACTAAGGTCTTCATAAAGGATCCCAAAGAACCAGTACAATCCAAGCCATGTGAATAAGGGTAAGCTGAAGTCGAACATGGAGAGGATTCAACAGTTTTTCAACCAATAGGTGATAATTGACAACTGAAGCAAAGGAATTCACCAATGATGAAAGTGAATCCTAAGGTACGATCGTCAAAACTCTAGGTCTTCACCATCAGGAAGTACTGAAAATGGAACCATGCTGTGATAGGGAAGGCAACAGATCCTCCAACGGATCACAAGAGTGACTAGGAACTAGGAAAAAAGAAGGAAGACACAAATAGATAACAGATATAACCATGATGGGATCAGGCTATAGATCAGATATTGGGTATAGTCCTTGAACAGTGAGCACAACACAGAGATGACCCAAGGTAGCGTACAACGGATAGATAGAACAACTAGACTTATCTGTCATGTAGGAGACATGATCAGATTCCCCAGGTATAATGGACAAGAGGAGGAGTAAGAAACTCAAAGTGATAACTGAACACAAGTTTATACTAAAACATGGATATCGGAAAGCAAAGAGTGCTATGTTCAAGGATGACATGCTGCCATTATTGAAAACAAGAGAAAACTTCTTCCTTACCTTCCCTGTTAAATTTTAACGAGTCCAGGAAAGTAAACTCGGTTCCCTCTTCATTTTTTAACAATCTTGAAGAGATGGGAAAATAATGCTTGATAGTGTCACTGATTCATGGATTTAATGAGCCCAAACAAGTACATGCTCAGACGGTATTTTCACATTTAGAGAGTCTGAAATGCCAAAGAAGACTCTAGGGGGGGTCCTTTTTCGTCCAATTTAGTCTCCTGAGGCCGAAAAAGTATAAACAAACCACAGAAGAACTCTCTTGACTTCCGAAGAAGAAAAGGTGAACCTTTTTCGTACTTAGTCAGGGAGGTCCGAAAAAGGTTAAATTGCCACCTACCCAACGCTCCTTCCAGAACAGCATAGAATAGCTTGAGTTTTACGAGTGTGAAGGAAAGCAAGATCACTCGGAAAGATCCATTTGGTTACGAGAAATGGGGCTTACAACAATAAACTCGTTGCTTTGTTCTTGAGTGTTTAACGAGCATGACAAAGACACAAAGTACACTCGAAATATTTTCCATGTTTGGGTCCAGAGCACGAAAAAGAGAAAACTAAGCTCAAACCGGGTGTTCCTTTTCCGTAAATTTAGTCCCTTAGGTCCGGAAAAGTGATAAACCTATACCTGAGAATACTTTTCTCAATTCAAAAGAAAAGAGAGTGATCCTTTCTCGTATTATTCCGCATGGTCCGAGAAAGAGATAACCTACCACCAATGCGGATGCCCGTTCACATATTCTTAACGAGCTTGAATGGACAAGATAACTCGACAGTCAAGTCTGTTTTGAAAGAGTCAGACCTGGGCCTGAAGAAACTTTATAAGGACGAGGAATCCTATAAATGGATAGCTTGTAAAAAGAGATTCATAAAAAGCTCTATTTGGCGTGAAAAATAGCTAAGAGGACACCCCTGGTCCTGAAACAGTGGTGGCATGAGCAGCAAAGGATGACAAAGGCATATAAAGATGATACTCATGGAATAAGGGCCCTAGCCACGGAAGAACAATGGTAGAGACAAGGGACTAATGGCTTAGAATACCATAGTCCGTGGCAAAATGTTAAATACTAAGGTTAATGTGGAGTGATAAGATGCCAACATGTGTTGGAAATAGCGAAACCACCCTATTATAGAAACAACATTCTGTAAAAGTCGATAAACCTATTCCAGGGGACAAAAGTATGGCATTAGTTAATTAGCATTTCAAACTATAGGATAAAAACCCACTTTTTGAAATATTATTTCTATAAATAGAATGAAAATTAAAACATTTCATACCATTTGAACTTTTTGAACCATAAAGAGCAATAATACCCTCTACCTTCGATCAATCGCCGAGGACAATTGGACCGTCAGAATTAGGAACCGTCACCTTCAGGTAACTCTACACCCGAAGCCCTTTAATTTGATCCAAGCAAATTTTAAAATTAATGGTGAATTCATTATTTATGAGCATCCCAAAACTAACACAGTGCGCATTCACGGGTTGCTGCATAGGAGAGTCGTGAATGCGCATTTCATTCGCGGGTTGTCCAACTGGACAATCGCGAATGATTCGTGACCTGTCCAAAGGGACAGTCGCGAATGATGCGCAAAAGGGAAAAGCTTTAAAAATGTACAAAATTTTTAAATTTTGATTATGAAATACTGAATCCAAATTCTTTGTATTTGCCAGGAAAACATGGTTCTGGAGTGGAGAGAGAGAGAGAGCATGAAGCAATGGATCATGCGGCGGTCCAAAGCGTGCCCACCATACAAGCATTGAGGACTTGTGGTTTGTTGAAGTTCTTTTGTACCTCGCCCATGCGGGCCAATGTCCGCATATTGGAATTCTTGGTCAATTATTGGGACCATGAGTTGGGTATGTTCAATCTTTAGGGTGAAACCTTAGAGCTTACCGTGGAAGATATCTATTTCATTACCGGGTTATCACAATGGGGAGCACCTGTGAACTTGGAGGGAACTGGCAGGGGCGGGGACCCCTTAAGTGTCCAAAACTATGTTGACATGTTCTGCATACCAGGTACTCAGAAGAAAGGGAGCAGTGTTCTCATTACAGACATCCAGGATTTCACTCTGCAGGTATTGGCCAGTATTATTGTGAGACTTGCAGGGTCATCAGGGTTACATATGGCCACCAGGAATCAAATGAAGGTGGCAGTCGATTGATTTAGAGGCGCTCTCTATGACTGGTGCTTAGGAATTGCCCCCATCATGAAGAGGCAATTATCTGACTGCAAGAGGGGAAGACGCAAGAACTTCAGCTATGCGAGTATACTAGTAGCGTTCTTCTTCTTCGAGAGTGCGAGCTATGAGCCCTGCTATACCACTACAGGTCAGACATCCACGTTAGCCAAGGCTGAGTCGGTGGGGAGACATCTTCCTCCGCCACGGAGGAGGAGACATAGTACAGAGTGTGTATGATGATGACTTTTACACATGGTGGGAATGACAGCTGCCGACATTGGAGAAGTTTCCATACGCCGGGATGGACTTCCGAGGTGATCCCGATCTCATTCTCCCTCTAGGAGGAATATGGGGCGATATGGGTAAGTAATTTTTTAATTTTTTATCATTATCAAATTTTTATGAAAATTTTCAAATGATGGTGATATACATATGTACAAGTCTTAATCCGATTTATGTGTCAAAATGCAGATATTGGACAAGTTCGCCCTGAAGGGCACCCCCGCATGTTCGTGCGTCCAGTTGTAGGAGGAGACCCAGGATTGGTCAGGGTAATCGAGGGGAAGCTGGCTAGGCTAACCCAACGAGTTCCCACTATACAGATCGAGCATATCCCTGCGGCCATGCAGGAGTTTGTAGTTGGGGTTCCACCAATTTGGCTACGTCTTTTCAGACGAGTAGCTAGAGCATTACTTGTATACAGAGATGCGGTTGAGGCTGCCGAAGCTGAGGAGGCTAAGGAAGCCAGGGTGCATA
>LPNX010683734.1:81960-93342 GCA_001517045.1 Pseudotsuga menziesii | reverse complement strand
AACTGACGTAACAAGATAGGATTTCGTACCTGATAAGCTCTATTGAGCTGGGAAACTACCAACTGAGAATCCAAATGGACTTCAAGCTGGGTAATGCCACGCAACAAAGCATCCCATAGGAGCTCAATAACAGCCCTATACTCAGCAACATTATTAGAAGCAGGACCAAGACAAGCGCCACCCGTGACAACAAGCTATCCTATGGGAGAATAAATAACCCATGCTGCTGAAGCTAGGTTACAAGTGTGATGACTGGAGCCATCAGGGAAACCTACATACATTTCAGAAGACATCTGCAACAACCAGCAGATAATAAAAAACAAAGCTAACAACCTAATGTACATAATATACATACAGTAAAAATACAAGAAAAAGTGCTAAGCCTAAGCATAGTACTTCTTCAGGTAGAGCCCATTTCTAGGCTCAGGCAGCTTATTCCCATCATAATCAATCAATTCATATGCGCCTTTACTTAATACCTTCGACACGACATAGGGTCCTAACCACATAGCCTTGAATTTTCCTGCCCCCAGAGGTTCTTTATCTTGGTCCCAAAGCAAAACAAGATCCCCTTCAAAGAAAACCCTAGGTTTGACCATTTTATCATATTGAGTTTTAACCCTATTTTTATGAGCCTGGTTCACAGTCAACGCATCTCTACATTGCTCATCAAGGTGTTCTAAATGTAATAGACGTTCCTCAAGCTCAGTCGTATCAGGTAACACATGAATGGATATTTTCAACGACGGGATTTCACATTCAATCGGAGTGACTGCTTCCACCCCGTGAACGAGTTGGGAAGGTGAAAAACCTGTGGCAGTATTAACGTTAGTTCTGTAAGCCCAAAGAGTAGGATATAACATGATATACCAATTAGAACAGGCTGCATCAATCGTCCATTTAAGGATAGTTTTTAAAGTCTTGTTTACAGCCTCAACCTGACCATTTGCTTGCGGATAGTATGGAGAAGAATGTTCTTGTCTAAATCCGAGCATGGTGGTCAGTTCCGTCATCATGTTGTTTTGAAAATGACTGCCATGGTCAGTGACAATCATTTTGGGAATACCGAACCTTGCAATAATCTGATTGAAAACAAAGAAAGCTGATGTTTTCTCGTTGTCTTTAAAAGTAGGAATTGCCTCTGCCCATTTCGTAAAATAGTCAACAGCGACAATGATGTATTTGTGCCCCCCAGCCAAGACTGGGTTGCAGGTCATGTAATCAATCCCCCATTTCATGAAGGGGCCTACCGAGACAAGAGGAAATAAGGGAGCAGGATGCGACCGCATCTTTCTGGTGTAAAGCTGACAAGGATGACAGCGCTTCACGGCCTCCACACAATCTTTAAAGATCATGGGCCAGAAATAACCGGCACACAATATATTTTGGGCCGTTGCTAACCCAGATAAATGACCCCCACATGCTCCACTATGAGAATCATTTAGGACAATCTCTGCTTCCTCATGAGTAAGGCAGCGATGCAAGACAGAATCTATCCCCCGTCGATATAATGTATCTCCTATAATGAGGTAGTTTTTGGTATGAAGGCATAACTTACGTCGTTCCTCCCTAGAGTAAGTGGCAGGATACTTCAAAGTCTGGAGATATATAAGAATATCCCCGTACCAAGGATCAGAGGTGGATATCAGGAAGATGTGCTCATCTGGGAATGAGTCATCCTCAATCACTACATCTTCTTCAGTGGGAAATTCTGCTATTAGCTCAGCAAAAACTAAGGACTTTTTAGACTTGGCGGACTGAAAATCCAGGTCAAACTCCTGAAGAATGACTATCCATTTATTAAATTTTCCCCCAACAATCCATCGAGATAAAACATATTGGAAAGGATTTACATCCGCCACTACTGTAGTGGTCCTCAGTAAAATGTAGTGCCGTAACCTCTGTACAGCATAAACAGCTGCTAAGGCTAACTTCTCGACGTGGGAGTATCTAAGCTCAGGTCTGGCCAAAGCATGGCTAAGATAATAAACGACATGCTCAACAAGCTTATCGTCCTCCTGAACTAAAACTACCCCAATGGTCGACTCCGACGTGGCCAGATACAATATAAAATCCCTAGAATAATCTGGTGGACGTAATAAAGGAGCCAACAGCAAATCGTTTTTCAATGCCTCGAATGCAAGTTGTGCGGTTTCATCCCATACAAATGGGGTGTCCTGCTTGAGCAAGCGCATGAAACATTTAGTGATCTTGGCATAATTAATGATAAAACGTCGAAGGAAGTTATACTTTCCTTGCAGGCTTTGAAGTTGCCTGAGAGAACGAGGAGGAGGCAGATTTACAATGGCCTCAACTTTTAAGGGATCCACCTGGATGCCTCTACTAGAGACAACGAATCTGAGTAATCTTCCTGACTCAACGCAGAAGACACACTTGTGGGGATTCAAGCGAATTTTATAATATCTGCATCGTTCAAAAATTAACCGTAAATGATCTGGATGTTGGATCCTCTTGCGAGAATGTGCGGGCAGATCATCTAGGTATGGTTCAACAATGGATTTTATGTCGTGAAAAGCAAAGTTCATGGCTCGTTGAAAGGTAGCCCCAACATTTTTCAATCCAAAGGGCATTTTCCTATACGCAAATGTACCCCAAGGGAAAATAAAAGCAGTTTTATGCTGGTCTTCCGGTTTGATTTGGATTTGATTATAACCGGAGAAACCATCCATAAATGAAAAAACCTCACTCCCTACACATGCATCTATGATCTGGTCAATAAATGGTGTAGGGCAGTTGTCTTTAGGACAGGCTTTATTTAGATCTCTAAAGTCCGTACAAATGCAAATAGTCCCTTTCTTTTTATCAACAGGAACAAGGTTGGACACCCATTCAGTCAAAGCTATGGGATATATAAAACCAGCTTTCAAGAGCTTTTCAACTTCAGCCTTCACAGCCACCGCTTTACGCGGGTTCACGGGTCTCAATTTCTGTCGAACCAGTTTAGCATCAGGATAGGTTCAGATTTCATGTTGAACAATAGATGGATCAATGCCTGGCATCTCCTCATATGACCAGGCAAAGATATCGTGGAATTCCTTGAAAAGGGCAGTGTAGATAGCAATCTCCTTCGGAGAGCAGTTTGCACCTATATAGATGTTTTCCATGACATCTGGGTTTACAGAGATGTTGATGGGTATATTGGTGGAAATGTTTGCCATATTCCCCTTAGCAAACACCCCTTCCCTAGGAAAAGGGTTGATAGGTACCTCAACATCTTATGATAGTCTCACTTTAAACTCTTAGTTTTCTATCTTGCTTAGATCTGGAATAAAATAGGATCGATGATGAAGATCCTCACAAATATTATCACGTCCACTCATAGCTTCCAGAATAGCTTGATCGGAAGGTAAAACGGTATCTAAGCAATCTATGGAATGTGAAGAGTTTTCTGCCCATGCGGGCAAATAGACCTCTTCTAGATCATCCGAGACTAATAAAGGATCTGGAATAGGATCAACAGTGGCTTGAGTGATGGCTTGATAGGCCACCTCCACTGCCGATAAGGGCACTTCAGGTTCATGGGGAGTTGGGAGGACCCAAGGATCAGTCCTATCGACAACCAAAGCGATGGACTTCCCCACAGTAGTAGAACCAATGTAATTAACCGGGGCTGGAAAATCGAATGTGCCCATCAATGATGTATACATTCCAGCCCCCAAGCTCTGTGTAGCAGGTTTTACCTGATCAACCAATGGCACAGTGGATTCCTTAGACTCTAAATGGCCTTTTTGGGTAAAATCAAGTTGGTCAACAGTAACCAACTTGCCCTCATGTGGAAAAACCATGACATGAAGAACATCCGATGCAACAGTAGTCATTGCATAAGTCCAATTCCTTCCTATAAGAAAAATGTAGTCCAAAGGAGCATCAATCACTTCTACTTCAATAGACACTGCTTTCCCTGCCAACTTAAGCTCGAAAGCGGGCAGGATACCATGCGGATGGAAGGATCTTCCATCAAAAGCAGTAAGCAAAGTGTTTGATGGGACCGGCGCTAGGGATCCAAGAGCTTTCCAACAGGCCAGGGACATAACACATGTAGAGGCTCCCTCGTCAATAACTGCCATTCCAATGGTCTTACCACCATGGATGACATCTATTGACAGGGCTACATGGTAAGGCAGGAGAATTTTAACATCAGATAGATTGAATTTCGCCATGAGACTCGAAGAATCCATGCTACCTAAAGCCACTAAGAGTGCATCCCGCTGGGCAGGACAACTCTGAAGCACCTCTAAAGCTGACATTACACAAGCCTGGGTTTGAGCTAAGTCTTCAACCATAGAGTAGTTGGAAGCAGCCCTAGCATTTGGGTTATGCAAAGTCTTCTTAAAGACACCTTTGGGTATCTTTGGCATAATCTCGGCAGGTTTCTCTGTAGTGAGAGGGTTGGAAGGTTCAACTACAGCTTTACCCTTCTCATCGGTCTCTTTCTCATAGTTTTTGTTCCTAGTTTGAAACAAAGTTGAGGATCGAACCATGTTGATATAATTAGGGTCAGGGGCAGTTTGAGTGCCTCCTGCTACAGTAGAAGCTAAAGATGAATTTTGTCCTTGGGGAAAAGGATCCTTCAGGACAGCCCGTTGTTGAGCTTTGAGCAGCTTCTGGGCTTGATCCATGAGGGGACAAAGGTGAGTAAGGTGGTCCTCTTGGCACAACTTACAAGGGAACTTGACCTTCTTCTTTTCTTTTTTTCCCCCATCAGCATTGTTTGCGGGCTTTGGCTTGTTTTGTTTTCCCTCTCCCTTTTTACCCTTCTTTTTCTTCCCGCCGGGCTGCTGATTACCCTTCTGAGAGGTTTGAGCAAAAACATTTGCATTTTTGGGAGAGGGGGCAGCCTTTGCTGCCTCTGCCGTAGCCTGTTGAACAGACAACTGGTGAAGTTGTTTAGTTAAGGACTCTACGGTGGGAGAGTTTACTGACCCAACCACACCATCGGCATGGGGTCCAAGATTAGGCTTCTTCGCCTCATGCGAAGGCCTCGGTGCCTCAGGGATGATCTCATATAAGATCCTAGACTATGAGTAAATCAAGTCTAACTGCTAGGCCCTGAGTATGGCTTCTTCTTCACTTGTTACTCCTGATGTGGAAACATCCTTAGATATGTATGGCAACAATGATTTAAGGAACCACTCTAATAGAAACTCAGGAGGAATGGTGGCTTTGATAAGGCTCTTTCACCTCCTCCACTCTTGGATATGATATGAGATGTGGGTAGCCTTGTTTTGTCTAAACGTAGATAACAAGTCCGTTCCTAAATCGTATCGAACTGAAAGTTGAAAGTGGCTAAGGAAAGCACTAGCCAAATCCCAGAAACTACTAAAGGAAGCTGAAGGCAATTCAATATACCACTTGGCTGCCATACTAGTCAAGGTCCTCTAGAATAGCCTCAATCTAATTGAGTCCTCATTCAACGAATTGGAAGAACACCATAAGTGAAAAGTGGTGGCATGTGCCCCAGGATCTTCACCAGTTTTACCTTCGAATTTAGGGATATCCGAGGGAAACTTGGTGGGAACAGGTGGCCACAAGGGGTCATGCCTCACCGGGTCATTCATCAACTTTGATAAGTCTGGCAAGTTTAAAGTTGTCAGGAAAGGAATTTTGGGCCTAACCGGTGCACTAGATGTGGGTCCTGCCCCCGAATGCCCATGGGTAAAAGTGGGGTTGCCCCCAGACACTGGTTGTGAAGTGGGAAGGTTGCTTTGAAACGGATTCCATCTGTAGGCCACAGGATTTTGGGTGGGAGGTGCAGTGTAAGTGGTTCAGGCCGTCCCCATAGAAACAGGGGTCTGAAATACTGGAGCAGGTATCCCTCCACTAAACAACGAAAAGGGAGAGCTCGTGTATGGGACCAAAATAGGGGTTTGGAAGATTTTCCCATAAGAGTTGTTGCTCCCAAACTGCACTCCTACATATGAAGGAGATGGAACTACATATGGATTGGATGGGGGAATATTATGCCCCCCATTCCAAGGGTATCCTTGAACAAATGCCGAGGATCCAACCGGACTGCTCTGGGTAGTGTAAGGGAAGGAAGAAGGAATGGTTGGTATACTGGGGATCCTAGTAGCCATGTCACAATAAGTACCTCCTATGTTGGGGTGAACCGGTGGTTGAACCACCTGGCTCGCTGGAGTTAAAGGTGTAGAAGGAAAACTAGATCTAGGGGCACTAACCGGGGGAGGTAGTACCCCTTCAACCGGAACGGTTGAGGTGAAAACAAAAGGATTTTCTTCCACTGAAGACATTGTCCTACCCACAGGGACACCTAGTACTGGTGAATCGAAGGGTCTAACCTGCACGATCACAGGATCATTCAAATCAGTCAAGGGGGAGTTAAAATTTCTTGCAAACTCGTTAGTCTGCAATTCTTCTATCTCGACTGTATCTAGATTAAAGCAGTTAGCAATGAGTTCTGGTTCACCAAGAACTTCACTTATTCCTACAGGTTCAAATGAACCTTCTGTGTCTAATCTCCACCTTTGAGGTAAAGGTGGAGGCTCCAATGTAGTGATAGGAGGAAGGTTTCTCAACCTTCTTAACCTTCTAACAGGTTGGTCCTCCAGAATTAAAAATTTGACTAATCACACCCTAAGTCCAACTAAACACAAGCAAATCCACAGAGCATACACTAAAAAAGTTCCTAGAGTCTCAACCAATCAAACTAGGGTAAAAGATATGCTTTCCTGAAGAAAGATGATGAATGATTACTTGGCGTCCTTGGGGTGGTTCTTAGGCACAAGTGGAGGAATCACCCACTGCCCTCCTACACTTTCCACAAGGGTTACCTTCCAAGCCCGTTCAAGGTGAACTAGAAATAACCTTCCGGTTTACCTAGGTATGAACCCTAAAAGACAAGAGACTAAAGGCTACCTTGACAATACCAACAGTCTGGGGGAAAGTCGTCAGCCGAACTCGTACGCATGGGAAGGGTAGCTGAGCCCGAAACTCTGTCTAGGATAGAATCCCCAGATGCGTAAAAGTCTTGGGTTACGTTTTGACAAGGATTCGGAGGGCTATCTCCTCTGTCCAAGCCTCCACACGGCCTAGTGCTTAAGTCCCGTTTGAGAGGAGCTTCCCAGATACAGTGATAGAATCAAGGATTTACCTAACGAAAAGTCCACTACGTCTGAGTTTATAACTTGTGGGAAGTTTACACTCCCTAGCGCACAAGTCTAGCCTAAGCTAGTAGGTGAAAGGCCCCTAAAAATAAAACTTACTAGTAAATTTTAATTTATTCGTTTATTTTAGAGGGTTGTTTCTTACTCAAGAGGAAATGGAAGTGATATACTGTATGGTGTTTTGACTCAAACAAGAAATAAATGAAAGTAAAGGTGCATTCAAAGAAAACTACTACTATAAAATAAACTTCTTTTTATTTTTCAAATATGTATTGATGAACTAAAAGCAATGATAAGAGAAACTAAGCCTATATTTTTGTATTTTTTGAGATAATATTTTTAAAATGAAACAAACACTACTTATGCAAAAATCACAATGCAAAAGATTAACTATGTTTTCTTTTCATGTTTAAAAATGCTCAAAAAACTACAATGCATCTAGAATGCACTCTACTTGAGTAAACTTGGGACTTTTAAACTGTAAAGAAGCAACAAACTGAAGCAAACAGGAAAACTGAAGCAACAGACAACCAATAAAGGAAGGCTAGGAAACCTAGCTTGGGTGCAACAATGACAAAGAATCACTGCAGACTTTAAAAAAGGACAAGTGATAACCAGCCACTATCAAAAGACAGACTGGAAAAATAGAGTCCAAGACCCTGATCACTGATTTGGACCTCGACACTTTAACCTAGTACCCAAACAGGCCAAAAACTTCAGAAAGCAAATAGTAAATAAACCAAGTAAAAAAGACTCAAGAGCTTTCGAAAAAGCTTTAAGTATGATCACCCAGGGTATTCAAACAAACTGCCCAACACTCATAAGGAAAATCCACTCAGGAAACAGAGATCATAACAAGAAAAGAACAAGCAAACTTTACTTCAAAATCTCAACTTCCAGAAGTATTCGCGACTGTCACTTGGCGCAACTTGCGAATGATTCGCAACTGTCTAGAAAGACAACCTGCGAATGCACAGTATTATTCGCGACTGTCTATAAAGACAACCTGCGAATGCGTGTGAAATTTTTCTCAAAAACAAAAAAAAAAATCAAAGGACTTTCAAAAGCTGAGTCAAGTGAAAACCCGGATATAAAATCATACACAAACTTCCAAGCAAAGACTGGTAAGGGACAGAAAAACCTACAGCAGTCTAGGGCTTCCCCAGTGGAGTCGCCAGTTCTGTTGTATGGAATAATACACCTAATAACCGAAGTTCGGGGTTACCAACATACTCAATTACTTGCAGACAATTGACTCTTAAAGTGCAGAATAGGAAATAGGAGAGTTAGAAGGACTTACTTGTTAAACGAAGTTCGATCCTTGCTATTCTCTTCCTCTTTGTTCCACTTCCAGAATCTTCAGGATTGATCCTCTTTCACCTGTCAAGAAACACTCGTCCAGATACAAGATGATTCATGTACATATAAGCAGGTTAGATAAAACATATATCATACTGAAATATAAACATTCATCCAATCATAAACATGAAACACATATGGAAGAAGTAATCTCTTTATTATCAATAATGGAAAGAGTTAAGGTTACAACCCAGCATCTGAGACAAGGACTCCTCTGCAACCAAAGGATTCTGAGTTCAACTGCTCCAAAAGCTTCTGTATAAACTCCACCAGCATAACTTTTCTCTCCAAGTGTAAGTAACCCACACCCTCCCCAAGGCCTATATTTATATGGATGAAATAAGGCAGTTCTCGAAGGTTGGGGAAGTTGTGGCAGTTGAAGAAATTAAGTTAAATGACTTAACTAATCTCTAATCAAAGAAAGTTTTTATGTTTTAATGTTTGAGACATATGCGCAGGTATGCAGTAGAGAAAGCCGTGAATCATATAAGAGCAACCCGCGAATACAAGGATGTGCGACTTGTAACAACCGAGACTCGCGAATGATGCACGAGTTGTATAATAGGAAAGTCGCGAATACATATCAACATGGCTAAATGACAAAGTAACTAGGTGGATGGTGAGAGAATGTATTTCATGATAAACCAAGCTATAATGTTTTGGGCAAACCTCTATCCATATGTGTCCTTTTGTGTGCCAACATGAGGGATGTCGGCACTCGTATGGAGAGGTGCCACTCAGGTGTATAACAGCTACTTATGTTAGATTTCTCTAGTTGCGGTAAAAGAAGGTGTTTTTAACCGTTGTGTACAACCACACCCGAAGGTGATGCTTAAATACTTGCTTTGGTTTTTGTCATGTTTTACTAGGGCCTTACTTAGCAAGGCTTGGGAGACTAGAAAATAGCCTTGATCCTACCTTGAAAATGTAATAAGGTTTGTGAGGAATGCATGACTTACCATAGTCCTAAACTGCAATGTATATTGTAACATTAGAAATGGACTTGGTCCTAAGGCACCAACGGTGCATGGTAAGGTTTGATTAATAAGCATTTGATATGGTGTTTATGCCATGGTTAAAACGTTAATATAATGGTTGTTGGTTCAAATGTTATGTGATACGGGTTCTTACCATGGTTTTTAAAGAATGGAGTCTATTTAATGATTATATGCTATCATTAGATATGGTTGTGAGTTAATGAACCATACCTTGGTTGAATTGGGAATTAAAAGCGTTGTCCTCGCTACGAGTTGACAGTGCAACAAAGCTTTCCACACTAGCTTTGAGATCATATCTCAGTTGTCCACTTGTACATCACAATGCAAAGAGCTTAGTAGGGTTTAATGTGTTGTAAAACTTGTCTGAACCCTTCATTCTTAGTTGTTTGGTCTGTAAAATTTCGAGAGCCGAAGCTCTGCTCTGCTAATGGTGACTTATTAGGGTTTTCTCATGTAAAAACTTGCAGTGGTTTTTATGGAATTAATTATGGTTTCTTTCCAAGGTGTTCTTGAGTTTTCCAATGCTTCCATGGCCACCTGTAGCAGGTTAATCTGCTTCCAAAAGACCTGGCCACCAACTCCAGTTTTTACCCTGTCCTTCACTGGGTAAATTTTGACTCTTTGTTAGATTCCAAGTTTAAAATATTTTTGTGTTTTTATTGCATGAACTGACATTGCATTATGTTTTTTATGTAGGAAGAGGAGGGATAAGGGAAATCCCAGAGGATCCGACCCCTGGTACTCTCTGAAACTCGTATAAGTTAAGCGAATTTCAAATTTTAACTTGTTTATAGTAATGTTATTGACATCCACTTTGAATGAAACTATTTGTTTCTTGCAGATTAGGAGCACTAGCAAGGTAGGCAAGAGGGTCACCTCCTCCCAGGCCTGTGTCTTAGAACACCCTAGTAAACAATGTGCAAAACCCTTGCACTTATTTCTTTTTTCATTCCAAATAATTTTACCCACATTGTTAAGAGTTTTAATGGGTTTGTTGCTGGTACTATTTTCCTGAGAAAAAAGAGCCGAGAGGGTAAAACAAATCCAGCTCTGTGCAAGATAAGTTTTAAAGTTTTGCTTAAACCCCTAGGGTTTAAGCTCTAATTTAAAGAGGGATTTAAATCCTCTCTGATTTGCATTTTTTTTATGTGCATTATAGCTTGTTTTAATACTTGTGTTAGTGTTCTGAGTGCCATTGCGGATGGACTAACCACCACTTTGCTTACTCTGTAATTAGAAGTTGTTAGGGTTTAATGAACACTAATGGAAGCCAGCATTGATGGTCCTACAACCACACCCTATATGCATACACTGATTTTGATATTTTTTAAAATATAAGTAATCTAGATACAACCCTTAGGGTCTTTTCATTCTTTGATGAAATTCATGTCACAACATTATACCGTGGTTATACTTGTGTATTTATTGAATTTAATCAATGCATTTCTAAGTAGATTATGTTAGTCAACTGTATATTTGGTTTTGAAAAAGAATACTTGTGCTTATCTCTTGTGTAATCAATGGCTTGCATCTAAATGGGCTTATGACCATAAGGGTATGAGACCGTATTGTTTAATTTTTTAAATCTATTTCGACCCATAGGGTCTTGCGATTTATGTGGAGTAAGTTTGTCATTAAAATTATGGTTAAATGATGTAATGCATGCATTTGGTTTGGATTCTTGTTAGATCTGGTTACTATCATTTATTAACACTCTTCTTCCATCTTAGATGGGCTTATTCCAGTATTTGGAAAGGAAAGATTCACTACTGCGAAAATGTTGGGCATCTTGATTTAAAAATATGGATTTACTATGGATACCTTAAATCTGGTTATTAATTGTTTAGCTTCAATGAATTTGATAGAATATTTGTAAATCT
>LPNX010683734.1:7764-81483 GCA_001517045.1 Pseudotsuga menziesii | reverse complement strand
TTTAATTAACAGTTAGCTAAGTTGAAATTTGTGAATGTGTTGTATATCTATCTTGGTAGTTTTATAAATAAATTAATCTTAGATTAATTAATTAGATTCCCTTGAACCCAAACTGAATAGTCTTGATCTAGTATCTAGGTTTAAGAAATAACTTAAATGATTTCTCAGTAACTTAACCCCATATGGGATACATATCGTGTACAGTAATTTTGATTGTTGTTTAGGTTCTGACTGTAATTTGTTAGTATTTCAGTAATGTTAACTTTAACCCCTTTAATCAAAATTTAATTAGATCTACGACATAAGAATTAGTTTAATAGAAATAATTCACAGATATTTAATCATTTAAGGAATCAAATATTTGAAAAGAAATCGAATTTATAGTAGACACAAATATCTAGGAATCCTTAACTCGTGTATGGATGCTCGATCCACGAAGCCTTACTAATCTAATCTAATCATTCCTAGGTATAAACATAAGACATAAACAAAATCTGGAATCCATACATGATGGATAAATGGTCAATAAAAGTGCATAAAACATTTCTGCTTATGAATATAGCTACAAATCCATATTTAAAATAAGCATCCTACTGTAATTAGAAAATAGAATAATAACTTGGCACCACTGCTCGGAAAACATAAATGGAATAGTTGTTTCTCCCAAACAACTCCTAGAGCATCCAAATTACTTGCTCGAGAACCCACGAGCATGTTCATTGAACCACAAGAGCAAAATCCACTAAATGATCCATCTCTTGCATTATAAGATTCAATCCCCATCCAATGCTAGCCTCTTGCTTGGTAATGGACATACTATTATATAGTATTTTTCCCAGGACTTGGTCATTTATGAGCCTCCTACTCTTTAGCACTCGACTAGGAGTTGTGACCTGATTTTGGGGAAGATGACTCCAACACCTTGAGTTCTCACCCAACAGATACAACCACTTCCATTTTCCTCTTGTGGGTCATCAAACACTCTTCAACAGATATTCCACTTCTGTTCCCTTCAATATATTTTATTAATAAAATAATATTTCATTACATTTGTTTTATTTTTTACTTTTGGTCAAAAATATTTAGAATAATAAAATAAAATATCTCGGTAGAAATTAATTATAAATTATTAATTTCAGGTGTATTACATACACCTCCCCATAGAGGATAACAACATCCTCAATGTTACTAACTTTCTGTTTTATTCTTCCATTTCTTCGTCTTAGAATATGATTGGATATGTTTCCCGGATAACACTTTTTCAATTCCTAGGTAGAGTCTTCCAGACTAAGGTTCTTCATTGCACCTTCACTTCTCCAATGGTACAGTTCCGTAGTAAATGTTTTCTCCTATCGAGAATACGCTTCGGTCCAACCTGGAACTCTCCCTCAGGTTCTATCTAGATAACATTCTAATCGATCACATGAGTCATAGCATGAATATTTTCTTTAAAATAGAAACATGAAAAACATTATGAACTTTAATAGTGGGTGGTAGAGCTAACTGGTAGGAAACCAGCCCCACTTTAGTCAAAATTTCAAATGGCCTGCAATACATGGGTGTCAAATTTGAATACTTGCCCATTCTCAAAGAGCTTTTGTTAGGTTTTACCTTTATGTACATATGTTCAGCCACCTGGAACTCTCTAGGAGTTCTCTTTAGGTTAGCATAACTTTTTTTCTTGTCTTGGGTAGTCTTCAAGTTTTGTTGCACTTGTTTCACTGTTAGTTCCATATCCTTTAAAAATACAAGTCCTAACATAACCTATCAACTGGACTTCTCCAATAAATTGGAGTATTACATTTGTGTCCATACAGAATTTCAAAATGACTCATACCTGTTGATACTTAAAAAATATTATTGTAATCAAATTCTATTGAGTGTAGGCAGTCTTCCCACTTACCTGGTTTGTCCATTACATACATTCTTAGCATGTCTTCTGGGACTTGGTTTCCCTTTTTAGTCTACCCACCCCTTTGCGGATTATATGTAGTATTGAAGTTCAATTGTGTGCCTAACCCTTTAAATAAAGATTCCCAGAAATTTCCTATAAATTTTGGATCTCTATCTGAGATTATTACCTTTGGTACATCATGTAACCTGAAAATATCTTTCATAAAAATATCTGCAATGTTAACAACCTTATAGGTGGATTTTACAGGAATAAAATGAGTTGCTTTACATAACTTATCGATTACGACCATGATTGAATCATGCTTCCTAAAAAATTTAGGTAGGCCTGTCATAAAATCCATGCTAATTATTTCCCACTTCCATTCTGGAATGGGTAGCGGTTGCAATAACCCTGTCGGATTTTGGTGTTCTGCCTCAACGTATCATCGTTCAATGCAGTGAGCTAAGTACTCTGCTACATCTTTCTTCATGTTCTTGTTCATTCTTCGAGTTAATCAATATGTCGTCGATGAAGAAAACTATAAATTTATCCATATAGCTACTTATAATACTATTCATTAAGCACATGAATGTTGTAGGTGCGTTTTTCAACCCAAAATGCAATATGACAAATTTGTAGGGACCATAACGAGTCCTAAAAGCGGTTTTAAAGATGTCTTCATTTTGTATCCGCACCTAATGATATCCAAACCTTAAGTCTATTTTAGAGAATATTGTGGCCCCACGAAACTAATCGAATAGATTGTCTATTTAGTGTAGAGGATATTGATTTTTTAATAGTCATTTTTATTTAGTTGTTGATAGTCTATGCATAATCTTAAGGTTATGTCTTTCTTCTTTACAAACAAGACCGATGCTTCCTAAGGGGAAACACTAGGTCAAATATACTTTTTGTGAATCAATTATTTTAATTGTGATTTGAGTTCTGTAAGCTCTATTATGTTCATTCGATAAGGAGCTTTCAATGTTGGTACCGCTCCGGGTATCAGATCGATTGTTAAGTCTATGTCTCTTTTCGGAGGTAGTCCAGGGACTTCTTCGAAAAAGACGTCTTTATATTTTTTTACGAAAGGTATACCTTGTATTTTAAGTTTCTTTTCATTATCTTTATCATCCATTACATAAACAATAAATACTTTACATCCCTTATGCACTGATCTTTTCATGTGTAAAGCATAGATCTCTCTGATCGTAACTTTTTTGGGAATTCCTTTTATTTTAATTTTTTTCTAGTATCATCTATGCATTCTAGGGTTTTGTCAAAACAATTCAGCATTAATCTTTGTTTTTCTCTCCAATCCATTCGTATTAATATATCATAAGAACCTAATTGTAAAATATTCAGATTAGCATGCGTATTGAAATCATTCATTAATATTTCACAATCTTTAACATAACTAGTGAATTTTCATTTAGTACCTTTGGCTAACTGTACTAGCCATGACTTCTCAAATTGTTCTAGTACTAATTTACATAATTCAAAGATTATAGGTGATACATAACTCAAACTTGCACCTGGATCAATTAGTATGGAAATAGGTTGAATTTTTATCATACCTTCAATCTTGACCATTGAAGTTTGATGGTCTTCTTGTCAATTCTCCAACGTTGCGCTGATTTTGGGCATGCTCCTCGGCATGTCTCCAACTATAACCGCTTCCCAAATGGAGTGAATATTAAATTTTGTCTTTGTTATTTGGCATTGTTTAAGATAATGTGGCTCACCACATTCCCAACATTTTAAGGGTTCCCTCTGTGTAGTTGTTGCAGCTGCAACCATTTTTTTCCAAATTTTTAAAATTTTGAACCCTCCTTTTGATTTGATTAAATTATTTCTAGCCTAGGATTGTTCAGTTTCCTTAAATCTGTCCAGATTTCTCTACTTAAAATATTGATCTTTTGAATTCGGAAGATTAGTTGACTATCCTTCCGATATCGAAAGCATAGTCAACTATTTTTCGACCGTTTCGGGAGTTGAATGATTTAGTACTACCTTGCCCAGCCGATACAAGAAAAAGCCGTAGAGTCCTTTGTTTTTTTAGAGCTTAACATTCTGATTTTACGATGACCTTTTATCGCTGTCGGGAGTCAGTTGATGAATAAACCGGAGCATTAGTATTTTATGCTACCGATGTTAGGGGAGTTAGTTGATGAACATCCCGAGGTATAGTTTTGTTTCTCGCTGATACGTCGGAACCATGGATGTTCTTATCTTCCTTGTGTTTTATTTTTCAAGCCTATTGTTTTGACTGTCGATGACTTTGTTTTTATCGCTATCAAAACAATCTATGATATTGGATCAGAATACTTTTCCTCTACACCGCCACTGTTTCGGAAGGCAAATTATGAATGTCCCGAAGGATAAGTCTTCCTTCTCGTCGATACCGAAGAACTTAGGTAATCCAGGTTCTTATACCTTTTAAAAGAGTGAAGTCACTATTATAATTTTATGTCACTGACACTATGGAAAGTGTTTTGGTTTGAAGTTCTTAGAGTTAGAGGTTAAAGGTTCCAAGCTCCGACAGACTTAAAAAATTGTCGCAGATCTGTAGTTGGTTGTGAGTGATCCGGGAGGATCTAAAAAGGACAATTTTCAAAATCATCATATTGCAAAAAAAATAGTACCATGTCGAAGATCTCATCAACCTGATTCCAACAGTGTAAACGACGTGTCAAACAGACTCCAGATGCAAAAGATATTGCGTCTTGAAGTTTGGCCCCAACAAGGAAAATTTTGGCTGAAGTGCCATGTGGCACTCTCTCAAGCTGCCACGTGGTAGTCAAAAAGTGCATTCTAATGACATGGCATGATAATTTGTCATGATGATGTGGCATGCTGACATGGCATGATGATGTGGCATGACGACATGGCATGCTGATGTGGCATGGTGACATGGCATGATGAAGTGGCATGATGACTAGCATGCATGAATTTGTGTTTGAAATGAGTTTTAGGAAATTCATGCATTTACTCATGAGAAATTGTAAAATGATTAATATTTGAAGTGAGTGGAAAAATTACTCACATATTACCCATTTATTTTATTCCTTGAGTTGTTATGAAGTTAATGCATGGTTGTAACCAAAAACAAACATGCCATATTTGTAAAGAAGTTGTAACAAGTTGGTTTATGGTTGAAAAACCAACATGCTATTTAAAAAAGGGATTTTGTTATGTAATGGATTATTGTTGGATTTTGTAAATGTCATTATGGGGAAGTAACTAAATGTGAAAACCCATGGGCATGTGGGCATGAACCATATTTTTGGTTTATGTTCTTAAAATTCAAACCAATTTGTAACTAATCCCAATTTGGAGAATCACATGTATCATGCCACCAAGAGTAGCTTCTCCTATTTAAGCACTTGTCATGTGCATTTGAAGGGAGCTCAAGTTTGGAGAGATGTAGCCCATATAGGAAGCAAGCATCTGAGAGGCCCCATTGGGGGTCTCCATTGGAGAAGCTCATGGAGAGGCTCCAACCTTGTAGTTCCAGCTCAGAGAGAAAGCATGGCTCCATCATGTCCGAAGGTGATCCAGTGTAGGAGACAAAGAAGCAGAGTTAGTTTGAGGAGGCAACATTTCAATTTGCATTTGAAGGCAAGTAGTGACCATCTACAATCTCATCCCGAAGGACAAAGGTGAAGGGATTGGTTGGTAAGAGTGTGACTTTGGTTTTATTGATGCACTTGTCATGCAAACATATTGTCATCTATTGAGACTATCCTGCAGAAGATCATGTGGCATCAGTTCGAGGTTCGTGGCTCGTAGAGTCAGTTGAAAGAGTGCGATTTGCAACATTATGCAAGTCTTTGATCCAAGGAGGCAGGCATTTGCTTGCTTGATTTCTGCAGTCTTCGATTGAGTCCTATAGCTTGTGCACTTATGTGACCCATCAGAGGAAGTTATGGTGTGGTGGTAGAGATGAACAGATGATGAAGACTCTGCAGGTGAATCCGTTGTGATATATCTTATGTATTTGTGCATCTTTGCAATGGATTGGTCACTCTATTTTGGAGTAGGCCCAGAGACATAGCAAGGAGATCTGGTGAACTCCGTAATCAAATTGTGTCCCTAATTTGCTTGAATTATTTTTCATTTTCATGTGGATGATTCTATGTTACACACTTATATTAATATCATGTTCACTTGCACTAACATCAGAAAAATGATCCTATTGGTCCCGATTGTTTCGAGCGGGTTCGATGACTTTTCGGGCTCGTCCCCAGGATCAGATCAAGTGGTATCAGAGCAAGCTGACAAGTGTTGCAGGTTGTGGACTGTTATGAGCAAAATTTTGCAGTGTGCAAAAATACAGGAATTGGAAGCGGTTTGTGTAGGCACCAATGAAGCAAGAAGTAGATGAGCATACCTGCAAGAAGCTTTTGGGGACCAAAAGCCTTCCCAGTGGGGAGGAATGATCCGGGAGGATCTAAAAAGGCCAATTTTCAAAATCATCATATTGCAACAAAAATAGTACCATGTCGAAGGGCTCATCAACCTGATTCCAACGGTGCAAATGACGTGTCAAACGGACTCCGGATGCAAAAGATATTGCGTTTTGAAGTTTGGCCCCAACAGGGAAAATTTTGGCTGATGTGCCATGTGGCACTCCCTCAAGCTGCCACGTGGTAGTCAAAAAGTGCATTATAATGACATGGCATGATAATGTGTCATGATGATGTGGCATGCTGACATGTCATGATGATGTGGCATGATGGCATGGCATGCTAAATGGCATGATGATGTGGTATGATGACATGGCATGATGATGTGGCATGGTGACATGGCATGATGAAGTGGCATGATGAATAGCATGCATGCATTTGTGCTTGAAATGAGTTTTAGGACATTCATGAATTTACTCATGAGAAATTGTAAAATTATTAATATTTGAAGTGAGTGGAAAAATTACTCACATATTACCCATTTATTTTATTCCTTGAGATGTTATGAAGTTAATGCATGGTTGTAACCAAAAACAAACATGCCATATTTGTAAATAAGTTGTAACAAGTTGGTTTATGGTTGAAAAACCAACATGCTATTTAAAAAAGGGATTTTGTTATGTAATGGATTATTGTTGGATTTTGTAAATGTCATTATGGGGAAGTAACTAAATGTGAAAACCCATGGGCATGTGGGCATGAACCATATTTTTGGTTTATGTTCTTAAAAGCCAAACCAATTTGTAACTAATCCCAATTTGGAGAATCACATGTATCATGCCACCAAGAGTATCTTCTCCTATTTAAGCACTTGTCATGCGCATTTGAAGGGAGCTCAAGTTTGGAGAGATGTAGCCCATCGAGGAAGCAAGCATCTGAGAGGCCCCATTGGGGGTCTCCATTGGAGAAGCTCAAGGAGAGGCTCCAACCTTGTAGTTCCAGCTCAGAGATCAAGCATGGCTCCATCATGTTCGAAGGTGATCCAGTGTAGGAGACAAAGAAGCAGAGTTAGTTCGAGGAGGCAACATTTCAATTTGCATTTGAAGGCAAGTAGCGACCATCTACACTCTCATCCCGAAGGAAAAAGGTGAAGGGATTGGTTGGTAAGAGTTTAAATTTGGTTTTATTGATGCACTTGTCATGCAAACATATTGTCGTCTATTGATACTATCCTACAGAATATCATGTGGCGTAGCTCGAGGTTCGTGGCTCAAAGAGTGAGTTGAAAGAGTGCGATTTGCAACATTATGCAAGTCTTTGATCTGCTCGAGGTTCGTGGCTCGTAGAGTCAGTTGAAAGAGTGTGATTGGCTACATTGGGAAAATATATTCATGTCCAAGTTTGGCAAATTCTCGAGACAAACGAGGCAGCCATTTGCTTGCTTGATTTCTACAGTCTTCGATTGAGTCCTATAGCTTGTGCACTTATGTGACCCATCAGAGGTAGTTATGGTGCGGCGGTAGAGATGAACAGATGATGAAGACTCTGCAGGTGAATCCGTTGTGATGTATCTTATGTATTTGTGCATCTTTGCAATGGATTGGTCACTCTATTTTGGAGTAGGCCCGAAGACGTAGCTAGGAGATCTGGTGAACTCCGTAATCAAATCGTGTCCCTAATGTGCTTGAATGATTTTTCATTTTCATGTGGATGATTCTATGTCACACACTTATATTATGCTCATGTTCACTTGCACTAACGTCATAAAAATGATCCTATTGGTCCCGATTGTTTCGAGCGGGTTTGATGACTTTCTGGGCTCGCCCCCGGGATCAGATTAGTGAGTCTGCCATTGCAGTTGTCACTCAAACTATTTTTTTGATGCTTAGAGGGGTTGGTCTTCGATGATTCTTAATTGCCGATAGGGTTTTTTCCCACCGACTTTTTTTTTTCCAACGAAGTTTATATAAAACAAAGGGGAGCATTATTTTATTGTTATCTGTATTAGAACTCAATGTTGCTCCAATCCTTGTCATTTGTAGCAATTCATGTGCCCAGCTGTCCAAGCTTGATTTGCTGGTGTTGCCACCGTGGAGTTTTTTCCAATCCATCGAATACACTACATTTTGACAGGTAGGTGAACCATGGCCTTGTCTTTTTGGATTTTTATTGGTCGATTTGAAACCATGTTTTTTCCCTGGTTAGGTTTTCCCGGTTAGGTGGTCTGTACAATGGGTTTGTCCGCCTAAAGAATGTTTGTCCTCTCGGTATGCATAATGTTTTAGAGTGAAATAGCTAGCTGTTACAGTTTTCTTTGGTGGGGGGGGTTTGAGCCTGCGTGATTGATTGGGTCGTTATGTATGTTTTACTCTAGTCTGAGATTAAGAGGATGGTGTAGACAAGCGTTACACTATCTACACCACCCATTCATTGGTTGTACATGGTCGTTCGAGGGGGTTTTAAACTTTTTGTGTGCATTTACCGTATCTCATGGGACGGTGGAGGTTTTCCATGTTTTTGGTCGAGTTAGGGTTTTCCACAATGAAGAGCACAGTATAGGGTCTAGTGTTTTGAGGATTAGCAGTAGCAATAATGTGGTTCATACTTCTATTGGATGAGTTTGAATTAGTTTGAATGTGGCCCGGGTTAAGATAGAGAGTTGTTGTCTCTCTGGGTTCTCAAATTTGTTACAGACAGTGGACTTGGAGGATTTCAAAACACAACTTGCAGTATTTTCTTTTTGCCTTGTCATTTTTCTTTTCATGCATTAATACTATGTATAGTTCATTTTTTAGAATGCATATGGAAGAGTTAAATAGATTGATATAGTTTTTTTTATTATTAAAACACTTGCTAAAGGCTCAATGGGTCTAATAACATGCTATGTTTATGACAGCATGATTGTTGCAAAGAAAATATGTCCAAAAGAAAAAAGAAAAAGACTCATGTTGTTGAAGGAGATCCAGAGGTTGAGATCATCACCAAGGTTGAATATATATATGAAGATACCAAAGCTACCACCAGGGTCGAATAGGACTATAAATGGGGAGAGATATACAAGATGATTGCCAATCAAAATGTACCTGATGCAAGATTCAAAGAGCTAACCATTTATGCAAACATTAAGAAATCAGCTCTCATGAAGGTAGCCACAAGACCTAAGTTGTTCCCATGTTTAGAGGTGATAAGATGGATTCTGCCTAGGGCAGATGTAACTATGATGATTCTTGAAAATCCTACTAAGTAGGGCTACACTGCATATAGCCCTGCATATGTCTCTATGGCATATCATCTGCCTCCCGTCCAGATTTACTTGAAAGAAAGCTAGTTCAAAGAGATGTCTATGGATCTGGTAGAAACCGTTAAAAGAATGATGATACCAGGGAAAAACTTTCGAAACAGGCCTTCAGGAGAGTATGATACATCTACTCTCCGGACTCCCTATAGATTCATTACACTAATGCTGAATAGGATTTTTGGTAGAGCTCATGGAAAAAGCTTCAAGATAGGATGGATACCAATTATCTTCTATGTGGCTACTCAAGGGAACATTTTGAATTGGTCGAACATAGTGTCAAATAGCCTCTTAGTATGCATGTCTACAGCCTTGGGAGGGGGGTCACAGATTAAATCAGATTTCTATATGAGCTCCATCCTGATTGACTGTATACTATGTACCCAGTCTTTTCCAACCTTGAGATGTAACTAGGATAGGGACAGGACCCCAGTGTACATGGCATATAGGTTTTTTTGGGCCCATAAATACTATAGCTACTACAGAGAAATATGTGAAAAATTCATCATGCCTTTGTATACCCTAATTTTCCTAACTGAAGGCAACTGCATGTCCGAAGAAGCATTCAAGGTCATCGAGGAATACAGAGACTACTATTTGACCAAGGAAGGATTGTATATAAGAATCTATGGGGGTTCCAGAGCACCTTCTCTACTCCCCAAGTATGCCACTGACTATGTACTGCACAAAGAGGTAGTTAAGCAGGTCTATATTGATGGTGTAGGAAATTTTCTTTTTGAACATAAGAAGGCAGCCTATCCTGCAATACCTTTCTGGCTTGGAAGTTATAAGTTTTCAAAGGTAAAACAGACTGCAGAGTTTGTTCAGGAGCTGGAGCATTTCCATTTTGGTGAAATGAACTTTCACGGGAATGACTCCCGAAATAAGGTAGCAGATCACTGCAAGGAGGCAAGCATTCATTTTGAATATACCAACTTTTGGGACAAGGACGAGGAAACATTCAAAAGTGCAAAAAACATGACCACCCTAAAAAAGATATTTAAACATAAAATCACTATTGTGGGCGAAAATGGAAAAACAACAGAGAAGACTAAGACATTAGAAGAAGAAGAGGCCAAAAATAGACAAGAAGATGCTAGAAGGCTAGCATAGGAGGCAGAGAATTGGCTGAAGAATGAAGAAGAAGAAATAAAGTGAGTTGTAGAGGAAGCAGCAAGGAAGGAAGAAGAGGAGAGAAAGAGAAATGAAGAAGAAGAGATAAAGAAAAGATAGGAAGAAAGTGAAGGTTCGAGATTAATAGGATCTCAAAAGGACCAACAAACTATTGAGCAGGTAGATACACAGGGGGGACATGATCACACAAATCAAGGACACGAACAATCTAATCCTAATCCCCAGGATCCTGCTGCATCTTCTGGCAGTACATTGGGGCAAGCTTTGTTTTCTGGAATGAATTTGATTCCTTTCATGCCTATAGAAGGGGAGGAGGTACCTGACTTCAGTACTATTTTCTATGATAAGGAGAAGAAAAGGATTGTAAAAATCACTGAGAAAAAGGTTGAAACTGGGGGACAGTCGGGAAAGATGATAACAAATAAAAATGTGGTGCATGGAACGGATGCAGATCCAAGATTGATAGCTAGATCTGGGGTGGCATTAACCTAAGAAACTGAAGATAACATAGATAGGATTATGACAAACCTCTAGTAGTCGAAAAAGAATGCAGCACAATTAAAAGAAACATTGAAGAAGGAGAGGGATGAAGGTCAAAAGCTGAAAAGGAAATATGAAGACATGATGAACGAAGTAAGGACTTCAAGAACAGAATTACAGACTCTGTAGGAAAATAAGGAGGCTCTAGAGATTTATGCAGAGAAAAAGGAGAAAAATTCTCAAGATAGCTTAGCTAAATTACAGAGGCTACAGCTAGAGCATCAAATGTTGAAATCTGATAAAGATAACCTTCAGGTATCCTATGAAAATCTGAGTGCAAAGAAGGACCAGTTGAAAAACAAGGTTGCTAAATTTGAAACAGAGAAGGATGCTATAGAAGAAAGGGAGAAGCAATATCAAATACAGGTGGCATCCTTGGAAGAACAGAATACTTCATTGACAGCATCACTGAAAGATGCTATGGAACAAAAAATATATGTCCAGCCTTTGAAAGAACATGTTCTAACTCAAAGGAGGAAGATCCATCAATTACAAATGTGCATTGAGGAAGAAAGGTGTAAGATTTTACAAATAGATAGCAGATTAGAAGAAATTTTGGATACTACTTCATATTTTTTGGACAGATCTCAAAAGATTCTGGAGATTCTAATGGGAAGAATAGTGTGGATAGAAACAAAAAAGGAATCTCCTGTGGAGCTACCAGTTAAATCCCAACAGAGTTGAAAGCAGGAATATGATTTATTGGAGTTTGCAATCAATGTTGCAAAATAATTCAATAAAACTGTAAAGAAAACAAAGGGAGCATATGCTGAATACTGCAGGAGGGTGCTTGCTACATATAATAGATGCCAGATTTCGGCAAAGAAAAGATTGGATGCAATACCAGAACATGAATTTTTCATAGAACATCTACAGAATAGATATCAGGAAGACGAGCAAGAGATCTAGCAAGTAAAGGATCTAGATGAACTAATTTTAAAGAATGTAGTGGCACATGCAGTTATGAGTATTCATCTACTAGAAGATCAGTTGCACCTGAGTCCTGTAAGGATAGAAGGGGTAAGGAACCAGGCTACCAAATATGAGATAAATATCCGTTTTCTTGAACCCTCTAGATTTGAAGGCATAGCAGCAGAGGCCTAGGCATGGAAAAAGTTCATCAACGACCAAGCTGGCCCCTCTTCATAAAGTGTTCTAAAAAAATTTGATTTAAAATGTAATATATTGTATTAATTATGTGCACATGCTACGAGACAAAACTTTGGAAGTGGAAGGTTGGGGAAGCCCAAAAGTCATTGAAGGGAAGCCCAAAGGTTTTGCTTTTGTATAAACATAGGAGCGCTTAGATGTAGAAGGGACTTCTTTCCCAGGCAATTTTTGAGAGTATATTGTAAGAAGAACTATTTCCTTTTACAATAAAGAGTTACAAGTTTCATCTAGAGAAAGTTTGGTGGAATGTTTCAAATGTTTTGCTATGGATCAATTGAATGTGAACTATTTCGTTTTCAGCTTATTTCCATAAACTGTGAGATCGTTCTAACTCATTGAATTTTTGTTCATGTTATGGATGTACTCTAGTTTATTCTGTGAAATTTCCACTGTGAGTAATGAAGGTTGTAATTAACAATAAGCTATCTTGTTGTTCATATTTCTATTAATGTTCATGTGTTCCAAAATAAATAATAGCTATCTGTAATTTTTCCTAATGCATGCATAGAAGTACATTACTCATTGTTAACTGATAATTCTGCTCCCTAGAGATAGGTTAGTTAGTTATTGTTAGTTTCTTGTTGTTTGTGATTTAGATGCGAGAGAGGTAAGATGAGAGGTAAGAACCTGCACATCACATTGTGACCCTCCTTGTTATTTCTATCATTTGCATTTTTAGATAGGCACTTCCACATCATAACTTAAACACAAAAAACTAAAAATATACACGGTGGACCGGGTCGTACTCGGTAAAACATTTTAATTTGTTACTTGACCTCCGATTGCCAGACCGTAAACTAGACGGATTCCCCATACCAAACAGTAACGAGCTAGTTGGGAACGTTTTATTGGGGAGAATCCCTAACTATTGTTACTTGTGATTTTCCATGCCTCAACAGTTTTTTGGAGCTAGAAGGAGGGCCACCAGTGCATGGCTGGACGAGGAAGCTCACTTCCTCGAAATCACTCCACCAGTGATAGTTCTGAAAGTAGCTTGTTTCACAAACCCACTCCTGAAGATAAAGAGAAAGGGTATTTGTATCCTGTCGATAATGAAGTGGTTGATGATTTAAGAAGAATCACCAGGGCATATGTGAAAAATATTGGAGGATTACCTATCATTTTTGTCCTACCTAGAAGAGAGTATCAGAAGAAAGATCACCCTCAATTAGAAGATTCAGTGTTGGTAGAATATCTTGAAGAACTGGTAGAAGCAACCTTACAAGAAGTTGATCAACCTTTAAATCAGTTAGATCCAGGTTCACCTTACTGTTCACCTTTCCAGACCCGTGTTCAGTCACAACCTCATTCTCCACTCAGAATCATGGCTAATGTAAATGCAAAACAACCACCTCCACGTCCTCCTTGGAGGGTTAGGTCACCTTTAAATATGACACCTCCCTTGCATGATTTGCGTCAATCCTTTGAAAAGATGTTAACTAAGTTTGAACCAAGTGAAGGAATTTTGGTAGATGTCCATTTACAGAGATTTTACTTGGATATAGAAGAACTACGAGCTGGAGAGCATGAAGATGTGATGTGTAGATTGTTTCCCCATAGCTTGAAAGGTAAAGCAGCCTCATGGTATTTTGCACTTCCTGCAAATTCAATCTTGGATTGGAACACATTTGAGAGAATGTTTAGAAGTAAATATGTAGTTCAAAGAACTCGTGCATCCTTAATGAAAGGGTTATGTGCTCTAAAGAAAGAAAGGAAAGAATGTGTGCATAATTTCACTCAAAGATTTGCCGCTTACCTAAACAATTTTACTGTTGCTGATAAGCCATCTGAAAATGCTCTAATAGAATACTATACCTTGGCCCTTGGGCCTAATCTAGCCATGTTTTCTAAGAGATCAGTCAGGCCTACATTAGTAGAAACCTACGAAGAGGCTAAGAAGGTGGAGGCTGAGATGGAAAGTATAGAAAATTATCTTATGCAGTCAGAAGAAAAGAATCTTGGAGGAAAGAAACCTTTATTACTGACTAAGCCTAAGGATGAGCGGTCACAGGATTTTGAAGGGATGTTGAAGATTATGCAAAAGTTATCCAACATAGTGATGGATTTAGAGAAGGAGAAAGAGGCTCATAAATCATATAAGCCTTATTACAAGAAAAGGGAAGACAACAGTCAACCTAAAACTCCTCTACATAGTCCTTCAACAATGAATTTAACTGATGTAGGCATGGATAATTTTTGTACCTTTCATCAACATCCTCATTCTGAGAAGAATTGCCCCCAATGGATAAATTCTATGACACTAGTAATGAATCAATTATTGGATTCCAAACTGACAGAAACTAGTAAGGAGGAAGAAAAAGATAATCAATCTACAGAAAAGCAAGAGGAAGATACTTTAGTTCTATGGGACTGTGTCTCAATGTTTGATATAGAAGAAGAGGATTCTCTGAAACAAGAGGAAACATCAGAAACCAATGTGACAACAAGAAGTCAGAATTTGTTACAAGAAGATAAGTCAATACTTCCTAAGATTAAGAAACCTCAAGAAAATATGAAGAAGATACATAAGAACACTGCAACTGTTAAAGAACCTGATTTTACCATTTCAAACCAAGATCCAAAAGAAATTAACACACCTCTTAAGCCTATTGAAGATAAGATTGATAATGTCAAGAATAATTTCAAAGAACATGAGATGGGGTATGATATTGTGGAAGACATTAAAAAGGCTAAAGAAAATATCTCATTGTTTGAAATGTGTAATTTACCTAAACAAAAAGATAAACTTTTAAAAGAACTTGAGGTACAAGAAGAAGAGCTTCCCACTGACAACCAACCTGAAGAAGAAATTGGTGAGGCAAGTGTGGGAGGTAATTCTAAGTATAAAACCCCAGCATTTCTCCTAACGTTTGAGATTTTCAACTATAATGTGCACAACTGTTTAGTAGACTCAAGAGCATTAGTCAACATTATGCCACTTTCAGTATGTAAGAAAATAAATGGAAAACCTAAACCATCTACCTAGCAGGTTCTTCAATTAGATAGGACAGCTGTAAAAGTGATAGGAGAAATGGAGGATGTTCTGATTCGCTTATCCGTAAATGAGAGGGTATGTCAGTATATCGACATTGTAGTAGCAGAAATACCAGATTCTTATGGATTGGTGCTGAGTCTGGACTGGTCAGCAAGGCTATATGGATACTTTCCATTGGATTGGTCACATTTATGGTTTCCTCATAAAGGAAGTCCCAATCAGATAAAAGTAGTAAGAGAGCCTCAAATGAAATGCAATGTTACTCAGTTAGAGGGAAAAAATGAACCAGTAAACTCTGTGTTGGGAAATTATTTCATTGAATTAGAACCGAGAAATTACCAAGCTGAAGAAGCCAGCAGTATACCTGATACCCAGCCCGATCTCCTTCGATTTTCATGGGCTAATGAGATTGACTGTAAAATAGTACATCTAATTTCAGATGTAGTTTGTAATTCAAATTCAGTAGAGGTAGATAGTTTTTGGAATCTTTATTTTGATGGATCTAAAACATTAGAAGGATTAGGGGTTGGCTATTCCCTGATTGATCCAAGAAAAAATAAAAATTTTCTTTCTTGTATATTAGAATTCAAATGCACAAATAATACAGTCGAGTATGAATCACTAGTTTAGGGACTTAAAAAGGCAATAGAACTGTAAGTGAAAAATCTGAAAGTATATGGAGACTCTGGAATTGTTGTTAAGCAAATTCGAAATAAGATACACTTTATTTCCTGACATTTAAAAGCCTATCAAAATGAAGTTTGGGATTTGCTTATAAATTTTCATACATTCAATATTGTGTCCATTCCTAGATTAAAGAATGTAGCAGCTGATTTACTAGCTACTTTAGCTGCAATGGTAGTACATTCCAATAATAAATACTCTATTGAATTACTTTTCAGGCCTTCTGTTCCGGATATGATCACAAATCTACAGATTTTTGACGATGATCAACAAATTCTAGAGTGTTTGATGAATGATGAAACTTTCAAAGGAGCAATCACAGATGATGAAGAACATCAAGCAGAATTAAAATTTGGGAACTTTATTCCTAACGGAGTCAGGACCTTGGAACAAATGTTTGACTTAGATAACAAATTCAGAAAGCCAGCAAATGTCAAGACTCATAGCTTGTCCTTACAATTTGAGCTGATAAATTTGGGGACTGAAGCTGAACCCAAATATGTAAATTTGGGAAGTGTTGTTCTATGGGAAAAAGAAGTAAGTTTATTAGTCTATTCAAATAGTACAAAGATGTGTTTGCTTGGACATATGACGAGCTTAAAACTTATGACACAAATATTATACAACATGTCATCCTGATTAAAGCTGGAGTCAAGCCTTACCAATAGCCTTTGAGGAAGATGCATCCGAAGCTGGAACCTTTAATTCAAAGTGAAGTAAGAAAATCGTTGGATGCTAAAATCATATTCAAAGTCAGACATTTCAAATGGGTTTCTAATTTGGTGCTAGTAAGAAAAAATTCAGGAGAAATCAGGCTCTGTGTAGATTTCAGAAACCTAAATCCTGCGTCAGATAAAGATAACTATCCGGTCCCACCCATGGAGCAAATACTGCAGATGGTTTCAGGTTCTGAATTTTTTTCGTTTTTAGATGGATTCTCTGGCTATAATCAAGTATTAGTAGCTGAAGAAGATAGACTTAAAACCACATTCAGAACCAAGTGGGGAACTTTTGCGTACAGAAGAATGCCTTTTGGACTTATTAATGCTGGAGCTACTTTCCAGAGGGCCATGGATATATCTTTCTGCGGTCTGATTGATCGCAGTGTTGTGGTTTATCTAGATGATGTCACAATATTTTCAAAAAAGAAAGAGGAACATGCATTTCATCTAAAACAAATTTTCAAGT
The DNA here is from genome assembly GCA_001517045.1 of Pseudotsuga menziesii. Lineage (NCBI taxonomy): Eukaryota > Viridiplantae > Streptophyta > Pinopsida > Pinales > Pinaceae > Pseudotsuga > Pseudotsuga menziesii. The sequence continues at coordinate 64,174 of LPNX010683734.1, read as the reverse complement.
GTTATCGGAAATACGGTATTTCACTAAATCCTACGAAATGTGTGTTTGCAATTACAGAAGGAAAGCTACTGGGTCATGTTGTTTCTAAGAAAGGGATCTCTATAGACCCATAAAGGATCAAATCCATAAAAAATATCCCTTTACCCCATAACAAAAAGGGTATGCAATCATTTATGGGGACAATCAATTTTGTGCGGAGGTTTGTACTAGATTTTGCTCAAATTGTCAAACCTTTGCAGCAAATGGTTAAACAAAGTGTACAATTCAAATGGACTGATGTGGAGAAGAATGCATTCAGTAAGATATTGCTCATGCACCATCACTCAAAATTCCAAATTTCAAAAAATATTTTATTTTGTACACTTTTGTGTCTGATGATTCATTGGCAACGGTGCTTACACAGAAGGAAGATGGGGGAGATGAGTACCCCATATCATTTATGAGCACTATTCTGCAGGGAGCTGAATTAAATTATCTAGTAGTTGATAAACATGCTTATGCAGTTTTTAAAGTGGTAAAACAATTCAGGCCATATATACTTAAGAATTCCACCAAGGTAATAGTTCCACACCCAGCTGTAAGATCTCTTTTTGTTCAAAAGGAATTAGGAGAAAGAAGAGGCAACTGGGTAACTTCCTTACAAGAATATGATATTGAGTTCAAACCAGCATCCATAGTAAAAGGACAAGGATTGTGTAAACTAATGACTGAAGGTAAAAACAATGAAGAAAATAGTTGGGATAATGAAGCTGAGTTACATATGGTGGATGTATGTCCTTTATTCACAACTCCATATTCCTGGTACCGGGACCTAGTCCATTACCTTCAAGAAGGATATTTGCTGGAACATTGGAGTTCCAAACAGCGAAGAGCATTACATCTGAAATAAGCTTCATATCAGATAATTGATGGAGTATTGTTCAGAAAGAATTATGATGGAGTTTTTCTCAGCTGCTTAGAACACGAAGATGCCAAGAAGGTCATAATAGAATTGCATGATGGGCTTGCTGGAGGTCATTTTTTCGGAGATACAACAGCCCATAAGATTCTCTGAGCTGGGTATTACTAGCCTACACTGTTTAAGGATGATCATGCTCATGTTAGAAAATGTGATGCTTGTCAAAGAGGTGTAGGAAGACAAGCTAAAGTAGCAAGGCCTTTAAAACCAATAATGATCTCAGAGCCATTAGAACAATGGGGAATCGATATTATTGGAGAAATCAATCCAAATTCTTCCTTGCAACACAAGTATATTTTGACGGCGACTGACTACTTCACCAAATGGGTCGAGGTTGTTCCGTTACAAAAATTAAATGAAGATGCAGTCATGGATTTCTTACAAGATCACATTATGACCAGGTTTGGGGTTCCAATTTCCCTGGTTTTTGATAATGCTACTTACTTTTCTTCTATTAGATTAACTGCATTTGCTAATGAAAGAGGAATCAAGTTGCATTATTCTGCAAACTATTACCCAAAAGGAAATGGTTTGGTAGAATCCTCAAACAAGAATTTGATTAGGATTCTAAAGAAAACTGTAATAGAAAATCAGAGAAGTTGGCATTTAGCGTTACCTAATTCTCTTTGGGCTGATAGAGTCACACCCAAGAATTCCTTAGGAGTGTCACCATATACTCTTGTTTATGGAAAAGAAGTTATTCTTCCTCCCAACATTCTGTTACCATCTTCCATAATAGCTCAGGAATCTAGGGGTACCAACAATGAAATCCTACAGATCAGAATCTATAATATTTTGAAGTCAGAAGAGTCTAGGTCCAAATCCAAAGAAAGATTTAAGCATCAACAGGAAGTAGTGAAACGTTGGTTTGATAAGCATAAAGCTGGGAACAAAGAATTCAAAGTAGGAGATCTGTTTCTTAAGTGGGATCATCCGCACGATGAAAAGGGAAAGCACACTAATTTTCAATAGTTATGGGTAGGCCCTTTTCAAATTGCAGCAAAGCTTGGCCCCTCAACTTACAAGTTGCAATACTTACAGGGGTGGGAAGAGAACTTACCAGTTAATGGTTTAGTTCTCAAACCTTATTTTTCTTGATTTTTTGTTGTTGTCTTCTACATAAATAAACTGATTCGTTTGTTTTATTTTTTAAGATATTTTGTTTGTTTTTTTAGTTAAGGTTTGACTGATTGTAATAAAGAAGCACAACTTTTGGTAGCATGGAGTTCATCAGAATTCTAGATTAACTAAAATATTTGATTAGAAGACTGTATACTATTAATTTATTTTGAAAGAACTTCTTCTAGTTTAGAAATTTTCCTAAATGGTTATGAACACATTGAAGTCCTACTTAATCCTTGTGAAATAACTCAGTATCAAAAGGTCTGGAATACTATTTCGAGGCTCCATTCATCTCACATTAAAAAAATGTCTTAGGGGGTGACAACAAAAGACCCATGGAGAGGAAGCAGGGTAAACAGTATATTATATTTAAATGAATCCATGCCAGGAATTGAAAGCCAAAAGGCAAATAAGAGTCAAAATCTCCTCGAAAAAGCAATACGTATCAAAGCAAAGTACTAAACCATATTAGTACAAGATTGCAAAATTTCTTCTCCATCCATGAGCTGAAAAATAAATACATCTATCACACAAAAGGACACTATGGATAGAGGAGCCTGAATTAAAATTTTTAGAAAGAAGGCATGTAGGAAGACTCAAAAGAGGACAAAAGTGCAAAATGGCATGGGAATGAAGAACAAACGAATATTTTTGTTTACCATATGTTACAATCCTGTGGTGTCTAAGCTGGTAGCTACCCAAAGACAGAGGTAAAAATGAAATTCATATTCCTAGCCTGAAAAGAGTTATCTAGACTTTGAAATCTTGGTTCCCATATCCCCTAAATTGAACTATCATCAATGATTAAAGTGCATACATCTGCCATCTAGGAAATCCAGACATCTTTAAGAATTCAGCATGTTGGTATTGTAACACCCTGGTTTTGACCCCGTTGCATTAAATGTACATGATGTATATATTGTAATGAATCGTGGTGTGGAGCTACATGCAAAAGCCCCACCATCGATTTAGTTGTGCTATGTTTCGGCAAACGGAATCGTTGCCGATGGTCTATTGTGGTATATGGCATATATTAAGTTTTGTCATCATGTAAATATGCATATTTAATTAAATAACCCAACTAGCTATGTTCACGGCAACTAAATTGAGAAGGGGCATGATTCGCATAAGGATAAGGGGGGGAAATGTCAAAGCTTGAGCCATGGGGAAAAATCCATGTTGCACCACCTTGTCTTATCCAACTACCACCATTAAAAGTTCTACTATTAGTTGGGGCAGTTATGGCTGGGAAGTGGAGTGTGGCAGGACTGTCAGTCCTTGCCCACATGCACACCCCACCAGTAGGTTGACCCTCACATTGGCAAGGAAACCACCACCGCCATCACCCCATGCGGACTCTCCACTCTCTCCACTATGCCATTCTCCCCATTGTCGGTTCATTCTCATGCAGGGAAAAACATCCTGTGTCTCACGCAGAGGATGCTTTCCTGTTTTGGTCTCACGTAGCTAGGAGAAGGAGCTGTTTCCACTATCATTCACATTTTCCACAAAGAGGAATCTAGTGTGTTTCCATCCGTATTTGGGATCTGGTGTAAATATTCTCTCACGCACTGGGTTCTACATTGTTGTTACTTACACAGCAAGCTGGGGGCCGTTCGGTCACTATCACCCATGATTTTTCCTGTGGAGAGCCATTTTTACGCTCAGGGACTGTGTTCTTCCCGGTGGCCTCATTGTTGAGAATGGACTGTTGTTTCCCCACGTTACTGGTTGTGTCTGTTTTACATTTTGGGACTTCTATAGGTTGTTTTGGAGTCATTTTGGCCACGATAGGGCCAAGTATGAATCAGGAGTTGTTTTCCTTGCCCAAGCTGTGAATCGCTTATGTGACTGCATGCATGCAGCGGTTGGTATTTGGACTGTGTTAGGAGCAGGGATGGGGACTTGATTTGCTTGATAAACCTGGTGTGTTTGGAAACCACACAGACAGAGCTAGAGGGCTATATTTCTTCTCCACAACCCCTAAATAGCACTAGAAGGGAATTCAGGGCCTGAGGGATTGTGTAGTAGAGAAGGGACCGATTCCTTGTGTTGGGTGTGTGTGGGTGTCTTAGAAGTTAGGCTAGTTCTAGTGTAGGTGTTCCTAGCTCTGTAATGGGCTCACCAACTTAGCATTTAGCCTTTCCCAACTCCTGGATGCCCTGATAAACCCAATTGTGTTGGCTTGGATGATCCATCGTTCGCCTGATAAACCCAACTATGTTGGCTTGGCATGTTTTGTTATCCTTGGCTATGTGTAAGCCTGCTAGTTACTTATTCCTTGAGGAATCATGCCCAACTCGGGGGTGGCAGCGTTGCTGAGAGATTAAGGATCACGTTAGCCTATGGTTAGGTGGAATGTTGCAGCGACGTAGCTGGTTGTAGGATGAGTTCTTTATAAGATAAGTAATCTTGTCTATTTTACTTATGCAATCATAATTACTGTTAATGAATATGATGAACATGTTGAATGCTTGTATGAACATATGTTTGCTTCCGTTGTATGATAAATAATCATGTATGCATGTTCTAGTTCAAAGCATTTTGTTTTAGCATTTTATGAATGCACATGTTCATGGGGCGGTTGCCCAGATGGTTAATGCCATGGTAGCGTCCTCTTTGCCGATCGAAGGGTTGGGGACGTTACAGGTATTGTCAAAACAATATGTTGATCAAAGAATAAATTGTCCAGAGATCTGTGTTCACCAGGTAGTCTCCAATTGTTGCAGCTGCAACCATTTTTTTCCAAATTTTTAAAATTTTGAACCCTCCTTTTGATTTGATTAAATTATTTCTAGCCTAGGATTGTTCGGTTTCTTTAAATTTGTCTAGATTTCTCTACTTAAAATATTGATCTTTTGAAGTCGAAATATTAGTTGACTATCCTTCCGATATCAAAAGCATAGTCAATTGTTTTTCTGCCATTTCGGGAGTTGAATGATCTAGTATTGCCTTTCCTAGCTGATACAAGAAAAAGCCGTAGAGTCTTTTGTCTTTTTTAGAGCTTAACATTCTGATTTTATGATGACCTTTTATCATTGTCAGGAATCAGTTGATGAATAAACCGGAGCATTAGTATTTTATGCTACCGACGTTGCAGGAGTTAGTTGATGAACATCCCGACGGATAGTTTTGTTTCTCGCCGATAAGTCAGAACAACGGATGCTCTTATCTTCCTTATGTTTTATTTTTCAAGCCTATTGTTTTGACTGTCGGTGACTTTGTTTTTATCACTATCGAAACGATCTACGATATTGGATCAGAATACTTGTCCTCTACGACGCCGTCGTTTCGGAAGGAAAATGATGAAAGTCCCAAAGGATAAGTCTTCCTTCTCGTCGATATCGAAGAACTTAGGTACTCCAGGTTTCGATACCTTTTAAAAGAGTGAAGTCACTATTATACTTTTATGTCGCCGACACTGCGAAAAGTGTTGTGGTTTGAAGTTCTGAGATTTAGAGGTTAAAGGTTCTGAGCTTCGACAGACATAAAAAATTGTCGTGGATCCATAGTTGGTTGTGAGTCTGTCGTTGTGGCTATCACTCAAAAAAAATTCCCGATGCTTAGAGGGTTTGGTTGCCGATGATTCTTAATTGCCGATAGGGTTTTTTCCCACCAACTTTTTTCTTCCGTCGAAGTTTATATAAAACAAAGGGGAGCATTATTTTATTGTTATCTGTATTCGAACTCGACGTTGCTCTAGTCCTTGTCGTTTGTAGCAATTCACATGACCAGCTGTCCGAGCTCGATTTGATAGCGTTTCCACCGTGGAGTTTTTGCCAATCCATCGACTACACTGCGTTTTTACAAGTAGGTGAACCACGGCCTTGTCTTTTTTGGTTTTTATTAGTCAATTTGAAACCATGGTTTTTCCCTGGTTAGGTTTTCCCGGTTAGGTTGTCCGTAGAATGGTTTTGTCTGCCTAAAGAATGTTGGTCCTCACAGTATGCATAATGTTTTAGAGTGAAATAGCTAGCTATTACAATTTTCTTTGGCGGGGGGAGGGGGGGGGTTTGAGCTTGCGTGACTAATTGGTCCAGTATGTATGTTTTACTCCAATCCGAGATTAAGAGGATGGTGTAGACAAGCCTTACGCTATCTACATGTTATACCCAAATTCTGTCACCACCATGTGATAAGACCTTTGACTTACATATTTGCCTTTAATCTGAATCCAGGCTCCTTCTCCAACTCTCTCCAGTCAGATCTGCTATCTGACTTGGTGAATTTTGGTTTGAAATTTCCAGATCTGAATTATTTCAACCTTTATGCTCTTTTTTATTCTCAATCTATCATTTTTTACCTTGATCTGATCTTTTTCTGACTTGATCTGTCGTTCTCCTTTGTGTTTTGGATTTATACAGGGAATCGCGCTTATGCAGTTGACGAGAAGGGGTGCCCCTCCTGAACCTAGTTAGCAGCGCGCAGTGCCACCACCTAAGTTCTATTGGTGAGAAGCGGTGCTGGTCTAGAACCGCTCTGTCAAGACCCCTGCAGCGCGGTGCCAGGTAGGCATCATTCCAAGACCTATTTTTTCTCATTTTTTGCATAAAATTTGAGTTGATTTGCTTTCAGCCTTGCACTGTCAGGCTTGTGTATTAGAATCTGATGCTTGTGGTTTGAAATTTTATGGTTAAAGATTGGTTTGATTGGAAAATTCAAAAGCTAGGTTAGGCTTATTGATTGTTCATTCACTTTTATGCTTGTTGGTTGTGATTGTGAAAGGACTTCTTGTTTTTTGAAAAGCTTAGGGTGTTAGTAAGATCTCTTTTCATTTCTGTTACATATACTGAAAAAAAACATTTGATTAGCATCTTAGTTTCATTTCTTGTTTTCATAGAGAACTTATTTTTCCTCCTTTAAAAAAGAAAATTTTTGACTAAGATTAGGTTATCATCATTAAGCATTAGACATTGGATCTCTGATTGCCCTTACAAGCTTTCAACCTCTTTATGTTCTTTTGCCTCTTATGCATTTAGTACTATCTCATCAAAATAAAAATATGGTAGTTTTAAGTTAGATTTATCTATGTTTTAATAAAAATTGAAAAATAGAGTGCATATGCATGTAGTATGCTTCTTGTTTTTCTTTTAGGAAAAGAGACTATTCCCCTTCTTATTGCTTTCAGAAAAGAGAAATCAGTTTGGAAAGTGCTGCTTGTCTTCGAATTTGTGTTCAAGATTGTTGTTTGGAAATATTTTTGGTTTTGAAACAAAAGGAAATACTCTCTTTCCCTCTCGTAGGTAGGCATACCGAACGGTAATGTGAAATATTTGCATACACATATTGCATGGTTTTATTTTTTCTGTCAAAACACCATGCATTCACCTAACCATCCACTTTAAAATTAGTAGTAGTTATAGGTTAAAATTTACATAGAAATTGGAGTGATAGGTTAGAGACATGTTCGGGCATCGTTAAGCGTAGGAGCTGTCGTTATTTTTCTGCATTACATCACGGGACTCGCACTGATCTTCCATGTACCGTCGATATATCGAACGACCTTTCACGTACCCTTGAGGTATATAGAAATGTACTTCACTTACTCAATTGTATATCGGAAGGCCCCTTGTGTATGGTTATGCATTAGACAACAGTACTAGCGATTCGAGCTCCCACGTACCTTGAGTATATCGAAAGACCCCACTAGGATATGTTATCCATCTGAGAAAATCCCTTTGGTCATATTGCTTGGAGACATACACCAAAAACAACATTCAGGGAGATTACTATGGACATACCCTAGAGGTATATCGTGAGTGGCACCTTCTTGACAATCCTGGTGAGAGACTTGACTATTCAGAACTCTTCTTGTCATTTTAAGTGTGCTTGTTTGACCTATAACTTGTGCAGGGAATTTTTTTTGGTGTGCTTTCTAGTTTTTCAAACCCTAGGTTAGATAGGAAATGTACAAACTAGCTGATCTAAGACATTCCAGAAGAGTACGGAGCTTTCCACCCAATTTTATTCCTAATTCAGGAGAAAATCTAATGGAATCTATCGACCAAGGACCTTCTACCACCTCCCAAGCAGGAGATAATGTGGTTGCAGAAAGTGGAGGACCATATTCTTCACACTTGCCTCCCTTGGTCCAACAACCTTCTCGGGGAAATAACTCATTCCATTCTCCCCTAGAAGGTCATGTTGATGATACTACCCATCCGGATTATGGTCCCAATGCTCCATTTTGGGATACCTCTATAGGACAGGCCATTGCCTCATTTGGATGCCATTTAAACTCTTCTGGAGAAGTTTCTCTAGATGAAGAATAACATAGACAATACCATGCAGCCATTCTCCGTGCTTTAAGGAGATTTAAAGGAAAATAGATAACATATTGGGCACACCACCATCATGTTCTGTAGCTGTTCCTCTAGGATACCATTCACTTGCCAATTCTATGAGACCCATTGAACCGATTATAGATCACACAGTAACACCACAAAACCCAGGTCAAAATACCAACCCCACCACCTCCTATGTTATGTCTATTCCTAGTCCTCCCAAGTCTTCTGCACCTGGGGCCCAACCTTCAATTTATGTTTCATCATCACCTTCTAATGCCGAGGGGCAACCCCCGGCATGACCTACGTTATCTGGCACCAGAATTGTACCTAAACAAGGATAGACCTCTAATATAGAACAATCTACAGTTTATGTCCCTCCCACCCATACTAATATGGCTAATCCCCCATCCAATTCAAGTTAGCCCTTAGGGGCACAACCTGTAACCATTCAATCTTATAGAGGTTATGGTTATCAAATACCTGTAGGAAATATTAATTATCCATCCAATCCTACAGGAATAACTTATGTCAGAATTCCATACCCTAGTAATACTTTTATGCCATGGGGGCATCCTAACTGGTCTTACATTCCAACTATGGGGGGGATACCCATACATACTGTGGGAGGTGTCGGAGCACCCCCTCATGGTGGTTCTCCCCCTGGGGGGCCTAATGGTCCTGGAGGGCCTGGTGGCTTTCCTCCTTATCGTCTTAACGGTCCTGGTGATCCTAGGGGGCCTGGTGGATTTTACCCTAATGGACCTGGAGGGTCCGGTGGCCCTCCTCCTAGTGGTTCTGGAGGATCTGAAGGTTTACCCCCCAACGGCCCTGGAGGATCTGGTGGTCCACCTCCTAGTAGCCCCGATGGTCCTAGTGGTCCCAATGGTCCTGGTGGTCCTGGAGGCCCTATTGGTCCTCCTCCTGGAGGCCCTAGTGGTCCTAACGGTCCTGATCCTGGGAATCAACCCCCTGCGGGTGAATTTTTCAGTAGTTCTTCGTCACAACAACCTGTATATCATTCTACTTATGGTCCTACTGGTAATTATATGCCATATCAATATTACTAGTATGTGAAACCTAACTGTCAGTTACCTTTCCTTGCAACTTTCGACTTGCCTAAATTGTCCAAGTTCATTAATGACCCCATTCGACACAATGGCTCGTCGCCTCCCATTTTGGTAAAGTTACCATCGGATTTCCCAAAGTTCGATGGGAAGCAGGGAGACAATCTGAAAAACCATTTTATAACATTCCATCTATGGTGTTCTTCAAACTCCCTCATGCATGATTCAATTCAGTTACGACTTTTTCAGCGAACTTTGACTGGTACAGCCGCGAAGTGGTACATTGAACTTCCACAACATTCATTTGTGGATTTTGGCTCCTTGGCAACCGTTTTTCTTACACACTTTCAGCACCTTATCCATTATGAAACAGGTACTGATCTCTTAACTTCTCTGCAACAGAACACCTCCACCCACATATCCGATCATATCCATGAGTGGAGAAGGCGAAGAAGGCTTATTAAGGCCCCTATTTCGGATTAGTTATTAGCTGATTGGTTTACCAAATATTTGTTGCCTCCAATTGCCCGAGATGTGGCTATGGGTGGTGTCGTTACTGAAGAGTAGGCTATTAGTCGAGCCTAGTATCTATACTTGGTCTATTCCCAGTCTGGAACTCTTTATGACTTGATTCCTCAAGCTCCTCTCCCAAGCACCGACCCTGCAAAGCCACCAGTAGAAGTACCTGTTGATGGGATTGTTGGTTCAATTCAGTCCCTGTGAGTAGCGAAACCTACCAAGCAACCCTAGACTACCACCCCTACTCCTTTGACTCCTAAGGTTTCCGCCGAGGTCAATTCTATTCAAAGTCCTCAAACCTTGGGCAATAATAAAAAGAAGGGTAAAAGTAAGAATAAAAAACATGGAAACCAACAAGAGAATCCAATACCAACCAACAATGATAACGATAAAGGGAAAAGAAAGGAAAAATATCCATGTTTGTTATGCGGAGGTGACCATTTCACAAAAGAGTGTCCCCGTCGGGGTGAAATCTCCCAATTTTTGAAGTCAAATCCCACACCCGCAGTAATCACAGATCATTTTCCCTCTCAACAACAACTGATAGATCACATGTCTAATCAGGGTAACTCCAGCTCGTCAGAGGAAATTTGTATGATTTCCTCGGATACCATTAATCTACAAACTCAAAGTCAGAATTACGACAAACCCGTAGACAAGAAAGAAAATCATTCTTCTTCAAGGAAAGCTCCCTCTACTAGTTCTCTGGAATCCTTGTCTACTGTCCCCCTATCCATTGAGAAGCCTACTCTCGACATGATTTTGCGTCCACCCAAGAGTACTCTTCGGAAGGCTATATTTAACCCTAATGCCCGAGCTGCTCAATTTTATAATGTAGTTGAAGATCTCGCTCAGGCACCTTATGCAATGTCTACCTTAGAAGTGCTCCAAAGTTGTCCTACACAACACAAAAACTTGTTAAGGACATTAGGAGCTTTAGACCTGGATAGTACTAATTTGATTCATTTCAATGTTGAGAACTATAAGTCTAGGTTACCTCATAAACTTTATTTTCAGATCATTATGAAAGTAGCTGGAAAGAAATTTTTTAGAACGGTACTAGATGAAGGAGCTTCAACCTTGGTTTTGTCTCTGTCTTGTTAGAAATATCTCGGCTCTTCCAAGCTTGTAACACCCCCTACGACTCTGAAGACCTTTGACGGATGAGGTTTCCAGCCCCATGGTATCATATCAGCCCTTGTAGTCAAGCTTGGGAGAAAAACTGTTTCCATTCAAGTAGACGTGGTAGATGCCCCGTTATATTACAACCTCCTTCTAGGAAGAAATTGGTTCTATACCATGACTGTTGTCGCTTCAACAGTATTCTGAACAGTCCAATTTCCACATCTAGGGAGAATTGTTACTATTGACCAGCTTGATTTTTGTACGTCGGATGTTACAACCTTTACAGCTAATAACATCCCCATGTTAGGCCAGTCCCCTCCTCCTTACCAATCGATTGGGGTAGGCATGTTGAAGGATTCATCCCTTATGGGGATTTTTCCATCCACTCCTCCTAACACGGATACCGCAACAGTCCATATGATTGCCTCATTTTATTGTGATCCTAAGGGAAAACAAGTTGTTAAGTCCACCTCGTTGAGTTCACACAAAGCAATGTATGACACCATTCAATCCCTTTCCAATGATCACACTGAGGACCTTCATCTAGTGGCTTCATATCCTTACCATTTACCTTACTAGTTAGACCCTTCTCATCCTGTTCTAGATTATCTCGCTGAGACTTTTCCTTCCGACGAGTCCATTATGGAGATCATGAGTATAGATGAGTCCATTTGGGAGGATCACCATCATAGATCCATGTTACTCCCCAACACCAGTTCGGTTAACCATGATTATGCATCTTTGTTTCCTACTGATATTGTCAACGTACCCCAAAGTCCCATATTGTTGCAAGAAACAGATTCTGAAGGAAACCTTTGCAACATTACTCAAATGAATCCGATTGACATATCAACCAAGCCTGGTACCATCGAGCATGTTCATGCTGGGCAGAACTGCTCTACAGATGAATCTGAAGCATACAGGGCACTTTTCAAATAATTCCATAATATTTTTGCCTAGTCCTATGAAGAAATGTCGGGGATCAACCCATCCATTATGGTCCATGAGATTAAAACCTATCCCACGTCCAAGCCTGTCAGGAAAAAACTAAGGCAATTCCATCCATGGAAGGCCGTAGCTATTAAAGCTCAAATTGAGAAACTTCTCAAAGCTCGGTTTATTTATCCCATACCCCTGACGCAATGGGTATCGAACGTTGTCCCTGTCAATAAAAAGCAGGGCACCATTGGAGTCTGTATCGACTTCAGGGATTTGAATAAAGCTTGTCCCAATGACAACTTTCCTACTCCTCACATCGATCAGATTATCAACAATTATGCTGGAAGTGTCATCTTCTCATTTATGGATGGCTTCTCTGGCTATAATCAGATTGATATATTACCCACCGATCAGCACAAGATGGAATTCATTTTCCTATGGGGAACCTTTGCATATAAGAAGTTACCTTTTGGCTTGAAAAATGCTAGAGCCACATTCCAGCATGCAATGTCTTATGCGTTTCACGATATTAAACATATTGTTGAACCATACCTTGACGACCTCCCTGCTCATTCACAGCAACGGGAGGACCACCTTGGTCATCTTAGAGACATTTTCCTGAGCTGCCGTCATTATAATATACGGCTCAATCCACATAAATTTGTTTTTTGCATTGAGACGGGACGTCTGCTTGGTTTTGTGGTCTCCAAAGATGGCATCCAGATAGACCCTTTGAAAATTTCCACCATTTTAGCTCTACCAGCCCCAACTAATCTCCTTGAACTCCAAATTTTGCAAGGGAAGGAAAACTTTCTTCGTCGTTTTGTGTGCAATTTTGGAGAGAAAACTCACAGTTATATGCATCTCCTCAAGAAGGACATCCCATTCTTTTGGGATGACCAAGCCCAACATGCCTTTGATAATATTAAACACACTCTGACTCATTCACCCGTGATACACCCCCCAGATTATTCAAAGGACTTTCTCTTGTATATTGTTTCCTCCGCTACTACCATCGATATGGTTTTAGTACAGGAAAATACCAACGGTCAGGAGCACGTGATTTAGTATGCTATTAAGAATCTTATGGATTCTGAAACCCAATATTCATGTGTGGAGAAGTAAGCATTGGCTACGGTCATTGCTGTACAAAAATTTTGTCACTACATTTTGCTCTACACAACCACGGTATTGGCAGACCAGAACCCTATGTATTACATCTTGACTCGTCAGGTACTCGGGGGCAAGTACTCCTGATGGATAGTCATACTACAGGAATTCAATCTAGAATTCACCAAAGCCACATCAAAGAGATCCTTGGTCTTTTCCAAGCTCATGTGTGATCTTCCCTGTGCTTTGATGGAATCTAAGCCCAATGATTCATTTTCGGATGAATTCTTGTTCCTGATAAGCACTACCGATCCATGGTATGGATATTTGCTTATTTATCTCCAAACACAATGATTTCAGCCTCATTTATCCCATGACGATCACCGTCGTATCCATCACCACGTGAAATACTACCTCATCCTGAATGATACCTTGTATAGAGGTTGGATTGATTCTACTCTCCGGTGATGCCTCACCCATGCAGAGGTTGAACATGTGTTAAATGATTGCCACTCTAGAGCATGTGGCGGTCATTTATCTGGGATGGCTACAGCCCAGAAAATCCTTCGCGCTGGCTATTTTTGGCCTTTCGTCTTCAAATACTGTCATGACAATGTTAAGAAATGCCCACCTTGTCAACATTTTTATCCCAAAAAGCGCACCCATCCTGCTCAGCTACACCCCATCATTGTTGCTGGCCCATTTTCCAAATGGGGGATCGACTTTATGCATTGTAAGCCTACCTCAGTTAGGGGTCATGGTTAGATCATCATAGCCATTGACTATTTCACAAAGTGGGTTGAGGCCATGCCTACATATGTAGAATATGGTAAGATTTTCACTCTCTTCCTATTCAATCATATCATAGCTATATTTGGAGTCCCACAGTCCATTGATACTGATCATGGATCACATTTTCGTAATCAAATGATGGAGGAACTGAGTGCCAAGCTAGGTTTTTGCCATGAAAACTCTACACCATATTATCCACAAGCTAATGGTCAGGTAGAGGCCATTAACAAAGTTTTAAAAACTATGCTTCATCGGATGGTTGGAGATCATAAATCCAAATGGCACCATGTTCTTTTCTCCATTATTTGGGCCTATAGGACTTCGGTAAAAACACCTACTGGTTTCACGCCTTTCTAGCTTTTTTATGGACTCGAAGTTGTCTTACCGATTCAATGTCAGATTCCATCTTTACAATTTTTCGTCGAACTTCTTCTAGACACTTCCATAGAGGAAGAAATATTTTTATACTTAAATAACCTTGATGAGACTCGAAGAGATGCAGCCTTGGATAATGAGGCACATAAGAAACGTGTCAAGGCGCAGTATGATAAATCGGTCCAACCTCGTGCCTTTAACGAGGGTGACCTAGTTTTGACTTACGACCAAAGATATGACAAACTAGGGAAAGGAAAGTTTGAGTCCATATGGTATGGTCCTTTTGTCATTTCTAAAGTTTTAGAGAAAGGGGCTTACGATCTCGTTGATTACGATGGAATCCCTTTAGGGAAACTTTGCAATGGGTTGTACCTAAAGAGGTACTATGCCTAGGTCATCCTTGGATAGTATCTTGTATATATGTATATTGCTTGACTTTCAGTGTGCTTTTAGTATTTTCAATATGGTTTTGAGTTTAGTGTCCGCATTTGTTTATACCATGTTTTGGTCATGCAAAGCAGATGGCTTTCTACGACTTTGCTGATGGTGCTTTCTTCCACACCTTGAATCTTGCCTCAGCTGCTTGGGTCCTCTATTCCCTGGCTGAAGATTTGGTCAGTTCATGAGTAGTTTGTATTGGTCCCGCTACCAATAACATCGCCGAGTATTAAGCAGTCATTGGTCTTCTGACTGAAGTTGCCTCCCAATATGTTCGCAATCTGGTAGTCTTGATGGAATCACAACTCGTGGTTTTCCATCTAAACCATGTTTATACCATTACAAATCATGTGCTTCTTCACCTTTTTTGGAGGGTATGCTTGTTAGAAAGATCATTTGAAACCATCACTTATAGGCATATCCCTAGGGAACATAATGTAGTTGCTGACTCATTAGCTAATTACATCCTATATTAGCATATTGCCCATTCATGACGTTAAATCAAACATGGTTCATTGTAAATAAACAATTAAAGACACATAAAACTCATATAAAATACATTTACCATTTGAGACATTAAAACACCAGGTAAAAGTATGTATATATATATGAACATGTTTACAAAAAATAGGTACTGAGACCTCAACTGAAGCATCTAGGCTTTCAGGCGAAAATCAACATACAAAATCCTGAAGCTATCAGATTTCAGTAGATATCTCATGCACACAATGCCTAGTGATGCTCGTGGTAGCATATCACTTCCTGGGATACTCTACATAGCAGCCTATTAAATTGACCCGGTACTCCCACTGTAGGTCTCTAATACCTCAGAGGGAGGTCATCAATGGAAGCGTCAGGCATATCCAAGGTCAACCTCTCCAGGTTTCCCTCTAACTCCTCGGTGATATCATCACCCTATGGTACAAAGTGGGCTCCAGCTCGTCTATCCAATGGGGAAACTCCCCCATGTCGTGCTGCTCCAACGTCTGCATGAAAATATCCAGGTCTTTTTACTTAACATAAAAAGTATAAAACATCAAAAAACATAAAAACATTGTATCCATTTTAGGGTTTCTTTCTTCTTACCGATGTCACCCCACTGTCCGTCGGGTGGGAGCGGTAGGTCAGGGTCTCCAGTGAAGTCCGTACCCACATAAGCATAATCCTCCACCATGAGGATCTGATCTTGGAGCCATCTGAAGAACGGGTCACCGAACTTCACCTTCCCCCTGCCCGCTCCAGTACGAGCCATAATCTAGACCCACCTCAGCATACGGGGGTCCTCTGCTCTCATCTCTATGAAGACCACCTGAGGTCTCATCTATGGTACCTGCTCAAAGAAGAAGCAGGCTAGAATGGAACCAAAGACAAACTACTTCAGTTCTCCTTGAGGACACTTAGTCAACTAATATTTGAATATCGGAAGCAAGGCTTTCACCTAGTTGAATACTGTATGCGCCATGGCCTCTATGGCATATAACATGTGTGCCCTAGAATCTTGGTGCACACCCTGACTCCTGGCCACTCTCTGCATAGTAAATAGGATAGTCCGTAGAGGCCCGTCCATCACTTCCCCGATGGGGATTTTCTTCCCCGATGTCCCCGTCCCTGGGATACAATGACAGTCTATCAACTCTCATGTGGTAATATCCCATCCTTGGGAACCTGTCAGCGAGATGGGGGCACCCCGTCTCAAGAGTCCAATCAAGAAGTAGATGTCCTCTACCTCTACTGTTAGAATATCAGCCCCATCCTCAAAGTGTTGCTGCTCTGGATTCCACATTTGAAGTATGTTCTCTAGTAACCGCTCATGTGATACCATGCTAGGGGTCTGAAAGAATTTCAGGAGCCCACAGTCTCATAATGCAGCTATACAACCGGAATTCCTTTCAGTGAAAGCGTCATCATTGTCATGTTGTCTTTATTTCCATATCACCATGATCGATCAACAAAAACCTGCCAAAAACAATCATAACACATATTAGAATCATCCTTAATAATTTAAATCCAAAGAAATTATTTATTTTTTCTTGTGTTATCATTTTTAAATCTTCATGGCCGGCACCGCCTATGCGTCATTGAATACAGGTGGTGGCACCACCTGTGAGCCTTGTTTTAGGGGCGGTTCTAATGAGGTACCGCGTATCCCACAAGGGATAAGCACGGTGCCCATTCCTATGGTTTTGGGGCTTGGCATACAAGAACAAAACCCCATAAAAAATCAAAATAAAGACTATGAAAATAAAGAGTAGGGTTTTAACTCTTACCTAGAACTGACGGCACTCGAATCCGACGGTGGAAACTCCTGATATTAGCAGCTGAAGATCTGACTAGGAAAGTGCTCCAAATGCTCTCCACTATGGGTAAATAGTAAATTTTTTTGATTTTTTACTATTTACATGACTTATATATACATTTTTTGGTTTGGCATGCTATAGTTTTGATTTAAACTCGCTTTTTGCTCAAAATTTATTAGTCGTAATCCCTTAATGTTAGTTATGAGGGAATTTAACACTTGTTTTGAGTTGATTGTAGGATAGAAGAACCATAGCAGTAAAGCTTTGGGACTTTGTTTATGACTTTTTCGTACTACCATAAACCAGAAAAATTTGATGAGCGTTTGTTACGACACTTTGGTCATGCTCTTGAAACCTAGTATCAAAGGTCTGAGTCTGTTTCCGATTCTTTCCAGGCTCATAAAAACTAACAATGTGTAAAGAAACCTCATGGAGTCTTCTTTTAACCCTTTTCAGGCTCCTTAAACATGAAAAGATTGTTGAGTCTGTTTTCGATTCTTTCCAGGCTCATAAAAATCCATGTTGTGTAAAGAAACCTAATGGAGTCCTCTTTAAACTCTATTTAGGCTCCCTAAATACGAAAAGATTGTTGAGCAATATTGTCTTCTTCACGCTCGTTAAAGCATTTGAAGAGTCATCTTTCTGACAGTAGGTTATCTCTTTTTCAGTTCGGATGGACTATTTACGAAAAAGGAACACTCCAGCCAATCATGACTGGAAGAGTTCTCTAAGGTATGATTTTACACTTTTTCAGGCCTTAGGGACTAAATCATACTAAAAAGGACCTCTTTGGAGTCTTCTTCTGTAATCGTTCAGACTCTCTAAACATGAACGACACTGAGTTTTCTTTCATTAGACTCGTTAAATTAAACATTGAGAGACCCGCTTTGGGAACGAACCCCTCCTCTCTCAAGTTCGTAAAACATATGAGTTTGGACTTGTCTTCAGACAAGCTATACCAAGTGTTTGTTACCCTCTTTGAACTCGTGAAACTGAAAAGAGGCACTCATCAATCATGATGGGGAAAATAGGAAGGGAATCATTTTTGCAAACAAATGGCAGTAGTTTGTTGTTACCTTTGAACACGGCACTTGTCTACATATCATTTCAGTTAATTGGGTATTCATCTAATCTCCGTGATGATCCACTTTCATGAGTCATGCCACTCCTTTGAGTCTTTCAAAAGAATGCATTATCCACTGTCGCATTGTGTTTGTCTCGTTCAATCATGCTGCCAAGTCTTTTGTCATGCCGCCCAATGTTCAAAGGGAATTTGAAGAAGTTTTACCTCTACAGTCAAAACAGTCTTTGTGTCAGTACTTTTGATTCAATACTTTGGTTACTACATTCACATTAATCCAGAACTATGTTCCAAGTTTTGTGTCATCGATGTGGGACTCATCATGGCCCTCCTTCAACTAGACTACTCCCGTCGACATCAGCTCATCATCCAGGAAATAGTCTCAGAAACAAAAACTTAGTACCTTGAGATCTGTATGCCTTAATGACAGATTCTCTTGCTCTCAACATAGGTTCACAACATTGACCTTTGATCAATAGAATCGACTGAGTGTTCGACATCAAGAAATCTATTCACACTTAGTAGATTTTACTAGGGTACCTTGGGAATCATTGACATCAATGGTGATCTCCCTCGCACTTGTTAATGGTTCACATCATTGGGCAGTAATCAAGTGGTTTCTACCATGTTCGACTTCAGATCATTGTAATCACATCGATAGAATCATACTTTGTGGAAGACGAGACGAAGACCCTGGGTATTTGTTTAAAGAGCTCATTGCTTTTCCCCAGGTTGTGATGGAGTTTTGTATATCTAGCATGGATCCACATTTGTATGGTCATGGCTATGCTCAAATTTGCGTCTGTATGACATAGATCTACATTGTACGTCTGGTAGCTATGTCCAAGTTTGAGTCCTCTATCACATGGATCTACATTGTATTCTAGTAGCCATGCTTGTTTATTCTTCCCATGGATCTGCCTTGTATTGGCCTGCAGCCATGAGTTGGTTACTTGTGTCTATGAGTAAAAACTATTAATGTACTACAGATGTCTACTGGATGACATGCTCCGATCGAGCTGACATTTTCACCTCGAAGTGACAACTTGTTCTCCCAAAGCTCTCATTTATCGTATATCTCTAAGACTCATGCTTTGGGGGACATCCTGTTATACCCAAATTCGGTCACCACCATGTGATAAGACCTTTGACTTACATATTTTCCCTTAATCCCAGCACTTGGAGTGGAAACCCATGTTGTTTGTCAATCTTACATGAAAATACTCAGCACCGTGTTTTCCCTGTTAACCATGAGCGGTACCTTGCTCACACCGCCTATATCTTGTTTGCCATAAGCAGTGCCACCGCATATGGCCTTTGGTCCATAAGCGTTTCTAACCTAAACCGCTCTGTCATAAGAGGAGAAAACTAGTACCCTAGGTAAACTGGGAAAAAAAGAAGTTTCTCGAGGCTTCTAGATCATGAGCCTCGTGTCCTCCCTTATCCCTATCATAGTGGGTCATTTGAGCTCGAGATCCCCCTTCATAGGATCTTAGAGCCATCTCTCAACCATCCCTATCCATTGAGCCTTATAAATACAAGCTCATGTCCATGGTTGAGGGGGAGAACCATAGAGGTATTGTTATGCTGTGGGATTGACCACTTGGCAAAGTTGGAGCTTATGGGGATGAAAGTGTCGGTTTCATGGAGATGCATGTTGACACTAAGGCTTAATTGGTCGTAAAATTCTCCATACATCTTAATGCAAAGCTGATTTTCGTCCCACATTACTGTTGTTTTGATTTCACATGTATATGTTACTAGATTCCTTAGTCACTAACATGAATAAGTAGATGATGTTCTGGTATCTTTGATGTGTTTTCATGTTTGATCTGATTGCAGGTACACAGGTTCACTATTGAAGAGGCATTCCAGGTGTCTACAATATCTAGGGAGGGTCTTCATCCTTTGTCGTTCACTCATTTGTTCTAGATCTGAACCATTCATACCAGAGGAACAACTTCTGTCTGCAGAAGGTCAAATATTCCTGCTTACAAATCTGGTGACTCCACTGAGGAGTTGATATGTGTATCAGTTGATATGATCTTCCTCAGTTCTTCAACTCTTGTCCGAATCCAAGCTCCTTCTCCAACTCTCTCTAGTCAGATCTGCTATCTGACTCGGTGAATTTTGGTTTGAAATTTCTAGATCTGTCTAGATCTGAATTATTTCGACCATTTATGCTCTTTTTTATTCTCAATCTATCAGTTTTTACCTTGATCTGTTGTTCTCCTTTGTGTTTTGGATTTATACAGGGAACGACGCTTATGCAAATGACAAGAAGTGGTTCCACCACCTGAACCTATTTAGCAACATGCGGTGCCACCGCCTGAGTTTTGTTGGCGAGAAGTGGTGCTGGTCCAGAACCGCTCTGTCAAGACCCTTGCACCACGGTGCCAGGTAGGCATCATTCCAAGACCTCTTTTTTCTCATTTTTTGCAAAAAAAATGAGTTGATTTGCTTTCAGCCCTGCACTGTCAGGATTTTGTATTAGAATCTAATGCTTCTGGTTTGAAATTTTATGGTTAAAGATTGGTTTGATTGGAAAATTCAAAAGCTAGGTTAGGCTTATTGATTGTTCATTCACTTTTGTGCTTGTTGGTTGTGATTGTGAAAGGACTTCTTGTTTTTTGAAAAGATTAGGGTGTTAGTAAGATCTCTTTTCATTTCTGTTACATAGACTGAAAAAAAAAACATTTGATTAGCATCTTAGTTTCATTTCTTGTTTTCATAGAGAACTTCTTTTTCCTCCTTTAAAAAAGAAAATTTTTGACTGAGATTAGGTTATCATCATTGAGCATTAGACATTGGATCTCTGATTGGCCTTACAAGCTTCCAGGCTCTTTATGTTCTTTTTTCTCTTATGCATTTAGTAATATCTCATCAAAATAAAAATATGGTAGTTTTAAGTTAGATTTATCTATGTTTTAAGAAAAATTGAAAAATAGAGTGCATATGCATGTAATATGCTTCTTGTTTTTATTTTAGGAAAAGAGACTCTTCCCCTTATTCTTGCTTTTAGAAAAGAGAAATCAGTTTGTAAAGTGCTTCTTGTCATTGACTTTGTGTTCAATATTGTTGTTTGGAAATATTTTTGGTTTTGAAACAAAAGGAAATACTCTCTTTCCCTCCCATAGGTAGGCATACCAAATGGTAAAGTGAAATATTTGCATACGCATATTGCATGGTTTTACTTTTTCTGTCAAAACACCATGCATTCACCTAACCATCCACTTTAAAATTAACGGTAGTTATAGGTTAAAATTTACATAGCAATTGGAGTGATAGGTTAGAGACTTGTTTGGGCGTCGTTAAGCGTAGGAGCTGTCGTTATTTCTCTGCATTACACCCCGGGACTCGCATGGTTCTTCCACATATCGTCGGTATATCGAATGGCCTTTCACATGCCCTTGAGGTATAGAAAGGTACTTCATGTACTCGAGTGTATATCGAAAGGCCCCTTGTGTACGGTTATGCATTAGACAACACTACTACTGATTCGAGCTCCCACGTACCTTGAGTATATCGGGAGAACCCACTAAGATACCTTATCCATCTGAGAAAATATCTTTGGCCATATTTCTTGGAGCCATACACCAAAAATAGCATTCGGGGAGATTACTACGCACGTACCCTGGAGGTATATCGCGAGTGGCACCTTCTTGACAATCCTAGTGAGAGACCTGAGTATCTGAAATCCTCCTGTCATTTTAAGTGTGCTTGTTTGACCTATAACTTGTGTAGGGAAATTTTTTTGGTGTGTTTTCTAGTTTTTCAAACCCTAGGTTAGATAGGAACTATACAAACTGGCTGAGCTAAGAAATTCCAGAAGAGTACGGGGCTTGCCACCCAATTTTATTCCTAGTTCAGGAGAAAATCCAATGGAAGCTATCGACCAAGGAGCTTCTACCACTTCCCAAGTGGGAGATAATGTGGTTGCAGAAATTGGAGGACCATATTCTTCACACTTTCCTCCCTTGGTCCAACAACCTTCTCGGGGAAATACCTCGTTCCATTCTCCCATAGAAGGTCATGTTGATGATACTACCCATCTGGATTATGGTCCTAATGATTCATTTTGGGATACCTCTATAGGACAGGCCATTGCCTCATTTGGCACCCGTTTAAACTCTTATGGAGAAGTTTCTCTAGATGAAGAATAACGTAGACAATACCATGCAACCATTCTCCATGCACAGGAGATTCAAAGGAAAATAGATGACATATTGGGCACACCACCATCACGTTCCGCAATTGTTCCTATGGGATACCGTTCACTTGACAATTCTATGAGACCTATTGAACTGATTATAGATCGCACAGTAACACCACACAACCCAGGTCAAAATACCAACCCCACCACCTCCAATTTTATGCATGTTCCCAATCCTCCCAAGTCTTCTGCACCTGGGGCCCAACCTTCAATTCCTATTTCATCATCACCTTCTAGTGCCGGGGGGAAACCCCAAGCACGAACTACGTTATCTGGCACTAGAATTGTACCTAATCAAGGACAGACCTCTAATATAGAAAATTCTATAGTTTATGTCCCTCCCACCCATACTAATATGGCTAATCCCCCATCGATTTTAGGTTAGCCCTTGGGGGCACAACCTATAACCATTCAATCTTCTAGATGTTATGGTTGTCAAATACCTATAGGAAATATTAATTATCCATCCAATCCTATAGGAATACCTTATGCCGAAATTCCATACCCTAGTAATACTTTTATGCCATGGGGGCAGCCTAACTAGTCTTACAGGCCAGCTATGGGGGGGGTACCCATACATACTACGGGAGGTGCCGGAGGACCCCCTCATGGTGGTCCTCCCCCTGGGGTGACTAATGGCCTTGGAGGACCTAGTAACTTTCCTCCTTATGGTCCTAACGGTCTTGGTGGTCCCGGGGGGGCTGGTGGCTTTCCCCCTAATGGCCCTGGAGGGTCCAGTGGCCCTCTTCCTAGTGGTTCTGGAGGCTCTGGAGCTTTACCCCCCAGCGGCCCTGGAGGGTCTGGTGGTTCGCCTCCTAGTGGCCCCGGTGGTCCCAATTGTCCTGGTGGTCCTCCTCCCAGAGGCCCTAGTGGTCCTAACGGTCCTGATCCCCGGAATCAACCACCTACGGGCAGATTCTCCGGTAATTCTTCGTCACAACAACCTGTCTATCAATCTACTTACGGTCCTACTAGTAATTATATGCCATATCAATATTACCAGTATGCGAAACCTAGCCATCAGTTACCTTTCCTAGCATCTTTGGACTTGCCTGACTTGTCCAAGTTTATTAATGACCCCATTCGACATAATCCCTCATGGCCTCCCATTCCGGTAAAGTTACCATCGGACATCCCAAAGTTTGATGGGAAGCAGGGAGATGATCTGAAAAACCATGTTATGACATTCCATCTGTGGTGTTATTAAAACTCCCTCATGGATGATTCAGTTCGGTTA
Source organism: Pseudotsuga menziesii (assembly GCA_001517045.1). Classification (NCBI taxonomy): domain Eukaryota; kingdom Viridiplantae; phylum Streptophyta; class Pinopsida; order Pinales; family Pinaceae; genus Pseudotsuga; species Pseudotsuga menziesii. The sequence continues at coordinate 40,617 of LPNX010683734.1, read as the reverse complement.
CAACTTTTTAAGCAAACTTTGACCGGTACAGCCGCGAAGTGGTACATTGAAATTCTACAACATTCGTTTGTGGATTTTGGATCCTTGGCAACCATGTTTCTTACACACTTTCACCTCCCTATCCGTTATGAAATAGGTACTGATCTCTTAACTTCTCTATGACAGAACACCTTCACCCACATATCCGATCATATCCATGAGTGGAGAAGGCGAAGAAGGCTTATTAAGGCCCCTATTTCGGATCAGTTATTAGCTGATTGGTTTACCAAATCTTTGTTTCCTCCAATTGCCCGAGATGTGGCTATGGGCGGTGCCGTTACTGAAGAGCAGGCTATTAGTCGAGCCCAGTATCTAGACTTGGTATATTACCAGTCTGGAACTCTTTATGACTTGATTCCTCAAGCTCCTCACCCAAGCACCGACCCCACAAAGCCACCAGCAGAAGTACCTGTTGATGGGATTGTTGGTTCATTCCAGTCCCTGCCAACAGAAAAACCTACCAAGCAACCCCAGACTGCCACCCCTACTCCTTCGACTCCTAAGGTTTCTGCCGAGGTCAATTCTATTCAAAGTACTCAAACCTCGGGCAACAATAAAAATAAGGGTAAAAGTAAGAATAAAAAACCTAGAAACCAACAGGAGAATCCAAGACCAACCAACAATGATAACGATAAAGGGAAAAGAAAGTCAAAATATCCATGTCTGCTATATGGAAGCGACCATATCATAAAAGAGTGTCCTCATTGGGACGAAATCTCCCAATTTTTGAAGTCAAATCCCGCACCCACAGTACTCACGAATCCTTTTCCCTCTCAACAACAACTGATAGACCACATGTCTAATCAGGGTAACTCCAGTTCGTCAGAGGAAATTCGTATGATGTCCTCGGATACCATTAATCTGCAAACTCGAAGTCAGAATTACAACAATTATTTGGTTGTCCATGGCCGTCCGGGAGGGGTTTAAACTTTTTGTGTGCGTTTACTGTATCTCATGGGACGACAAAGTTTTCCATGCTTTTGGTCGAGTTAGGGTTTTCCGCAATGAAGAGCATAGTATAGGGTCTAGTGTTTTGAGGATTAGCAATAGCAATGATGTGGTTCATACTTTTATCGGATGAGTTTGAATTAGTTCGAATGCGGCCCGGGTTAAGATAGAGAGTTGTTGTCTCTCTGGGTTGTGAAATTTGTTACAGACAGTGGACTTAGAGGATTTAAAAACACAACTTGCATGATTTTCTTTTTGCCTTGTCATTTTTCTTTTCATGCATTAATATTGTGTATAGTTCATTTTTCAGAATGCATATGGAAGAGGTAAATAGATTGATACAGTTTTTTTGTTATTATTAAAACACTTGCTAAAAGCTCAATGGGTCTAAGAACATGCTATGTTTATGACAGGGTGATTGTTGCAAAGAAAATATGTCCAAAAGACAAAAGAAAAAGGCTCATGTTGTTGAAGGAGAACCAAAGGTTGAGATGATCACCAGGGTTGAATATATATATGAAGATACCAAAGCTACCACCAGGGTCGAATCGGACTATAAATGGGGAGAGATATACAGGATGATTTCCAATCAGAGCGTACCTAATGTAGGATTCGAAGAGCTAACCATTTATGTAAACATTGAGAAATCAGCTCTCATGAAGGTGGCCACAAGACCTGAGTTGTTCCTATGTTCAGAGGTGATAAGCTGGATTCTACCTAGGGTAGATGTAACTACGATGATTCTTGAAAATATTTCTAAGTAGGGCTACGCTACATATAGCCCTACATATGTCTCTATGGAATATCATCTGCCTCCCTTCCAGATTTACTTGACAGAAAGCTGGTTGAAAGAGACAGCTATGGATCTATTAGAAACAGTTAAAAGAATGATGATACCAAGGAAAAAATTTCAAACTAGGCCTTCAGGAGAGTATGATACCTCTACTCTCCAGACTCCCTATAGATTCATTGCACTAATGCTAAATAGGATTTTTGGTAGAGCTCACGGAAAAAGATTCAACATAGGATGGATACCAATTATATTCTATGTGGCTACTCAAGGGACCATTTTCAATTGGTTGAACATAGTGTTAAATAGCCTCTCAGCATGCATATCCGTAGCCTTGGGAGGGGTGTCACAGAAGAAATCAGAGTTCTACATGAGCTCCATCCTGATTAACTGTATACTATGTACCCAGCCTTTTCCAGCCTTGAGATGTAACTGGGATAGGGATAGGACCCCAGTGTACATGACATATAGTTTGTTTGGGCCCATAAGTACTATAGCTACTACAGAGAAATCTGTGAACACTTCATCATGCCTTTGTATACCCTAATTTTCCTAACTGAATGCAACTGCATGTCCGAAGAAGCATTCAAGGTCATCGAGGAATATGAAGACTACTATTTGACCGAGGAAGGATTGTATATAAGAATGTATGGGGGTTCCAGAGCACCGCCTTAAAAAAGAGATTTAAACAGAAAATCACTACTATGGGCGGAGAGGGAAAAACTACAGAGAAGACTAAGACATTAGAAGAAGAAGAGGCCAAAAAGAGATAAGAAGATGCTAGAAGTCTATCACAGGAGGCAGAGAGTTGGCTGAAGAATGAAGAAGAAGAAAGAAAGTGAGCTGTAGAGGAAGCAGCAAGGAAGGAAGAGGAGGAGAGAAAGAGAAATGAAGAAGAAGAGATAAAGAAAAGACAGGAAGAAAGTGAAGGTCTGATATTAATAGGATCTCAAAAGGACCAACAGACTACTGAGTAGGTAGATACACAGGGAAAACAGGATCACACAGATCAAGGACACAAACAATCTAATCCTGATCCCCAAGAGCCTGCTGCATCTTCTGGTAGTACAATGGGGCAAGCTTTGTTTTCTGGATTGAACTTGATTCCTTTCGTGCCTATAGAAGGGGAGGAGGTACCTAACTTCAATACTATTTTCTATGATAAGGAGAAGAAAAAGATTGTAAAAAGAACCGAGTAAAACATTGAAACTGAGAGACAGTCGGGAAAGATGATAACAGATAAAACTATGGTGCGTGGAATGGATGCAAATCCAAGATTGATAGCTATAGTTGGTGTGGCATTAGCCCAAGCAACTGAAGATAACATAGAAAGGCTTAATAATAGACCTCGAGCAGTCGAAAAAGAATGTAGCACAATTAAAAGAAACATTGAATAAGGAGAGGGATGAAGGTTAGAAGCCAAAAAGGAAATATGAAGACATGGTGATTGAAGTAAGGACTTCAAGAATAGAATTCCAAACTCTACAGGAAAATAAGGAGGCTTTAGAGATTTCTACAGAGAAAACGGAGAAAAATGCTCAAGATAGCTTAGCTGAATTACAGAGGCTATAACTAGAGCATTAAATGTTGAAATATGAGAAAGATAACCTTTAGGTATCCAATGAAAATCTGAGTGCAGAGAAGGACTAGTTACAAAACAAGGCTGTTAAATTTTAAACAGAGAAGGATACTACAGAAGAAAGGGAGAAGCAATATCAAATACAGGTGGCAGCCTTGGAAGAACAGAATACTTCATTAACAACATCACTGAAAGATGATATGGAACAAAAAATAGATGTCTAGCCTTTGAAAGAACATGTTCTAACTCAAAGGAGGAAGATCCATCAATTACAAATGTGCATTGAGGAAGAAAGGTGTAAGATTTTACAAATAGATAGAAGATTAGAATAAATTTTGGATACTACTTCATATTTTTTGGACAAATCTTAAGAGATTCTAGAGATTCTAACGGGAAGAATAGTCTGGATAGAAACAAATAAGGACTCTCCTGTGGAGATACCAGTTAAAGACCAGCAGAGTTTAAAGTAGGAATATTTTATTGGAGTTTGCAATCAATGTTGCAAAAGAATTCAAGAAAACTGTAAGGAAAACAAAGGAAGCATGTGTCGAATACTGTAGGAGGGTGCTTGCTACATATAATAGATGCCATATTTCGACAGAGAAAAGATTGGATGTGATACCAGAACATGAATTGTTCATAGAAAATCTATAGAATAGATATCAGGAAGACGAGCAAGAGATCCAGTGGGTAAAGGATCTAGATGAACGAATTTTAAAAAATGCAGTGGCACATGTAGTTGTGAGTATTCATCTACTAGAATATTAGCTACACCTGAATCTTGCAAGGATAGAAGGGGTAAGGAACCAAGCTGCCAAATATGAGATAAATATCCGTTTTCTTGAACCCTCTAGATTTGAAGGCATAGCAGCGAAGGCCCAGGCATGGAAAAAGTTCATCAACGACCAAGCTGGCCCCTCTTCATAAAGTGTTCTAAAAAATTTTGATTTAAAATGTAATATATTGTATTAATTATGTGCACATGCTACAAGACAAAACTTTGGAAGTGGAAGGTTGGGGAATCCCAAAAGTCATTGAAGGGCAGCCCAAAGGTTTTGCTTTTTGTATAAATATAGGAGAGCTTAGATGTAGAAGGGACTTCTTTCCCAGGAAATTTTTGAGAGTATATTGTAAGAAGAACTATTTCCTTTTACAATAAAGAGTTACAAGTTTCTGCTGGAGAAAGTTTGGTGGAATATTTCAAATGTTTTTCTATGGATCAGTTGAATGTGAACTATTTTGTTTTCAGCTTATTTCCATGAACTGTGATATCATTCTAAATCATTGAATTTCCGTTCATATTATGGATGTACTCTAGTTTATTCTGTGAAATTCCCACTGTAAGTAATGAAGGTTGTAATTAACAATAAGCTATCTTGTTGTTCATATTTCTATTAATGTTCATGTGTTCTGAAATAAATAACAGCTATCTGTAATTTTTCCTAATACATGCGCAGAAGTACATTACTCATTGTTAACTGATAATTCTGCTCCCTAGGGATAGGTTAGTCAGTTATTGTTAGTTTCTTGCTGTTAGTGATTTATATGCGAGAGAGGTAATACGAGAGGTAAGAACCTGCGCATCACATTGTGACCCTCCTCATTATCTCTATCATTTTCATTTTTAAATAGGCACTTGCACATCTAACTTAAACACAAAAAACTAAAAATATACACAGTGGACCGGGCTGTAACCGACAAAACATTTTAATTTGTTAATTGACCTACAGTAGTCATACCGTAAACCGGACGAATTCCCCATACCAAACAGTAACAGGCTAGTTGGGAACATTTATTGGGGAGAATCTCTAACTCTTGTTACCTGTGATTTTCCAGGCCTCAACAGTAGTGTTCTTATTAAAAGTAGTGGGAGGTTCTCTTTCTTTTGTTGCAGGATTCTGTGGTTTAAAATTTTTATAGTTGTTACTTTGATACCATTTGTAATTATTCCCTGTATTTTTGTGGAAATTTTTTTTTTTTCTTGGATCAAAGTTATCTCTCCTTTTAGTCTTCCAAACTGGTACGCTTTCTCTTTTATTATTATTCTAGTCGTAATAGAATTTTTTTTTCTCATTGCTTCTTCTAGCACCTTCAGATTGTCATACTTAATCCGCTCTTTAAACATGATAGACAAACAAATGAGAAAATGTTGTCACTTTGGTTTTCCATCTATTATATATGGTACATAACGAAGCAGACTAGTTTACTACAGATCTCTTTCATAGTTATAGCTCCTAGTCTTAACTTGTAAAATTTCTTAGCCTTCTCTTTGTAATACTGTTCTGAAAGGTATTTCCGTTTAAAATGTTTTTTAAAGGTTTTCCATGTTACGTATCTTTCCTTTATTCTCTTTACTTTGTTTATATCCTGCCACGATATGTCCTCTTTTTCAGTTAAATTATATATGGCCATTTTAGCTTTCAGTTCATCGGAGCAGTTATAGATTTTGAAGTATCTCTTCATCCCTGACAACCATTTTTCAACCTCTTTTCCTTTTTCAATCTCACCGTTAAACATTGGTGGTTTAATATTTTTAAAATTCCCAGAGATTTATTCATACGGTTTGTACTTATTTTTCTTTTTATTATCATCACTACTTTCACTGGAATCTTGTTGTATTTCTGCGTGATGTTTCATTGATTCCTCACTGGAAGTTTCATCCCTATGAATGGAAAATTTAAGTTTTCTCCCTTATGTTTGTAAGGTGTATCTTTTTGCATATTAAGTTTAGGTTATTTGTTTTTCTCTTTTTTCATTAGTATGCATTTTAGCTAGTAAAATATCATTCAGTTCCTCTTGAGCTTTCAGAATCTGTTCATTATCCTCCTTAACTCTTTTAACTGTGATCTCAGTTCTTTAACAGTTCTTTGCAATTCAGATTTATTATCTTGACTTTCATTCAGGTTTACACATATCTCACCATCCCTTATATTACCCTCTTCATTATTGATAGGATCTCTAGGTTGAGACTCTTCTTCTCTAGACATCCCTACTTCTGCCTTATTTTTCCTGTAAAAATAAAGTTATCTTTCTCTACCTGTTTTGTAAGATAATCAAACCAAAAAATAAAGTAAAATTAGTTTTCTGGTTTTTTTAGCAGTTTTAGTGTTGATCTGATTCAATCCTAGTGTTGCAACCCTGCTCTGATACCATTCTGTCACACACCTCAAAAATCGTAAAAAACAAAAATGTACACACATTTTACTAGCACTCTTCATACAAATATAGAAAGAATTATTACTTGTAAGTTTAATTAATGATGTTATGTAAATTTACTTACATGATTGTTCTTCTTATGTTAGGTTTTGCCAGCTACAATAATAAAAGAGTTTTAACCACTGCGTACAACCACACCCAAAGGCGATGTTTAAATACTTGCTTTGTTTTTTGTCATGTTTTACTAGGGCCTTACTTAGCCTCACGGCTTGGGAGACTGCACCATAGTCTTGATCCCACCCTGCAAATGTAATAAATTTTGTGAGAACTACATGACTTACCATGGTCCTAAAGCGTAATGTATATTGTAACATTAGAAAGGACCTTAGTCTTAAGTCGCGAAGGGTGTATGGTAAGGTTTGATTAATAAGCATTTGATATGGTGTTTATGACATGGTTGAAATGTTAATATAATGGTTGTTGCTTCAAATGTTATGTGATATGGGTTCTTACCATAGTTTTAAAAAATGGCTCATTGCAATGATTATATTTTATAATTAGATCCGGCTGTGAGTTAATGAGCCATACCCTAGTTGACTTGGGAATTAAAAGTGTTGTCTAGGTTGTGAGTTGACAGCGTAGCCAGGCTTTCCACACTAGATTCGAGATCATATCTCAGTCCTCCACTTGTATAACATGATACAAAGATATTAGTAGAGTTTAATGTGTTGTAAAACCTGTTTGAACCCTTCATTCTTGGTTGTTTGGTTTGTAAACTTTCAAGACCCGAAGCTTTGCTCTACTAATGGAAACTTGTTAGGGTTTTCTGGTGTAAAAACTTGATATGGTTTTGATGGAATTAATTATGTTTTTTTTCCAAGGTGTTCCTGTGCTTTCCAAGGCTTCCATGGCCACTTATAGTAGGTTATTCTACTTCCAAAAGACTCAGCCACCAACTCCATTTTCAACGCTGCCCTTCACCAGGTAAATTTTGACTGTTTGTTAGCTACCAGGTTTAAAAGAAGGTTTTTCATTTTTTCACTGCATTAACTGACACTACATTGTGTTTTTTATGCAGGAAGAAGAGGGACATGGGGGATTCACCTTGTTGAGCAATACATTATCACGTTCATTCATAACTTAGGGGGGGTTTTAATTGTGAAAAATAAGTTCAATATATTGTAGGTATTAGGGGCCAAGGAAAGTGGTATGGGGGGTTTATAGGTATGGGGGGTAATAGGTATTGTGGTGTATAAAAATGGGTTTCTAGTAAAAATAAGGAATATATTGTAAACATCTATGTTTTTTAATTGGAAATATGTATTGTGAGGGGGGCTCAACAAAAGGATTTTTATAAGTAATTATCAATATGTAGTGAAATTAGGGGTATTCTTTAATATCCCATGAATGAAGGCACTATGACATGGTTTCACTAAGTGAATACCCCATGAGGAAGGATAAGGGAAACCCTAGAGAAGCCAACCCCTAGCCCTCTCTGCAACTTGTATAAGGTAAGCAAATTTTAAATATTAACTTGTTTATAGTAATGTTATTGACATCCATTTTTACTGCAATTATTCGTTTCTTGTAGGTTAGGAGCACTGGCAAGGAGGTCGACAGGGTCACCTCCTCCCAGCCCTATGTCTTAGAATGCCTAGGTAAATAATGCACAAAACCCTTTCTCTTATTTCTTTTTTCATTTCAAATAATGGGTTTGTTGCGGGTATTATTTTCCTAAGCAAAAGGAGTTGAGAGGGGAAAACAACTCTAGCTTTGTGCAAGATAAGTTTTAAAGCTTTGTTTAAACCGATAGGGTTTAAGCTCTTATTTGCAGCATTTACAGTCTCTCTGATTCACATTTTTTAATGTGCATTATAGCGTGTTTTAATACTTGTGTTAGTGATGTGGGTGCCATCGCAGGACTTACCACCACTTTGCTTACTCTGTAATTAGAAGTTGTTAGGGTTTAATGAATGCTAGTGGAATCCATCATGGATGAAATTACAACCACACCTTGTATGTGTAGATTGATTATTATATTGTTTAAAATATTAGTAAATTGGATACGGCCCTTAGGGTCTTTGTAGTCTTCGATGAAATTCTTGTCACAAGCTTATACCATGGTTATACTTGTATATTTCTTTAATTTAATCAATGTGTTTCTAAGTAGATTATGTTAGTCAACTGTATATTAGGTTTTGAAAAAGAATACTTGTGTTTATCCCTTGCGCAATCAATGGTTTTCATATGAATGGGATTATAGGCAGAAGGTTATGAGACCGTAATATTTTTAACCTTGTTATTGTTTAATTTTTTGAAAATCTATTTCGACCCATAGGGTCTTGCCATTTATATGGAGTAAGTTTGTCATTAAAATCATGGTTAAATGATATAATGCATGCATTTGGTTTGGATTCTTTTTAGATCTAGTTACTATCCTTTATTTATACTCGACTTCCATTTATATGGGATTATTACCAGTCTTTGGAAAGGAAAGATTCACTACTGTGGAAATGTTGGGCATGTTGATTTAAAAATGTGGATTTACAATGGATTCCTTAAATGTGGTTATTGACTGTTTAGATTTGATGAATTTGATAGGATATTTGTAGATCCGTAAATGATTTGTTGGATAGGTTAGGTATATCATAACTTATATAATCTTGTATATATATATATATATATATATATATATATGATTCTTTTAATTAACAATCAGCTAAGTTGAAATTTGTGAATGTGTTGTATATCTATCTTGATAGTTTTATAAATAAATTAATATGCGATTATTTAATTAGATTCCTTTGAACCCAAACTGAATAGTCTCGATCAAGTATCGGGGTTTAAGATATAACTTAAATGATTTCTCAATAACTTAACTTGATAGAGAATACATCTCATGTACAATAATTTCAATTGTTGTTTAGGTTTTGACTGTAATTTGTTAATATTTGAAGAATGTTAAGTTTAACTACTTTAATCGAATTTTAACTAGATCTATGACATAAAAATTAGTTTAACATAAATAATTCACAGATATTTAATCATTTAAGGAATCAAATATTTGAAAAGAAATCAAATTTATAGTAGACACAAATATCTAGGAATCCTTACTAATCAAATCTAATCATTCCTTGGTATAAACATAAGACATAAACAAGATCTAGGATCGACACATGATAGATAACTGTTCAATAAAAGCACATAAAAAATTTATGCTTATGAATATAACTGCAAATCCATATTTAAAATAAACATCCTACTGTAATTAGAAAATAGAATAAAAACTTGGCACCACTTCTAAGAAAATAGAAATGGAATATTCGTTCCTCCCAACCAAATCCTAGAGTAGCCAAATGACTTGTTCGAGAACCCCCGAGCATGTTTGTTGAATCACAAGAGAAAAATACACTTAATGCGCCATCTCTTGCATTATGAGATTCACTTTGTGTCCAATATCAGCCTCCTACTTGTTAATGGACATACTATTATATAGTATTTTTCATAAGACTTGGTCATTTATCAGCCTCCTTCTCTTTAGCAGTCAACTAGGAGTTGTGACCTGATTTTGGGGAAGTTTCCTCCTGCACCTTGAGTTCTCACTCAACAGCTACAACCACTTGTTTTTTTCTCTCATGGGTCAACAAACACTCTTCAACAACTATTCCACTTTTATCTCCTTTAGTACCTTTTATTAATAAAAGAATAATTCATTACATTTATTTTATATTTGACTTTCTCTCAAAATTATTTTAGAATAATAAAATAAATATCTCAACATAAATTAATAATAAATTGTTAATTTCATTTGTATTACATCACACTCTGGATACACTCTTGAATTTGAAAGAGGGGGGGAGGTTGTGACGTATCGGAGGAAAGATGGTAGACAACGAATTGATTCCATCCCTGTCGTTTAATCTATTTTTTATCTGCACTTATGTCACGTCCCCATTCCTCCGACCGGCGAAAAGGACGCGACCCCATGGCATTAACGATCCGGGCTAAGAGCCCCATGAACATGTACATGCATAAAAATTGCTGAAACAAAATGCTGAAGCAAATGTATTGAACTAGAACATGCACACATGAACATTTATCATCCACAGATGCAATTGTACATCATACACAGCTACAATTATCTATCAGACATAGCGAAAACATCATACATTTATACAAGCATTCATTCAATATGTCCATCATAATCATTAACAGTAAATATAGTTGCGGAAGTAGAAATGGACGAGAGCACTTATCTTATGAATAACTCGATCTGCAACCAGCTACGTCGCTGCAACGTTCCACCCAACCATAGGCCAGCGTGCTCCTTAATCTCTCAGCAGCACTGCCACCCCCGAGCTGGGCATGATTCTCCAAGGAATAAGGGAACACGCAGGCTTACACATAGCCAAGGATACACAAAACACAGCCAAGCCAACACAGTTGGGTTTATCAGGCCATCAAGGAGTTGGGAAAGGCTAAATGCTAAGCTGATGAGCTCATTACAGAGCCAAGAACACCTACACCAGAACTAGCCTAGCTTCTAAGACACCCACACACACCCAACACAAGGAATCAGTCCCTTCTCTGCTACACGGTCCCTCAGTCCCTACATTCCCTTCCAGTGCTCTTCAGGGGTTGTGGAGAAGAAAGACAGCCCTCTAGCTCTGTCTGTGTGGTTTCCAATCACCAGGTTATCAAGCAAACCAAGCCCCCATCCCTGCTCCCAAAACAGTTCGAATACCAACCATTGTACACATGCAATCAATCAGCTGATACAGCTTAAGACAGGGAAGCCAATTCCTGAGTCATTCTTGGCCCTATCGTGGCCAAAATGACTCTCAAGCAAATTCACAACAGTCCCCAAAATGTAACAGCAACCACCATCACAACACGAGGAAAAAAATAGTCCGTCCTGGGAAATTAAGAAAGTGGAAAATGACTTACACAGGCCACACTGGGGAAAAACAATACATACGCTCAGCCTGTGCGTGAACAAAAACTAGACTCCCATCCCCCTAAATGTAAAGAAGACCACAGCGAACACCACGTAAGGGAGACCACAGCAACCTAAAATTAGCCTCAGTAACAACGTGAGTGAAAACCAGATAAACTCCTGTGCGTGAGAATAATCCACAAGCAACGGTCCCTGTGTGAGGATGAATAGCTCCCAGCTTGTGCGTGGATGAACAGACAACAGAGAGGACACAAATTGGAAGTGTGTGAGCATTCAGCACCGTCGTGGGAAGAGTAGTGTGCTGCGGGAGTGATGAACAGACCGTGAGGAAGGAACAAATTTTGGAGGCAATGCGCAGTGGAGAGAATGCGTGAGTCCTGGCGGTGGTTTCTTTGCCATTGTGAAGTCAACCATGGGTGGAGTGTGCGTGTAGGCATTGACTGACAGTCCTGCCACACCACTCCCAAAACCATAACTGCCTCAACCACCAGCAGCAATTCTCAATTGTGGTGGTTGGGATAAGACAAGGTGGTGACACATGGGTTTTTCCCTCATTGCCCAAGGTTTGACAATTTCCCCACCCTTATCCTTGTGAAAATCATGCCCTTTTCACTATCGTTTCCGCGATCGTAGCTGGTTGGGTTCATTTTAATTAAATATGCATATGTACATGATAATAAAACTTAATACATATGCCGCATGCCCCGATACACCATCGGTGACAATTTCAACCTAAAACATAGCATAACCAATCAATGGTGGGGCCTTGGCCTTTAGCTCCGCACCATGATCATTTACAATATATACATCATATACATCTAATGCAACGGGGTCAAAACTTGGGTGTTACATTCCCCTCCCCCTTCAATAGCACTGTCCTCAGTGCTTTACAAAATTGAACAAAATGCTACACTGGTATCGCCTCAGTGTTCCACAGAATTGAAAAAAAATGGATGTGCCAATCGCATGGCATCCTCCAGCTCCCATGTAGCCTCTTCATGTCTGTAGTGCTCCCATTGCACCTTTACCTGACCTATGGCTCGGTTACGGAGCATTGTGACCTTCCTGTCGAGGATGCGCATTGGCTCGATTCGGAACTCTCCCTCGGGTTCCACCTGAATCACATCCCAAGTTATCACATGGTTAGGATCATGTACATATCTCTTAAGCAAAGTAACATGAAAAACATTATGAGCTCTAATGCTAGCAGGAAATGCAAGTCTATATGCAATTGGCCCTATTCTTTCAAGAACTTCAAACGGCCCACAGTATCTTGGTGACAACTTGGCACAACTACAAAGCTTCAAGGAACTCTTCCTTACCCTCACTCTGAGATAAACATGATCCCCAACACTGAATTCCCTGTTCACCCTATGCTTATCTGCATAGCTTTTCTGTCGATCCTGTGCTGCTTTCAGATTATACCTGATCTTTGCAACCTCTTGCTCCATCTCCTTGAGCAATTCTGGCCCAAGCACAATCCTGTTCACTGGGTTATCCCATGTCACTAGTGTCCTACACCTTCTTCCATACAAAGCTTCATACGGACTCATCCCCAAGGATGCATGCTATCCATTGTTATAAGAAAACTCTACCAAGTGTAAGTAATCTTCCCACTTGGTTGGTTTGTCCATTATGTACATGTGAAGCATATCTTCAAGAACCTGATTAACTCTCTCTGTCTGACCATCTGTCTTAGGATGGTATGCAGTGCTGAAGTTCAGCTTTGTACCCAAATCTACAAACAACCCCTTCCAAAAGTTGGAAGTGAACTTGAGATCCCTGTCGGAGACTATTGCCTTAGGTAATCCATGCAATTTGAAAATCTCCTTCATGAAGATATTTGCAATGTCATCAGTCTAATGTGTAGACTTAACTGGTATAAAATGTGCTGCCTTAGTCAACTTGTCTACCACAACCATGATAGAATCATGGTGTCTCCAAGTCATCGGCAATCCTGTAATAAAATCCATGGAAATAACTTCCCATTTCCATTCCGGAACTGGAAAAGGATACAAAAAACCTACTGGATGTTGATGCTCAACCTTTACCTGTTGACATTTCATACACCTCGAAATGTACTCAGCCATATCCTTTTTCATTCTTGGCCAAAAGTACTGCTTCCTAGCTGTAGCAATTGTCTTCTGATATCCTAGGTGACCAGAATATGGAGCTTGATGGATTTCATCCATAACAACTTTCCTCAGATCAGCTACATTCGGAATATAAATTCTACCTTTATAAGTGAGAAGTCCATCTTATTCCAATTTATATCCCTCGTACCTCTTCTCAAGACTTTGCTGCTGCAATTTGTCTTTTACCTGCTCATACAATTCATCTCCAGCAATATGATCAACAATCTGCTGCCTCAAATCTGATTGGCAAATACTAAGAGATGCCACATGCATTTCCTGCACCTTCCTGCTGAGTGCATTAGCTACCTTATTCTCTTTTCCCTTTATGTGCTTGATTTCAAAATCAAATTCACATAAAAACTCCAGCCATCTTTCTTTCCTAGCATTCAGAGTAGGCTGATCAAATAGATACCTCAAACCACAATTGTCTTTTCTGAGCTCAAATCTCCTGCCCATCAAGTAATGTCTCCACATCTTGAGAGCATGTACTATGGCCGCAAGCTCTAGATCATGAGTGGCATAGTTCATCTCATGTTCCTTCAGCTTTCTTGACTCATAACATATCACGTGGTTGTCTTGCATAAGGACTCCTCCAAGCCCTTGTCTGCATGCATCGGTACATACCACAAAATCTTTCTCTGGATCTACAACCTTCAAGACTGGTGCACTGGTGAGAAGATTCTTCAACCGCTGGAAGCTTTCTTCACGCCTCAATGTCCATTCGAACTTCATCCCCTTCTTTTGCAAAGAAGTGATGGCATGTGCAACTTTGGAGAATCCCTCAATGAACCTCCTGTAGTATCCTGCAAGTCCCATAAAAGATCTTACATCTGTCACATTTCTTGGAGTAGGCCAATTCATAATGGCTTCTATCTTTTCAGGGTCCACAGATATACCCTCCTCTGAGATAATGTGACCCAAATACTGAATTCTATCTCTATAGAAGTCACACTTGCTCAGTTTTGCATACAACTGATGCTCCCTGAGCAAATTCAATGTCAATCTCAAATGCTCTTCATTCTCTTCCTTATTCTTAGAATAAACAAGAATGTCATCAAGGAAAATAAGAACAAGCTTGTCCAAATACCTGCTGAAGACACTATTCATAAGGCACATAAATGTAGCTGGTGCATTTGTAAGACCAAATGGTACCACTACAAAATCATAATGCCCATACCTTGTCCTAAAGGCTGTCTTATGAATGTCTTCATCCTTGATTCTCACCTGATGGTAACCAGACCTCAAGTCAATCTTGGAAAATACCTTTGCTCCCCTCATTTGATCAAAGAGGTCATCAATCCTAGGAAAAGGATATTTATTCTTCACGGTAACCTTGTTCAATTGTCTATAATCAATGCATAACCTGAGTGTACCATATTTCTTCTTGACAAACAGAACCGGTGCTCCCCAAGGAGACACACTTAATCAGATATACTTCTTTACGAACAACTCTTGCAGTTGCATCTTCAACTCTAGCATCTCTGGTGTACTCATCCTGTAGGGTGCTTTGGACACTGGTGCTACTCTTGGCACAAGTTCAATTGTGAAATCAATGTCCCTCTTTGGAGGAAGTCCTGGAATCTCATCAGGAAACACATCTGTGAATTCCTGTAACACCTGATAGTCCTCCAACCTAGGAGTTTCATCTCTCATTTCCTCCAAAATTTGAGCTGCATACAACTGGCAACCCTTCCTACGGAACTTCTTTAACTGCATTACTGAAACCTGCCTCACTGAAATTGCCTTTGGAATACCTTTCACAATTACTAGGTTCCCTTCTTCATTCATGCATTCAAAAATATTATTGTAGCAATCAAGCTTCACCCCGTGAGCTTCTAACCAATCCATTCCAATGAGAACATCATAGGAACCAAGCGATAGAACATTCAGGTCTACACAAGTGGCCAACCCATCCATGACCAATGGACATTTTTCTACCACTCCACTGACTTTTCTCTTAGTTCCAGTGGTTAGCTGAACTAACCAAGACTTCCTATGCTTTGCTTTCTTAAAAGCACAAATCTCCACTACTCTAGGAGTAATGTAACTGTGAGTAGAACCAGGGTCAATCAAAATAGAAACAGATTGCTCAACAATCTTACCTACAACTTCGACCACAGTTGACTGGTGATCTTCCTGGCGGTCCTCCAGTGCTGCATAGATCCTAGGGACTGCCCTTGCTACTTGACCGACTGTTTCTGCTTCTTGAACGTTATAAGCTGGCCTTGCACTCTCATTCTCAAGTGGACAATTTCTGTGGATGTGGGGTCCTCCACATTTCCGATATTGAAGTGGCCCTCTATTCTGTTGTGGATCTTTAGGCTTTTCTCCTATCACTCCAACTGGTTTACTTGCAGCTTGAGATGGCTGCTTCTGTTGATTCCTGAAGTTAGAAGGTTTGAAACCTTTCTTCCTTTGGTCAAACTTCTCATTCTTCTTGTCCTTCCATGCCTTATGGTAATCAGGCTTACCTTTGCTTTGCTCATAGCAATACTTAGCCTTTTTTATTGCTTCTTCAAGAGTTCTAGGTTCATAAAACTCAATTCTATCTTTGTAAGACTGAGGTAATCCACTTAGAAAATGCTGGACCTTCATGTTTTCATCTCTGATGTACCGGACATACCTCAACAGCTCCAAAAAACTATTTGCATATTCTTCCATGGTCTGCTGTCCCAATCTCAGCTCATGGAACTCCTTAATCTTGTCATCATAATACCTGTCAGATAGATACTTCTGCTTGAAGTACTTCTTGAACTGTTTCCACTTCAGTCTCCTTTCATTGATCCTCTTTACTTGCTTGAAGTGTTCCCACCAAATGGATTCCCTTCCATTCAGATTGAATATGGCAACTCTTGCCTTCATGTTTCCTGAGTAATCATGCACTTGAAAGTACTTCTTTATCCCAAGAAGCCAAGCTTCAGCTTCTTGTCCCGTCTTTATCTCACCATCAAATGTAGGAGGTTTAGCTTTCTTAAATTCATCTCGAGAGCGATCCCTATGGTGTCTCTTTCTTTTTCTTTTATGAAAAGAAGAGCTTGAATCCCCGCTAGATTCTTCAGAATCAGATGATCCACTAGAATTCCTTCTCCTTCTCCTAGTACTGCTCTTACTGCCTTCTGGTCTTGTTGTACCTCGTCCAGAGTCTATCTTTCTATGTAAGTTTGTCAAACTCTGAAACATAGCAACATTCAACTGATGCTGCTCTTCCTGGGCTTTGATCAAGCTTCTCATGGTGGCTGTAACATCTGACAGTGTCTCTTGGAATCTCCTCCCATTAGACTCAATGTCATCATTTCTATTACGGGCATTTTCTCCCATGGCATCTTTTGCTCGCTCATGAGAATCCCGAGCATCATACCCATCATGGGTTCTCATACTAAACCACCACTTACTTGTCAAACTGCACTACCTAGAATACTGCCCTTGAATGTCTCTAGGACTCTGCAAACATGTTAGTAACACAACTATTAGGTGCATAATATTGATATAAACCAGCATTACTTACCTTCTCCTGGAAAAAAAATCATAAAATAGCAAGTTTTCCCAAAACATAGAATTTTCTTCATCAAATAATGTCTATCTTCACTGCTACTTTCTCGTTTTTCAGCCTTGAAAATTCACTGAAAAACAGTCACAATCTGCTGGGGAAATCCTACTGAAAACTCAAAATTTCCTCTTATAGAATTGGATCTCATTTCAGCTATTGGCCTGACGTTTCGGCAGTCAAAATGACTAACTTCTCTGCTGTATCAGTGGTTGAAACAACTAAATTTTTCCAATGTACATCGGCTGTCGGATCTTCTAAGCACTATCATCGGCAGTCGGATCTTCTAACCCTTCAGAAGGTTAGTCCTTTCGACAGCCGCAACGGCGGATGTCCAATCCACTAATCATCGCCGATGGCCGATGACTCCAAGAATTAGAAAATTTTCCGAATTTTTCCTTCCTGTCTTTCTCTTCAGCGTTTGATTGGCTTTGTTTCCTTCTTTGCGTAAGCGAAACAATTTCATCAGTAACTGCAACGGTGGCCCAACATCCCCGATATTCTCCCAATCGGTGGCCAAATCTACTGTGGCATACCCTAATCAGCATCGGCGGTCGCTTCTCGTCGAAAGACTTTGTGTTTTCGACTTCCGAAACGGCGGCATGCAAAACACTATCTTCTTCCGATCGGCCGCTGTTTTTCCTTAAAAGAATTTTCAAAAAATTTCTTTCATGGTGTCAGCGTCCTTTCCACACTGGAAGTCTAGTGCCTTTGGCTTCCGCAACGGTGGCACAGCAAACACTAACTTCTTCCGATGGCCGCTGTTTACTTAGAAAATTTTAAACTTCTGGCACCGGCAGCCTTTTCACATCGGAAGTCTAGTGCTCTAGACTTCCGCAATGGCGGCACACCAAACACGAACTTCTTCTGATGGCCGCTCTTTTCTTAGAAAAATTTTAAACTTTCGGCGTCGTCGGTCCTTCTCGTCGGAAGTCTTAGCGCTTTTGGATGCCGAAAGTCTTAGGTCCTTTTATTTTGGTTGTAAGAGAAAAGATAAATTTATGGTCAATTGTGGAACCCAAGTTAATATTGGGAAAGGATCTCTATGATTGTGTGAGAGAAAGTAAGAAGGAAGTTGTAGTGGACGCGTTTCAGAATTGTAACCCTTTTTGTTGATGAAATAATAAAAGATAAGAATTTTGGTGGATGCAGCCCCATGGATGGGGCGAACCACGTATATTGGTGTCCATTTTTATATATTTACACCTTATGTGTTTCATCTCTACTTTATTTAATACTTGTGAAATATATAATGGTTTATATTTTATGAGCATGTGGATAGAAATAAAGATTGTTTCCTATGTGTATGTGTTCTTCAATATTATTCAAGATGACTACAATACTATGCACATGAAACTTCAATTCAAATAATAATAATTGACTATGAGGATAGATAAAGATGTTTTGATGTAATCAATCGTGAATTTGTTTTCATGTTAGTCATAATTCTTATGTTGATTACCTTATGTGTATGTGGTTAATTACTATCTTGATGAAAGGATCGGCTTATCCATTATATTCTTCATGAGTTTCATGAGGATGGTATGGGTCTTTACATCATGATGCTAAGTTATAACTAGAGATCCCATTACAAACCTTGTGATTGAATTCGTTTTGGCGTTGCAATGAAAAAGATGTGGTGTGAAGATTTGGAATCTTATTCACAAATTACTTTCAAAAATTACCTTTGGATAATGGTTGAGAACAAGTAGGTAGTATTGAATGGTAAAGGTTGTATAGAGGTAATTAAAGTGAATGTTCTTATTATGGCTAGCACTCGTATAATCATTACATGATAAAATGTATAAGAAACACTACCTTATCATTTTCTAACAATGATATATCATAATTGGGACTATATTTATGGTTGAAGAATGAAGTAAAAAAAAAATCACCCCATCTTCTGAGAAGGTAAAGGAGTTTGGGTTTGTTACAAATGGTGTTAGAGCAGGTTTACAACACTTAGACCTCATGGAGTCACCTGCATACAAGTATGTTGTGAACTTGGTGATTTAAATACAGTATTTTGTGTTTACTTAGTATATAAACTAGAATGCTTTGAAAACATGTTTTGGATTGCAAGTAAGCAAGTTTACATAGATTTGAATGCATAATGATGAGTAACATGCACGTTTATTTGTCACTTGTTGAAGATAAGACTTGGTAAGGTAAAATTACTCATCACGTTAAAAGCTTAATGTCAATATAATCCTACATAAAGTGAGGTATGGATTTTGCTTAAGGTGTAAGTGAGTGAAAAGTAATTATGATTAAGTTGTTGAGTGAGTAATGCAATGATACTATACAAAGGTACATCTTGTTGCATCATGAATTTACTAGCATTCAAATAGGAACATGTTATTATATAGGTTTCTTTATGCGATAATGATGCATCTGACTTCTTCCAAGAAATAATGACTAAGGAATGCAGGTATACATGGCTGAAAGAAGCACCATTGAAAGAGAATCGGTAAGATAATCAGAAGCAAAAGATGAATCCCTCGATGGAAAAAGGTAACATCTACAATCTGTATGATTCCTTATTTATCATGGAAAGTTAACAAGATGTTACCATGTGATTAATCCAATTGCATTTTTGAAAAAACATAGTTTGGATAATTTGATATGCTCAGAATATACTTTATAAGAATTTTTGAAAATTTCTATTGAAGTATTGGATTATGGTGACCGTATCATTTTTAAGAATGGATAGTTGTCTTCATGGCATATCTGTAATAAGGTAATTGTTTCATAGAACTTTTGAATGGTTTATACATGCTTATATACTAGAAGTATCAAGCCATACAATATGATATTGTGTTGTTAACATGTTGATGTGTAATGTTGTTAATTAAGTCTTGGAAGACTTATATAGATATGTCTTGAGGATGAACATATAAGCTCTAGAGTATCAAGATTATTGAGTTACCATGTTGATATGGTGTTGAGCCAGTGGGCTTAGGAACATCAGTAATGCTCAGAAGTATTAAAAGTTTGGTTTGAAGTGGAGCTGGTAGACTCTGGAACAATGAGTATCCTCATCGATGGTTATGATATTTTATGCCTTGAATGTGACTTCTAAAATGATATTACATGTATGTCATAGTAACTGACCATAGAAATGAATTATGGTGGTTTCAATAAGACCATAACTAAAGAACTGAATATGAATATATGAAACCTGCAATAAATAAATAAATAAATAAAAATTTGCAATCAAAGACTAATTAGATAAAGAGTAACAAAAATTTTGAGTTGATCACGGGGGATGCCCTGGGTTATAAGGCTCTAACTTTTAACATTTTTTTTATTACACTAAACAGATCTTTTTAAGACAGAATATACATGATTAACTAACTCATGAAGAGGAAGTAGAAAATTGGATATTTAAACTATGTGATTAAGTAATAGAAACTGAGTTTGGTGTTGATCATGTTGGATCTGGTGCACCTAAACAGTTTAGACTCTTAAATTTTTAATAAGTTAGCACATAGTTTCCAGTGAGCACCCTTGTGGGGTGTTAGGCTCTATTGAGCGCTCTATGATATTAAAGTCCTAGGAAAAGAGATACCAGTGAGCACCAAGATGAGGTGTTAGTATCTTAAGTAAAACTGTTAGAGAGCACCCATATGAGGTGTTAGGTTCTGTAGTGATATCTTTTGTTATGTTAATATTTCAGGCTCAGACAAATGTGGCCTTTCAGGCCGTAAGAGCTTCGAGGATGTATGTAGAAGATATGACCAAGAGTTGTAAAAATCCAATGAAGGGTATCGTCTTTTGTTGATGTATTTGTAACTTTGGAATGTATTCACTTGTATATTTGTTATTGTATTTCATTATACCTTGATGGAGAAATAATATTATGCCCTCGCAAAACATCGTGGTCTTCTACTAGATCAAGATATGTTGATAGCCCCATTGCTAAAGGGACTCAAGCAAGAAGTAAGGAAGGACATGGAACACCAGCATGATGTAAATAGGTCAGTATTATAGTAGCCTCTAAGTTTACGACGGCTAGCTTTGGAGTTATGTTCTCTCTTCATTTTATGATGGCAACTACAAAAGTATTTTGAGATTCAACTAGCATCATTCAAGCATTTTGAGATTCAATCATACCTGCTACAGTAGCATTAATTAGATGTTTGTTCCTCTAATCGGGAGAGTCATTAATATAATAAATTCATGTAAAGTCATTGAGGTTAACCCTCCATTGTAAGTTGGGGCAATAGTCCCCACAATTGAGTTGAGGTTAACCCTCCATTGTAAGTCGGGGCAATAGTCCCCACAATAGAGTCGTATTAGGGTTATTATACTCTCCTAGTGAGGTCGGCCCTATAGAGTAATTGTCAAGTGGAAAACAAGTACAAATAGAGAGTGAGACTCTCTATTTGAAATATACACTCACTCAACAGTAGCGCATGAGTGAGAGAGGAGGAACTCGCACAAGTGAGAGAAAAAAAAGTTGTCAGAGATCATACTTGTATCTTTGGGTTTTACTTTTGCTATTGGTGCTCATTCTATCTCTAAGGAAGTTGCGGGGTTTCTCCTTTATGGTTTCCCCGAGGAAAATTCTTTGTCTCTCTTGTCTCTTGTGATTATTGTTGTGCATGTTATTCTTTCAGATAAGATCCTAGATCATATTGATTAAATGATAAAAATCTAACATCCTTGTATCAGATGAATATAATATATATAGGTTGAGGAGGCTTGTAGGTGAACTAGTGGTTCCGTGAGTAGACGACCCTCGTGTATATATGCATGCTCAAACTTTTGAAAGATGATTTAAACCAAGAAATGCTTGAAATATCAAATATATACAAGCATTATGTGTGTAGTTTTTGGTATTGTATGCACCATGACATGATGAATGATGAAACATTGACTGCAAGGCTATGTATGAGGTGAATCCTTGTTTGAAAAGTGTGATAAAAGGAAAATGGCTATATGCATTAGTAATGCTTTTAATTAGTATATGTTTATGACAATGTGGGAAAATTATGATCATGCACATGTTGTGTTAATTTAATATGATTACTTATGTTGTGAAATAGATGGAAATGATTAAAGGTACTTGAGAAGAAGTACCACCATACCAGATGGATGGATATAAAAATTGAATATAGCAAAGTTGTATACCACAGACTACAAAGGCATGGATGATTCTATTTTAAATCATGAAGTTTATATTATTTTCATGATTTATTGACATTATGTAGTTGTAGGGATACCAGGTTACTATCACAAGGTAAAACTTCCAAAGCAAAGCTAAATTCTATAGGGTTGTTATAAAAAGATAGAAAAATGAAAATGCATAAATGATTTTTCCATATATTATGGTTTTTTTATATATGTCATGTCACTGATAGATGATGCAAGTGAATCTTGGGAGAAAGACTAAGATCTAAAGGGTTGTTATGAAAAGAAGCAACTGTATGCTGCCAAAAGAAAATATGTTTCTTTTGATTTGAAAAGTTATATTTTTGCATATGTTTATGATAAACACTAAAATACCTTGTAGTGTATGTATAAATAATGGGTTATGAAAGATAAGGATCATTAAATGCATTTTAAATATATGCCAAAGTAGCGAAAGATAGAAAAATATTGATATTAACAAGGGCGAATGTATGTTGAAGATAAAATCTTTGAAAGAAACAGACATTGAGGATGGTGTACCTTTAAGGGGAAAATGATGTAATATCCCATGGACACTATTGTATATCTAAAATAAATAATCAAAAATCGTTTATGGGGACGGTTAGGGGTTTCCCAAACTGTTCGCCGACTCCAAAAAAAAGCAGGAAAGAGTTCACACTTTGACACACAATCTTGAATTTGAAAGAGGGGAGGCAATGAATTTACCTAGAGGAGAAAACACTATGTATTGGTGGACAGATGATAGACTATGGATCGATTCCAACCTAGCGGTTTGATCAGGTTTTTATATGCACTTACCTATTAATTATATCTCTGTATTCTGAGTTATTACATTAATATTATCTTCACTATTGTGGAAGATGGGGACAGTCCCGTTAAGAGGACCAAATTCGATTCCCTTATTTATATATATATATATATATATATATATATGTTTTTATATTTAGAAAGAGGACGACCTCACTAAGAGGACAAATTCCATTATTTGAGACACATAATTCACGTTAGATTTACATATTGTGGATCATCAAGGGACGGTTTCTCTTGATAGATAGAAGTGTGTTCACCGAGTGGGAAGGAAAATCGATCTAAAGATCTCCATTGAATGTTGGCTTAAGATTGAGGAAAAACAACGCCCAATATATCGTTCACCACATTATAATTAGTCTTTAAATGCTAAATGCAAATGCATTACTCGAGAGAATTGTCCCTCTCTTATATAATTTAACCGTAAAGAAAAGTTGAGGTCGTGTCATTGTCTAAAGGAATACAAAATCCTATTAAATATGGAGTGAGCTAGCTATGGAGCAATCCTCCCTCCATCGGACGGAGGAGGAGCAAAGTCAACGTTAACTTTGCTCCTCCTCTGTCTGATGAGGGAGGATTGCTCCATAGCTAGCTTACTCCATTAAATAATCGTAAAACCCAAAGGAAGCTTATATATTCTTAAAAGAACGAAATTTGATTTTAGGTTCATGAATACAAAAGTCATATTTATGATTCTAAGTGTAAACATAAAGAGAAATATCGATCTTGTAAAGGGAAGCTTTCTCCACCTTTCCTTCCTATGATCAAGAAAAAAGGTTCAATTTAATGTTGTTATATTAAACATAATGGAGGCTCAAATTAAGACTTAAAGTACCCTTTAACTAATCCTTATTCTTATAGTTTATGAGTTATAATATGCACTTTATTGTTAGTATTCATATATTTTAGGAGGAATTTTCCATCGGTTAACATGGTTAAAATTAGAATTCTCCATGGTTTATTATGTTCAAAGTATTCATATATTTTAAGAGGAATTTTTCATTGGTTAACATGGTTAAAATTGGAATTCTCCATGGGTTATTATGTTCAAAGTATAGACCCTCTTTGCTAAAGATATTGATCTAAAGGTTATTTTATTCATGCATAAGATATCATTCTCAATATTAGAGTACTCATTATTAAGGATTTAAAATGTAGAATATTTTAATTATTAACAAGAAGTTGGTCTTAGTTAAGGATAAATATCATTATCCTATCTGGAACTATTTTAGTAATTAAGGATCAAGAATTGTATTCTAGGTTACAAACAAATCTTTTGATGACCGGTTAAGATTAACCTGTAAGCAACCAATCTCTTTTATTTATGAGTTTAAGCTAAGTTATTAAAGATCAAATTCATTTGTCTAGGGGCTTAGCTTAGTGACTGAGAATTAAGCTTCTTGATGTAGAAACCAAGTTATCTACTTAAAAAAACAAACCTTTTAATTGTGACGTAGATTATGTTAAGGAATGAAAACATTATGGTTTAGAGAACTATGAAGTCCTTTTAATTTGGTTGTAATAGCAAAGATAAATTTATGGTCAATTGTGGAACCCAAGTTAATATTGTGAAAGGATCTCTCTGATTATGTGAGAGAAAGTAAGAAGGAAGTCACAGCGGACGTGCTGCGGAATTGTAACCCTTTTTGTTGATGAAATAATGAAAGATCATAATTTTGGTGGACGTAGCCCCATGGATGGGGTTAACCACGTATATTGGTGTCCATTTTTATATATTTGCACCTTTTATGTTTGATCTTTGCTTTATTTCATACTTGTGAAATATATAATGATTTATATTTTATGAGTATGTGGACAGAAATAAAGACTATTGCCTATGTGTATGTGGTCTTCAATGTCATTCAAGATGACTACAATAGTATGCACATGAAACTTCAATTCGAATAATAATAATTGATTATGAGGATAGACAAAGATGTGTTGATGTAATTGGTCGTGATTGTGTTTTCATGTTAGTCATAATTATTATGTTGATTACCTTATGTGTTTGTGGTTAATTACTATCTTGATGAAAGGATTGGCTTATCCATTATATTCTTCATGAGTTTCATAAGAATGGTATGGGTCTTTACATCATGATGCTAAGTTATAACTAGAGATCCCATTACAAACCTTATGATTGAATCCTTTTTGGTGTTGAAATGAAAATGATGTGGTGTGAAGATATGGAATCTTATTCGCAAATTACTTGCAAAAATTACCTTAGGATAATGGTTGAGCACAAGTAGGTAGTATTGAACGATAAAGGTTGTATAGTGGTAATTAAAGTGAATGTTCTTCTTATGGATAACACTCATAGAACCATTACATGATAAAATGTATAAGAGACGGTACCTTATCATTTGCTAAAAATGATATATCATTATTGGGACTATATTTATGGTTGAAGAATGAAGTAAAAAAAAATTACCCCATCTTGTGAGAAGGTAAAGGAGATTGAGTTTATTACATACAGGGACTAAAATATATTTCCTATGAAAGCTTAAGCATGAAATAGAAAGAAGCGAGAAGGTTACAGGATTTGCTTATTCCCGCCTAGAAATTCCCTTCTGATATTCATGTTAACTTACAGTAACGTAGCTAATAGCAGATAAGAGGCATTACAAAACCATTATTTCGCTAGAACCATTACAAAATCATTATTTCACTCAGGTTTAAGAGAAAGTGTTGGGTGAAGTTCCATAATAAACATGAATATTTGTAATTGTTTATTTATAATGGAATTCAGGAAGACGTTAGAAATCTATAATTGCAGTGCAAGCATGAAATAAGGGAAATTTTTCTGGATTCTAGCTTTGTACCCTTCTCAAGTGTGTTATCAATCTTCTTCTTAAACTCCTTTAAAAAGACTCAAAACTTAATTTTCATGGAAAGTTCATATTAGTTTGATGTCCAACTGCCAGATGGAGGAGTTCACACTATTTTATTAGGACTTCATAACATTTTATTATGAGTTAGTCCGTTACACGAACTACATATTAACTTTACTCCTAGATGCCAAATGGAGTTTGACTAAGACTTATACACATTAACTAGACTTCCAATTGTTATATGGAGTTCCACTGTCCAATGGAGTGTACATTACCATGTCACTAAGTGTAGTTATAACACTAAGTGTAGGAATTTATTAGGAGCTTAGAGGAATTTATTAATAATTCAAGCGTCACACTAACTGCACATTAACTCAACTCCCACCTGCAAAATGGAGTTTGACTAAAACTTGTGCACATTAGCTCAACTCCCAGTGCTATCTAGATTAAGTTCCACTTTCACATGGACTACACATTACCATGCCATTAAGTTCAATTATCACATGAGCTATTTTTTATTTTTATTTATTTTACCTTCTTATATTGTTATTATTATTATTTAATATATTTGATTATATTAATTTTGTATTCCATTAATCTAACAATTCTACTATTTGGATTGGAATAGGTAGTTTTTTTTGCATTATTGTGAAAAATTGAACAATTAGGACAATTGGTGTCACAAACCTATCAAATCCAAAAAAAACTTTTATAATATTATCCGATTATGTTGTCATAACATGTATAAATTGGTCACAGCATGAAATAAATTGTCGTCATGAGTAATATGTGTGTGAAGTAACTTATATTGATTTTTACGTTGGATGGACACGTTATGCCTCATGTGGCATTTGCATATGGGGGACAATGACACTATAGCCACACATTAAGGTGATGTTCTCACTGCTTCTATGCTTATTTTAAATATTGGTTTTGCTATGGACTTTAAGCCTAAAAATCTATGGATTAGTCCTAGCAACTATGTTCTAGTTCTAGAAACTATATCCTAGATCTAACATACCCTCCACTATGAGGTGGAAAAGGTAACAAAAGTTATATAAAAGGGTTTGAAGTATAAAACCTATAGCACAAGCTTAGGTTAAGCGTTTGGTGAAGAAGTGGTTTGGGGACTATGGTGATAAACACCATAGTCGTGATCCCAATCTTGACCTTGGCACATAATACATTGTTGTCATAACATGGTTCATAACATAACCTGCAATGGGAGTTACAAGGTTTTCCCATGCATAAATTAATGTTTTCAGTTACAGGACAATAACTCTTCCCTGGCTGCGAGTTGACATTGAAAACAGGCATAATGATGGCAAGTTTTAATGCATATGATCAGGGCTAAGAGGAATCTCAACCCTCCATTTGGAACAATCTCCTACGAGGTTTTTTCCAAGGGTTTAATGCGGTGTTTACATGTCTGGATATTTTATTTTCGCATTTCCTTTTGTTCTGTAACTGGTTGATGGAATAGAGCTCAACCATTCATGGTTGTGCTGTGCATTTTTTCCCAATCCTTTACACAATTGGTTAATATCATTTCTTTGCTTGCTTCTGAGGTATATTTGAAGGTTTTTACCAGTTTTATGGACGCCATGATGGCCTCAGTCTTTTTGGTTCATCACGTTTAGAATAGGGACGGGTCTCTCTTCAATCCTTCATGCCTTCAACAAGGTAAAAGTACCTTCCCAGTTTACTTTTTCTTTGTTTAAGATTTATTTTTAACTTAACGGTGTATTCAATAATTAACTTTGGTTTTCTCTATTGGTATGCAGGAAGAGGAGGAATAAGGGCGTCTAGGAGGAGTTGAACTTTCTCCCTCTCTTCATTCGTATAAGGTAACAACAAATTCATCTGATAGCTTCTTTTACTGGTTAAAATCGATTTCGTAAAGAGACTCTTAACTCGTCCTTCAAAACAAACATGGTCTCAATATTCAAGTCATGCTTTGTTGGCCATGTAAGGGTTTTTTTACCCTAACGTGCCTTTCTTAAAAACATACTCGTTATAGGTTCCAAGTTTATCACTTTAACTACGTAATGTGTGGAATGCAGGTTGCAAGCTGGCGGGTGAGAGTGGCGACAAGGTCACCTCCTTTAAGGCATGTTACTTCCTTTCCAAAGGTGAAGAAAACAAATAATGGGCTACTATGTTTAAATTAACAAAAGCAGTCTTTCCTTAGTAATCATTCTAACATTTCTCAGATTATTTGAATGTGCATGTAATTTCCCAGTGTGGTTGTGCTCGGTCTTCATCAATGGTTTCCTCGACAGCCAAAATGGTAAGGTTTTAATTATAATTTGGTTACGGTGGTTCTTTGCTCGGTTCGCAGACTGCATAAGAATAGGGATTATGCCACTATTTCCAAAAGATAAGTTGAATTTTTTTTATTAAACCTGCATGGGTTTGCATATTGCAGAAATGGCTTCGCAACCTCTCTTTTGTTTGCACCATCATACTATCCACTCGGATGTTTATGGTGTTGATTCATTGCACGGTGGATGTCATTTTAATGGGCTTACAACCACTCATGGTTTATGTTGATTGAGAATCGAAAATTAATGTCCTTTATGTGATTTGATTGCGTTGAAAGGTATGTTGGACAGAGCCACTTATCACGGGATGTGATACACGTGATTAGGGACTGTGTGTTTTTACGTTTTTAATGATTAATATTATTTTATTCTGGGATTTAATAGATCAGTTCATTGTTTGACTTTTTACTCGGATCTGTGGGTCGTAATTATGATATGGATCTGTGAGCTGATATGTAGTTGCTTATATGTAGTTGATTTATAAAGAAATCTAAACTTGATTTGGTTTATATTGGGTATGATTACCCAATCGACATTTAGTCATGTAATTGTTTGTTATTTAACTTAGTAAATGGATATGTGTTGTACATTTATGCACCATTTGTATAATGATTAATGTTGCAACCATTGTCAATCTAGATATATGATTCAGACGTTTTGGTTCTGATGAAAAATCGTTTCGGCTCTACTCTGTATTCTTAGGGTAGTTTACGCACTTAGATGTTTGTTTGGAAGAAAATCCTCTCAGCTCTACTCTCTATACCCTAGGGAATTATATGCAACAGATTGTAACCTTTTTTCATTTATTGTTTAGGTATTTTGAAAATTCTTGTTGGGTCATTCGATTCGTGGTTTAATTAATAGTTTTTTACATACTATTGTGGTTTAACTATGTTAATGGAATCTAGTCGCAACCATAGGAAATATAGAAACATAATTTTTAAATGAGAAATAATTTATAAGGTTACTACAGTTTAAAAAAAACTAAGACCAATGCAAATGTAGTTTAAATTTTTTAATCAAATCTCTACTTACCTTCGTTTAGACCCCTAATTAGGCTAACATTAGATTCTCTCTAATTCGGGCATGGAATCTCAAACAGAGATTAATTAGATTAAGATAACAAGTCTTCGATTCCTCCACTAATTAATAACAGTTTACATTTAATCATAACATGAAATATGAAAGAAAATAGGAACATATGCATAGTATCATTTACTGTAAAAATGTAATTACGATTCATATTTATGCTCAAATTTACTTTAACAATAATTAAACAGATAAGAAATAGAAATAGGGAACCTGACACTACTGTCAGGAAAATGGAATTAAAGTTGACATTCCTCCTATTCAACTCCTAGAGCATATCCAAGTCTTACTTGCTCCAGAACACCTGATCGTGTTTGTTGAACCACAAGGAAAAAATCCGATCAATGCGCCATCTCTTGCATTAAAAAATGAATTCCTCGTCCATTGCCAGCCTCCTAACTGCTTAATGGACATACTATTATATAGTATTTTTCCTAGGACTTGGTCATTTATGAGCCTCCTTCTCTTTAGCACTCCACAAGGAGTCTTGACCTGATTCTGGGGAAGATGTCTCCTACATCACTTGAGTTCTCACTCTATAACTTTCACCACTTGTATTTTTCCCTTATGGGTCAACAAACACACTTTCAACACTACGTCAGTTCTGATTCCTCTCAGTACTTTTTATTATTAAATAAAAACAATTCATTACATCTATTTTGACTTTAAAGTCAAAATATTAAAAAAAAAAAATATTCAAAGAATAATAATTTACATTTATCCAGTGTGTTGCAATTGGGATGGGGTTGGTATTCTCGTGATATGGGTTATAGGGGGTTTGAACCTACATCCTCTTGCAAGGATTTCACAGGCTTTGCCAACTGGTATACACTAATGGGCATGTTTTAAATTAATTATTTAAAGGATAATTAAAATTTACATTATTAATATTATTGATCATTTAAGTATCATATTTGACTAGTAGTAAGAAACATATTAATAAAATTAATATGTTTGGAATATCTTGACAAGCATATATTTGGCACATTGATAATGTTTTTTTCCTAATTAAGAATGTGTCACATATCTAATAGTTAATCTAATATAACAACCACTTAATTTGTGGTTGTTAAGCTCATAGTTGTATAATCATTGGAGTTAGGCTAATAATTGTATCTAATAGTTAATTTAAAAGTTTTTTTTAACAGAAACGATGAAGATATTATATTAATTAAAAAGTTGTAGCCAACCAAGCTTACAAAAAAAGGGAGGTCTGAGACCTGCATAAAGTTCTGGAAAAACCCAAAATAACAGAGATATTTGAGCTGATAACTAAGGTCTTGAACTTGCTTCTAAGACAAATAAAACTTCTAAATCACCTCGAAGGGTAGAGCCGAACGAAGAGGCCTAAAACAAAAAGACAAAAAAAAACATAAAATACCCACGAGGCTAGGCTTGCTCCTGCTACTTTCCTTTTTCTTCTTTGACAGGATGCTCCATAAAGGCTTCCTCCATTGCTTGGTCTTTATTCTGGTTGTCTTGAATGAAATTGTTAATGGAGAGTTTGGAACCTATGTGGAATTTTGCATCTCGATGCGTTTCACACTTCAGAGTTGAGTCCGTCTTCAAGAGAAGGATGTCTCTCAAAGGAACATTAGAGTTTATTAAGTTTTATAAATATTGTTTATTGTTTTCATTATAAGTGAATGTGTTGGTTTTGTTTTTATTATATAATTAGTTGGTTTAAAATTTTTACTTAATATTAATTGTTTTATTTTGTATTGTGTTGTTTATCATCATTATTATTTTTACCATTTTTATTTATCATCATTATTATTATGATTATTGTTTAACCTTATTATCATTATTATTATTGTTTTTATTTTGTATTATGTTGTTTTCCATTATTATTATTTTAATCATTTTTATTATCATTATTATTGTTTAACCTTATGGAATGAATAATTGGTTTCCAAGCCTCGCACACGGTTCATGTGTACCAATGTCACTCAAACCATCCTTCATGTAGCTTATATTTCCCATTATCTCATATAGGTTGCGATGGTTATCTTCTCTTTAGGTGTCATGGTTTTCAATTTGTCGGACCATCCAATCTGTTGTTTTGTTGTCTTCTTCTATGCTTCTATTGATTATATCATAGAGCTATCTCAGATTTTTCTTGATATCCTTGAGAGAGTTCTGAATATCTTCCAGAGTAACTTCTTTGTCTATCATTTCTTCTTGGAGAGAGGTCAGAGTTGGAAGCGCTGCGAGTGCTGAATGGTGCGAGCACTTGAAGCATGAGATACTTAGGGTCTCTAGGAAGAGCCTTCAGTGGGTACGTTCGTCAACAAGTTTGAAGGAACAAACACTAACCCATCACCTTCTTGAGACTGCGTGTAGCCAAAGGGGACCTCCCTCACACTGCAAATGTTTGTGTTGTCGATACCTGTCTCGGCTCTGCCTACTTCTATGCTGGGGATTCTGCAATCTGAAATAGAGGGAACATTCACTGCACAGATAGGAGCGTTACCAACTCGCAAGGAGGAATAAACAAAGGGAGAAGATGGAGTCTTCATTTGGAGAGATTCCAAGGCTCGTGTGAGCCTTCCAATCAGTCTGCAAGGGGCAGAAGATGCATTTAATTCCATCACATGGGCTATGTGAGGACATATGGAGGCCGACAACCATGCTGCCTTTCGGCTCGCAGATCGTCGTGAGGAGAGGGAGGATCTCAGTTCACTTACTTTCACGACCTTCAGTCTTATCACCAATCTGGAGGGGGTTCTAGCACTAGGGTATAACCACCCTTGGGACCGATTAGTGAAACAAAGAAACTTATGGAATATGAAGAAATTTGGGTAAATTTCCCTTCACCTTGGTTGATCCAATTCTTAGCTCGGCACCTTGATTTTCCAGCTTATGAGCCTTTGAATTATTACTTCGAAGGATGTGGATATAGGAGACTTGGAATTTCGCAGTGACCTTTTGAAGGCGCTCATAAATTCTTTTTATTTTGACCATACCTCTACTATATCCATTATTCATTTTGTGGATTACTTGCTTCGAGTCTCCTAGAACAATGATTTTAGCGATATTGAGTTTCCTTGTTAGGTTCATTCCAAAGTACAGAGTGAGCCATTCTACTTCGTTGTTGGTTTTTCGACCGAGTCCCCAGGCATAAGACAACACAATTTTTCCTCTGAGATCAAAGAGGATCCCACCCGCACCTACCTTCCGGGTCAGTGCAAGAAGATGAGGGACCTTTAAGATGCAATCCTAGTTTTCAAAAACAACATCATGCAACCAAAACATACATCAACCCGAGCCTGACATAGCACTTGGTATGGTTGAAGCCTAGCCTGACATGTCATGGAACATGTAGGATAGGAAGCAAAATCACGTACGCGTTATAGAACTACAAAACCCGCACGCGATTTGTAGTTCTAAAACGCACACGCGATTTGAAAATTATAAAAAAAAAAATACACAGTCCCGAGCCCATTTTCACATTCAGGAACGCGATTTCGATGGGCATTGGAGCGTTTGGAGCATTT
>LPNX010683726.1:51610-73906 GCA_001517045.1 Pseudotsuga menziesii | reverse complement strand
AGTTCAGATAGAAAAGTGAAATAAGGTTATGAAAAAACAGGTTTACAATGAAGCCAAGAAAGGTATTTCATTGCTTAGTAAAAATTTCCTTTGACATGAGAGGAATTACGTTACTCTTAAAAAAAACATGGATGTATATCATGTTAAGTCTAGGAGCAGCTTTGTAGCTGGCGTGGTAGAACTCAAAGGGCTTTAAGTTGCAGTAAGCTTCAAAACAAACTGTAAACAAACAATCAACCAAACAAATATATGCCGTTGGGTATTACAAAAGGAGAAAACTATTGGGCTCAGACCTAGCCCTAATTTTTTTTAATTACCTCTATACACTGAGGCTTAACAATCAAGTCCGAGAGTCATGCATCAAGTCACAGACCCAAGCCCTTGATTTCTCTCAATGCACTACAAGTTGAATAAGGGATAAGAGTAAGGAAAATTTTAGACAATTAAAAAAAAATTAGAACCAAAACGTTGGCTTCGACCTTGCCCTTGATTTTAAAAATAATAATTCTTGTACCCACAACATAAGCAATAGCAAATCTAGTCGCCAGGGTAAAGCACACCTGCTCTGTATGTCAAATGAAATAAAAAACAAAAACAAGAAAAGACAACTTCGAAAGAAAAATAATAAACAGGGGGAGGGTTGCGCCCTTCGACTGCTCTTGAGCCATGGTTCTCTGCATCGACTAAATATACTCACTTGGTCAGCGAGAGATAGAGGGTGATGCCATTGGGAAGAAGCCTGTGGCACTCATTCAACAAATGCGCTCAGTCTGTAGGTATGTGTATAGATATCAATGTTTCCAGCCCTTCCACCGAAGGGTATGATCTATACGCGAACTGCCCATGATTGAGTGGGGGAGAGCGGAGAGGCCGAATTTTATGGTCACACAACAGGGACTGAATGGTCAGTCACTAGGGACTGATAGGCCATGAAGCCACCCCTCCAATTTATTCTACTAAGAAAGATCGGTCGCCCGGAGGCAGTGTGCTGGTCGTGAGCCAGCCCCACTGAAAGAGTGAAGATAAATAAAAGAAAAAGGAGGAAGATAGTGAGTTGAAATCCTCTAAAACCCTAAACAAACAAAAATAACTAGCAAAACCATAAGCAAATAAAAATGAGAACAACAAAATATATATCTAAAAATACTTTGTCAGCGAGAGAGAGAGAGGGGATGACATTGGGAGGTCGCCTGTATCGAATGTTTCTAGGTCTTCCACCGAAGGGTATGATCTCTACGCCCACTCCGCATGAGAGAGCCGAGGTGAGCCGAGAGGCCGAACCTTCACTAAGAGGCACCAGGTCATGAAAGAATGGTCACACAACATGGAGCGATAGACCGTGATGCCACCCCTCTGAGAAAGTAAAGAGAAATAAAAGAAAAGGAAGGAAAATAGTGGGTTGAAATCATCTAAAACCTGCACGTCAAAATAACTAAAAAAAACGAACCAGAAGATACGTTTTGCTAACCTTTGGTAAATTGAGAAGCGGTGAAGTTGAGTCGACCCCAGCAGGGCTGAGTTGCAGAGCTCATGGCCAAAAATTGGTCGATCCCAGCAGGGCTGAGTTGCAGAGCGGAGTGGTCGATCCCAGCAGGGCTGAGTTGCAGAGCTCATGGCCAAAAATTGGTCAGGAATAATGAAGCAAGTAAGTAAAAGCTAGGGTTTTATACCTGCTTGGTCTCGAGTTTTTAAATTTTATTTTTTTATTGGTCGTGGGAGGATGTGTGAGGCCGCGTGGCCCTCATGTAGCTTGTCCGCATGGATTAGGTTTACGTTAAGTAAAATTCCATTAACCCTACGAATAAATAGTTGAAGATATTTATAATCCAACGTTTCTCAAAGGAAGTATGGTATCTCCTTGCTAATTTGTCTTCTATGTGTATTACTTAATTTTTTTTTTTCAAAGCTAAAAAAGCTATACTTATATTATTTGTTATTATTTAATTAAAATAGTGATACGAAAGTCAAATACTTAAAGCATCATGTCCTAAAGATAGAGTTATGACATGTCTTTCATGGAAATTAAGGCTTTTACAAACAAAATGCTTCTCCGAGTGGAAAGGAAAATAGATCATGGTCATAGCAAAATTGACAGTATTAAACCTTAAAAATTCATGATAGCCTATGTAAAAAACAAGGGGGTCTAAACCCATGATGCCTCAATTAAAAAGGAAAAACACAGGAACCATGAAAGCTAGATTAAGGCTTGAAGGGTGGCTCCTCCTCTATAGGAACTCCGAAGCCAAAACCAAGCTCAGAGTTGGTTCGTCCACTCAGTGGGGGAGCAAGTGGGTTGAAGGAAGCTTGACCATCATTTTTTCTGGAACTCTTGGCATCGTTGCTAGTATCCTCTTCACTACACGTGTCATCTTCGCTGATGGAGGGGCTCCATTTAATTCGAAGTGGCTCAGTTTTTATGTACTAGGTCGCAATATGGATAGCGTCTTTTCCTTGCTTGGTGTTTGAAATGGTCCTCTAAAGAGGAGGGCATGGTTTTTTAATGTCCATTGTGGCAACAGATGGATTCAAGGAGGGATCTTGGGGGTCCATGTGGGAGTCGATGGGACGTAGGATAAGTTTGGCCAAAATTGTTTTTGACAACCCAATAATTACGGTTGCGGAATACGTTCGGTTCGTCGTTGAATGAGAACCGCTCATCCTCCCAATCATCTAAGAGTTGGCAAACATGATAAGGAATTTCCATGTCGTAATCTTCACTGTTGGCTTGAGCTGTGAGACTTCTCGCACAATCATTGACACTACGATGACCACCACGTCACCTTCTAGGTATGGCATACAATCTACATGACATAATCAGCTAGATTGGAGGGACAAGGGTATGAGCGTCAATAGAGAGAAGTAGTGGAGGAGGGCACATGTTGCAACACTTCTCCGTCTCCTCTGATTTTGCAGAATAATCGGCCATTGCAGGATTCAACAAGAGTAATTAAATGAGGTAAAAACCATTGGGTAGGCTTCCCATAAGGAGGACACATAGATCTAGAGGTGCCAATAAGGTCACCATTACTCTGCAATGAAGGACGAAGTACTAGGTGAGGGAGGGGAGGTCACCTCCCATCATGAGCTTGGAGAGCTTGCGCCATTCGAGATGGAGGCCAGCTCGCAGCATTAAAGTACGAGGTGAGGGGGTTTCAGGGGAGTAATGTAGGGGCACAATTGTATGTCCCGATAGTTACTCCCTTTTGTC
Source organism: Pseudotsuga menziesii (assembly GCA_001517045.1). Taxonomy (NCBI): domain Eukaryota; kingdom Viridiplantae; phylum Streptophyta; class Pinopsida; order Pinales; family Pinaceae; genus Pseudotsuga; species Pseudotsuga menziesii. The sequence goes on along the minus strand of LPNX010683726.1, from coordinate 70,698 downwards.
CATGTGCCACGTAACCACCCGCATCCAGGCGAATGTCTTCCTTGGTAATTTGGATGCAGCCATGCTTAAGAGTGGAGTTAGGCATCTCTTCGAAGGAGAAATGTTGCAGAAAATAGATCAAAGAGACTCCCCAATTGGCTAGTTTGTCTACTAAAGAGTTAGTTTCACGTCGAACACGCTGAAAGGTGATGTATGAAGGTTCATAAATGAGAAGAGCTAGTTGTTGCACATCATAATTCAATCTTCAACTGGGGGAAACCTTGGTGTAATTAGTGCCATTCTACAATTTGATAGCTATGTTTAGGATAAGTTGTGAGTCCCCCTCCATGATGAGTGGAAGGAAATCCTCATTGAAGGTGATACAAATTCCATGGAGAAGACACATTAATTTATATGTATTGTTGCTTTCGATGCCTAGCATGCCATAGAAGAAACAAATAATCTAACCAACAGAAGATCTAAACACCCCCCCCATAATGGAATTTTCCAGAATTCCGTTTGGAGGACCCATCAATTTTAAGTTTAAACAATCCATGGAAGCTTGAAGAGGGGAAATTTTCGAGTTCTCCATAATGGTTTTTTCCATGTTGGTTGCGTGTAGGTCCTGATAGTGCCATTTATGCAACATTGTAGTTTCCTTGATGTGCTGGTGATAGGATTCCCAAACTCATTCCATGGGGTTGAATATACCTTCAAAGATCTTGAGATTGCATTCCTTCTAGATATTCTAGATAATAAAACATGGGATGAGTTTCCATAACCTATTGAGTAAAGGATTTTGATAAGGGAATTTGTGCTAGCGCTTTATGGTTTCCGAAATGTTCCCCTTACAATGAACCATTCTTTAGCAAATGGAGGAAACCATGTCCCAAAGACTACTGGAGAAGGAGCATTGATATTGAAGATGATCCATGGTTTCCTCTTGTTCTTTGCAGAGGACACATTGTGAGGGTCCAATGAAGCCTTACTTGAAGAGATTGTCCAATTTGAGGAAACACTTGTGTAACACAAGCAAGAGAAAAAATCTCACTTTGGGCCAAGTTTTTAACTCCCAAATTTCTGAGCAACGCTTAGGTTGCTCATTACGACTATTTTTGATGGAAAGTTGGTATGCTTTATTTATCGAGAACATCCATATGGGTTTGTATCCCCATATGAGGATGTCATGGCCATTCATGGTTCCGATGAATCTTTGTTGAATGCCATGATCCCAAAGTAAGTCAGAATAAGGCTGTTGTTGAGTCGGGGCCATTTGTCATGGGTCATCCAGTTGCAAAATTCCTATTGATTGTCCTCAACCCAAAAAGTTTCACTTTTTCATGATTGGGGACGAAAAAAGTATGATGATAGTGATGAAGATTGTGCATAGACTCCAAGCATGGGATATGGATCTAGGTATCTGTCGAGAAGTTGGCTAAGGATCCATCATGAATCTCCCAAAAGTTGTGTTGTTGGACAAGGTGACGTTGATAGCTTACTGCATTCCATACGAAAGAACCCTTTATGTCTTGCGGATACCTTATAAGGCTATGATCAAGCCAGTTAGTGGCACATTTTTTGTTCCAGAGATGGGCCGAGGGGATACTATTTTTGGTGATCTAGTTCCACTAGATTTTAGTGCTTAATATTTCATTTTTTTTAGTCTGGTCCCCAAAGCAATGTCCCCCGTCATTTTTTGTATGACAAACAGTTTCCCATTTGACCGAGGACCAATTGTGAGAGGATTTGTCCACTTTCGAGAGGAAGGTGTGTTGCATAGTTCTAATGGATTTGAGGACCCATTTAGGGGAAGGCAACATAGAGAAAAAATAGAGGGGTATTACTTGCAAAACATATTTGATAAGAACAAGTAATTCGACTAGATTGAGAGTGCGCAAGGTCCATTGAGAGAGACAGAGCTGAAGTTTGTCAAGAAAATCCCTCTAAGAAGAGTGTTTGAGTGTAGAGTCTAAGAGTGGAGCTCCAAGATATTTTGAGGGGAGGTTAGAGGTATCGAAGCCTAAGATTATAAAGATATTTCGTTTGGTGAGGACGAGGGTGTTGAAGAAAAAGACCTAAGATTTTTTGGGATTAAAAGCCATGCAAGAGGCTTTGATTAAGGTGGAAATGATGTTACGAAGGGTTTTGGATTTGTGGACAGAAGTATGTCCCATGAGTAGATTATCATCCACAAATTACTGGTGGGTGAGGGAGGTATGATCATGGAGCGAGAGATATTTTAGGGTGCCAAGAGATTTGGCATGACTAAGAATTCTCCCTAAGCCATCGGTCATGAAGATAAAAATGAAGGGAAAGAGTGGATCTCCTTGTCGGATACCTAGAGAAGAGTTGAAAGTTTTGGAGGGGATGAAATTAGTGAGAACCGAGAAGAAAGTCATTGAAATTAGGCTTAGGACCCAGTGAATGTAGAAGTGATCAAAGAAAAAGGAAAGAATGATTTGTTTGAGGAAATTCCAACTGAGTTTATCAAAGGCTTTGGAAAGATGAAGTTTGAGGAGCATACCAGGATTTTTTGGCGGTTGTTGGCCTTGGAAAGGAGCACAAAGGAGAAGTTCGTGCGTAAGCCAAGAAGGTGCGCCACGCGCATGATAGAAAGAAAGGAATATCGCAAAGGAAGCAAAGGACTAGCACAGGTAGAATGGAGAGGCACGTAACAAAGGAAAGGCAAGTGCAGGAGCATGCAGGTGAAAACAGCTGGAAAGCGATACACGCAGATCATGGCTATTTAAGGCAACGTAAGCCTGCAACCACGGACATATGAGGTAATATTTGTAATTCAGGATGATAGTGCCTTGTGTCAAGTTGTAATCACCATAGCCATATCCTGAGGGTGGTTGATGGTGACAGTTAACAGACTGCTTCTATGCAGTCGACCGTGCATGGCCATGTAAAATAGTATAAATAGAAGTGATTCAAATGTTAAAGGGTTGGTTAGGTTGGTTGTGACAATTTTAGTTGGTCATAACAATGTTTAGGTCAATTTTCCAGTTATTGTTGGTCTGTTCATCGGGGATCCATGGTGAAGGATGCCATTTCACTATAATGTTGTAGAGATCAGAGGAAGAGTCTTGTAGCAATAGGGGTTGTTGAGCTATGGATATGGCTGCTATGTGCGTAGACCGCTAGAAGTAGAGGTAGGGTAGAAGAGCAAACCAGAGAGCATTAGAACCATAAGTCTGATTCATAGAGACATATCATATGACCAGTCTGTATCATGTAGACTACAAGGTGCTATATCCTTTTCTCATGCCATATGAAGAGCACCTTGGTGGTTTTTCCGAGATGGGTTTCCATGTTATCTATTGTGTTTGAATGGATGATTAATGTGGTGAATGTTTATGTGAATGGTTGTTATTTTCTTTCTGTATAATGCTGAAATATTTCTTAAATGTATGATGTTATCCTGTAATCAGTAAAAGAATGTTCGGAAGGTGTCATTGAAATATTCATGTATATATCATCATGTTCGCTTCTGTCTCGAGTCACGATGTAAGTCGCAGATGGTTTGCTGGTATGAATCAGCTGCGTCGCACAGGTTGCACTAGTTGTGATGTTAAGAGAAAGGATAAGTTGCACATGATGACATATAGTTGTGCTCGGTCGCACAAGGCTGACTCCTCTGTCCAGCCATCATGTTTTCTTCGTTGAGCTCCTTGGCTGCACACAAGGGGACTATAATCTCTCAACAATCATGGAAACATGGTTCTGGCAGTTATCCATCGAAGAGATATCTTGGGTGAGACTGCTCCTACTTCGCAGGTGTTACCGACGAGGAATTCTCTGTTGGGCCGGTATCTCGGGTGTTTGTTGGGTTGACGGGCTCCGCAAAACCTGGGTCGCGCAAGTTAGGAAAAGTGGCCAACAAATAGTTCCGTTTGTGGGACCTTATTGATAGAATTGAGGGAAATTTTGTGGCACGTGACGAAGAAGGAGATATAAAACTGGATGGATTCTAAAATGCTAGCATTCACACAAGAAGATATCATAGGGACGTGGTTGAGCGTAGAGAACTCAATCGACAAATATATATATTCTGATATTCACAATATTTTCTTTGTTGAATTCCCCATTTTATTGCATGAATGGCTATCAAGTTTGGTGACTAAGTAGACAAATTTTTAGAGAAGAGAGACTGTCAAGTGGAGCGATCAATTGATTCAGGAGGTAACCAGTGTAAGTAACCCTATTTCTAGAGTTGTTCATTTTTGGGTTGATAGTATATTGCAAGGATATATTATTGAGTTTGCAGTAGATACTATAACCTCATAGTGAAGCCGAAGGAAATTTTTTCGAAGGACCTCGAAGAAGATACTTGTTACATATAAGTACATGCATAAAAATGCTTTCTTATGAGAAGGGTATTTTGCAACTTAGTTGAGTTGTGCGCCTAAGAAGGAGGTTATGTTGTATATGACCTATTGAGAAGATGGGAAGAGGTAAGTTGAAATGTTCCAAGAAAGCACAGAACCTGAACTAGAAGTTGGAGTCCTAATAAGTGGAAGAATATTTAGATTAGGAAAGAGAAGGAAAACTGAAAGGGGATGACGAAATCCTAGCTTGTTTGAGGGAAGAGAACACGAAATTCGGTTGTATGAAGATGAAGGGTCTTGCGATGAAGAGGAGGACTATATCCTGATTTTGGAAGGACCATAAGATTCTGAGGATTATGAGGGGACGTCGAGGTCAGGACATAACTACATAACCCCAGCAATATCACTAGAGGTAAGATCTCAAGTTTCATCCCCAGAAAGGACTGCTAATACAAGTAATGTTAGCCCTGTGACTAGTGTGTGAGAAGGTACACCCCCTCTAAATTCTGAACTAGATAACCCTGACGCAAACTAAATGGATGCGACAAATGTTACATTAACCACATTTAATGGGAATGGAATGGAAGACCCAGAGCATAATTGGTTCCCCTGTTAAGCTGCTTGGATGGTGCGTTTAGTCCATAATGTAGACATAAAGAAAGCGCAGATGATCACAACCTTGAGGGGTCATGTTCTAGACTGGTTCATGAAGTTTTGCGCCACACCAATCAGAACACCATAGAAGACCCTTGAAGAGATTTGAGCTGCAATGATCTCTAAATTCAGGAAACCTAAATTGGAGTCGCAGTGTATTACTGATATTAAGGAGATTAAGCAAGCTGTCGTAGAAACTGTGTGGGACTTTGATCAATGGTTCAAGACGCTGATGGATAAAGTAAGTTTCCAAATGTCCGATGTGTAGCATAAAGCATGATTTATTTCTACGCTACTACCACACATCCAAGGACCGTTAATGCAACAAAATATTGAATCATAGACAGAAAAACTAGAACTGGAAATGAAGTTAGAGGCATCATCCATTTGTGATGGTGCTATAGGAATGGTGTAGATCCATTCGAAGCTGGCCAATCTAATGACAGAACTTCAATATATCAAGAAGGGTAAAGAAGCACAAGAATATTTATGGTGCTCAAAATATAGGATGGAGGAACACACTAAGGATAACTGTTCGACCTTCATGAACTATGTTGCATCAGGTGCACCCAACCTATTAAATCGCCATGGCTTACCATGGTGTCACACATGCCAGTCAAGAGGCCATCACAATGAAGAATGTTTATATTTGCAAAAAGTTGTGAGTACCCCTATAACACTATTTTGTAAATTTTGTAAATTAGTAGGACGTGATGAGAAAGATTGTAGAGCATATCAGCTCTTAAAAGAAAAGAATGTCGACGTCGACTAAATGAAAAATGAAGGGTTTGCTTAGGATAAACAGGCTCAAGCCTCATATTATCCTGCGTAGTTCCCACCTAACTAGTGCCAACCATAGTACATGCTTTAGCAGCCGTATGTGCAACAAAATCCCTATCGTCAACACTACCAAGAGAATCAATACCCACAACAGCATCCACACCCGTAGGGAAGGGGTGGTGGAAACTTCAGAGAAAGAGGTGGAGGCAAAGGACTTGGTAGAGGAAGAGGTCAAGTTATGTTCTATAACTATGGATAACTGGGTCACTATGCTAGAGATTGTTTAGATCCTACAAAGACCTGTTCATATTGTAAGGGACAGGACCATAATGTCAAACAATGTCCTTAGTTGATCGCAAAGTGGTAAGCAAGAACCATTGTAGCACCTAACCCTCCACAAAACCTGAACTTGAATCCAAATGTGAATGTTCAGATGATTACGACTAAACCACGAGACCTGAACATCATTGTCATAACTTGAGGAGGTGCGACGAATGGAGCAGATGAGGATAAACTGCAAGAGAAACCACAACTATAAGTGAGGCCAGCGACATAGAAAAAGGAGGCACTAACCGTCCAGAAATAGAAATAAATATTTTGGGATGTACAATTAGAATTCATCAGCCCATAAGTACCATCGAATTCTGCAAAAGTCAAGGATGTGCTTGACCAGTTTCAACACATATTACAGAAGAAGGCTCCACCAAAGGTTAGTAAGCTAAGAACCTTTCTGTCAAGTTGTTTAACGCAAATGCAAGATAAAGATGCTATTGCAGAATTGCAAGAAATGATATAAGATATTCTTGTATAGCTGCAACCTGAGAAGAAAGTTAACCAAGTATGGAAAAAATGTAAAACCGGTCACGAGTTGAGGATGAATGCGTAGATAGGTTACTACGACATGGACTATATCATCTTGGATCTGGGCTCAAATGTCAATATTTTGACATGACAAACATGGAAAATTATGGGCAAGCCACGCTTGGACTGGTCTCCTATCCAGTTGCGACTTGCCAATCAAGTTAAGGTCCTACCCATTGGTCGGTTGAGCAATGTACTTGTCGATGTCAAAGGATTGCGCACATTTGCAAACTTTGAATTCATTAAAATTGTTGATGACACGAACCCATACCCCACTCTACTAGGGATAGATTGGGCCATAGACAATTAGACCATCATAAATTTCAAGAAAATGATCCTCTCATTCAAAGATGAGGAAATGAGGGTAGTATCACCCATCGATCCATTTCAAGGACAAAGATATGTTGAGCCTATCTATAATGAGGGATAGGGTAACTACCTTTACCATATCTACAATGTCACAGTTGTTCAAGAAGACTATACCAATCCGACAGCAGATGGAAACTTGAGCTGGAGATGCACGAGTTCATGCACATCTGACTCAAGCGAGGCTTTATAAGGTTGGCAAAATAGATTACACGAAGTTTCTATGAGAAGGTGTGTAAGATTTATAAGGTCTGTGCAACGTATGGAGACTGAGTCAAGGGAGCTACCCACCTATGAGGGTTTCATATACACATTGGAAATGACATCTAAAACCTGGTATACCTATGCGGAGTTGCGACAATGAGCCAAATATTGCGAGAGTCTCACTAAGCAGGTTGCGCATACATTTCAATTTGCTTACATGCACCCTACAATTGACACTTCACTTCAGACAGGAAAGGGGAGTATAGTTGATGAGGCCCCTAACAAAGAGTCTAATTCTCACCAATACAATGCAACCATTCAGCAATACATTCTAACCAGAGACCCAGATGATGATTCAAGTAATATTAGTAGACCAGAATCAGAGGGCACACAAGAAGTAGAAGGAATTAGCATTTCAAGTGGTTAGTTCCTCGAGCCCCTGAATATCAAGGAAGCACATATCAGATTGCCAAAAAACCCAAAGTTCACCAATGTCCAATATTATTGGGATGATGAAGCATTTGCAAAGATCGAAGATCTACTACATGAGTATCAGAACCTATTCCATACCAACTTCTCAGAAATGAGGGGAATAATGAGCAACTTAGCAGAGATGAAAATACCCTTGCGACTAGATGGTCAGCAAAGTAAGCATCAACAAAAGGAATGGAATGATCAATATATCAGGGTTAATCCATCTAAAGAAGGAATAATTATCTTACAAGACACATTGGCTAGGGCCATACCGAATTGTGCACATTACTAATGCAGGGGAAGTAAAAATCTAGAAGTTAGATGGTACCTATGTCATGGGTATGGTGAATGAGAGTTTCCTGAAACCATACTATAACACTCATTACATCCCAATTTAAAATGTGAAAAAAGGGGTCCAAAAGGCGTAACCTACTCTGTCGCAGGATTACGACAGAACCACCATAAAAGCACAAGAGATAAGTGCAAGAAACTAAGCACACAATAAGCAAGTCACAGTGCGAAATCAAGCAAGGAAAAGAAAGTGTTGAAAAAGAGATTAAAGCAAAAACTCGTTAGAATGTGGAGCAAAAATAAAAAGCAGCAAAAGGATGCAAAAAGACGGAATGATAGGCTCGCCTGCATTAGGCTACGAATCCCTGATAAAGATTATGTAAGATGTGATAGCTAAGTAACATTAATTGGATGTAGTATGACGAACAGTGCGGCATACTTTTTGGTCCCATCATCCATCCACGGCATAAATGCCATAACTAGCCTGACAGGTTCAACCTAGAAAGCGAGTTAAAGAACTTAATTCCAAAAGTGTCGGCAAAAGCATCCCAAGAGATTGATTAAATCTTGACCTCCCATCAAATGATGATTGAAGGATGTATATGCCCGGGTAAAATTTAGCTTCCCCATCAAGCATTCTTTTACACACACTAAGACCTGAGAAAACAAGAGCCACGCGATTACAGAGCTAAACCCTGCTATCCTTGTTCAATTACACCGACATCCATGGTAATTAACATTCCTAGTGATAGTGAGGCATTGGACGCCACTGTTATCTCTAGTTGCCACATTGACGAGGAACAAGAAATACAATAACCTAAGGTACAACAACCATAGCAGCAACCAGAGACTGACCCCATGGAAAGAACACGCAAGCAAAAAGAAGCTGTAGCACCTGATGGAGAGAAAACGCAGCCCGATGAGACACAACTAGAGAGGCATCTCAACAACCACCACTGCCACTGCAGCAAAGAAAACACAAGAATCCGACCACTCTAGAGGAGCGAGGAAAGACACTTGTTGGTGAACAAGCAGAAGATGTCAGGAATGAAGGCGTGCTTCCACAAAGAGAGCCGAAGATACAGCAGGTTGACCTGAATTTCTTGCATTACATTTGGCCAAGGAGAACTGATGCAGAGGAGGGGGATCTCCCAAAGAACGTGATGACCAGTTTGGTATCGTTGCAGATTCCTAACGGTGTTATATTGCTAGAGGACATCCTTATCGATTTTTCTAGGTTTAAGTTCTAGGACTTTGACAGTCGACAACATGAACGAATACAGATAACAGACTGCATGGTCGTAGAACAGTCCGCCACAAGTAACTCCCAGTGCTTAGGCCAAAGGACTGGGCCGAGGGACTTTCCCTCTTATGTCTAACCAAGCAAGACGTTAACCCTATGAAGCAGAAGCATAGCCTTCAATGAGCGGTCCAGGGTTTCTTGATTGGGCCCATCGAGGATAAAAGTGTGCATGTTGCCACAAAAATACTATCTTGTAAGATGTTCCACAAGTTGTTACCCACCTAATGTTTTGCAACCGTGTGGAACTAGAAGATTTATGTGCATTAGGAGGAAGATTGAATTGGTCACGGTACCTGCTGAATGAACTCATAGACAATGCATTGCAGGCCTAGCACAAGGACACCTACAAATTCCACTATTCTTGGCTCTTGATCTTGATTTCGTTCACTGTGTGGGGTAAACCACCAGACTATGTCGAGATGGATGTCCCATGTTGGGGAAAATATTAAACAAATTATAACAGAATTTCAATGATTTAATTTTCAACCCAGAGAGAGCGTAAACTTGTGAGGTACAAACAAAATAAATGCAGGGGCAGAGTGTCGTTGAACTTAATCTATAACTGAAATTGAATTAAAATTTCAAAAGTAGGAAATGACATTTAAATAAACATGATCTAAGATAACATAAGAATACATAAAGTAAACTAGTATAAAGCAAATAACATTAAATTGTGTGCTCATGATAAATTTATGCTAACAATTCATAAACAAGACATCAAAATATGAAGAGATAAAAATATCTATTCTAAAGCATGAAATATATTACAACATGATCAAATCCATGACTATCTCAAAAGATGAACCAGTTCTCTATTACCAAACCACTAAAGAGACCTCTAACCAGAATGGGGAGAGAGCCCTCCTATTTATACATGAATTCAAGATAAGTGATCATAATTATAGATCCATTATTATCGCAACTTATCCCTCAAAATCCTCAACAAATATACAACTCATCCCTCAAAATTCTCAACAAATCTACAACTCATCCCTCAAAATTCTCAACAAATATTGGATGAGATATTCTCTCCACATCTCCATGATCTTCTCCTTGAAGTTAGCTCACATCTAGAAGATGAAATTCGAATATGACGCTAGGTGGTCACTTTTGAGCTTGTTAAATTCTTCAAATACACCTGTAAGCATCACCAAACTCACCAAACTTTAAAGTATAATGAAAATATGTTATTTTTCTCAATGATTAGCCACAAATTCACTCAAACTACTAGAAAAAAAATGATTTGGAAAATGGTAATGTAAACCCATATTTATTATGAAAGTGGTGAATATTAATGGTTTTATAGAAGGATAAGATAGGAATAAGGTTGAAAATGGTATAGGAAAGATGAATAAAATGTGGTATTTTTGCGGCTCAACATTCCCCCCCAACTTAACTGGTTGCATGTCCTCATGCAACTATGTATTTAAAACTTTTTTCTTCGTAGGTGGGATTTACATGATGATGGTATGTAACAGTAAATCATTCCAATATTTGAAATGCATGAGTGGAAGCTATATATATATATATATATATATATTTCTGGCTGGTTTTTGTGTGACAACCATAACAAATGTTGGTTCTTCTAGTAACAACATTCATTTCTTTTACTTGTATTTTTGCTGCAATACATAATATTTTTAAGAGTATACATGCATTGGAAATGATGAATCATTAATGTATATTAGAAATCCTTTTCCAACATTCATTTCTTTTACTTGTATTTTTGCTGCAATACATAATATTTTTAAGAGTATAAATGCATTGGAAATGATGAATCATCAATGTATATTAGAAAGCCTTTTCTCCATATTATGAATCATGCCAATATACATAGCATAGTTTGGGAAATACATGTTGATTANCTCCATATTATGAATCATGCCAATATACATAGCATAGTTTGGGAAAGACATGTTGATTAAGGGGAAATGAAATGATGAATATGTAAAATGGTAACAAATAGTTCCCCCCCAACTTAAGATGTATTAGGTTTATGAAAAGGAGAAAGGGAATGTAGTGAGGGAATTTTCCAAATTCATTCATTTTCTAGCATTCAAGGAATTACATGGTTAAATATTAGAAAACAACATGCCTCCACTTACCTAAAAAGTTGATGAACTTATGTAATAAGAATGTGGCTGCTGCTGCTGAATCATAGAATGTGAAGTGATGGATCTGAAATGTTGCTTGGTTGGATGAAGTAAAACATGAGAGCTGAAAGTAGAACTGTAGTACTCTCATATGGTTGGAATATGCTGGTGTAAAACTGCTGATGACGGTCATGGAAAATATATACTCTACACCTGCTACAAAACTCGATGGTACAATTCTTACCATGCGAATAAATGTGTTGATGTCAAACATGGAAAGAATCATTGGATTACTAACCATTGATGAATGTATTTAAACAATGTGAGGAAATATCACCATTGATGTCAATGAGTGCCAAGGTACCTAAGTACATCATGCAAAGTGCAAATAAATGAGCTGATGTCAAGCCACTTGCAAGATCCAATGATCAAGGGACATTGATGTATTCCCATGATTGTTGGCGAGAGAACTTGCGATTAAGGCATGCAAGCCTCAAGGTAATAAAAAAGAACTCTAGTCTCTATCCCAGATAAGGTGCTGAGGTCAATGGGACAAGACTTGTTGAAAGGTGGGCCTTAAAGAATCCCACATCAATCAACACGAGTTATACATAATGAGTGGTAGGACTATAGATGAAAGATCTCATTTTCAAACAATTTTTATGGCAGGGATAACAAAGCAATGTAGTCATGGAAAGGAAGCTGAATGGTGTTATTCAGAAGGAAAATGATAAACTGCAAATGAGGAAAATGTGTGCGGCTCAGAAAGGTAGACATGCCGGAAGTTATGATGTATAAGGAAGAAAAGGTAGACTCTAACATGGATGGCGAATAAGCTTGGAAATAAAAAGGGTAAGTAATCATGACAAGGTCTGATTGGTTTCCAAAATGGTTCCTTTTGGAAGCAAATGTCATGACATACATAAGGGAAACCAAACCCCTTCAAGATTTAATGGAGCATTTTTCTGAAAATCTTTTGCAATTCTGGAAATTATTTTTGCATGCCATTTGTTCGTCTTTGAACCTGAAAAAGGTTAGTATTTCTCTACAACAAACTTGTTAGAGCTTTGAAAATATAGGAAAATACATGCTTAACAAACAAAAATCAAAGATAATAAATTAAATGCTCCTATACCTGAAAGTAGCGACCCTTCTTGTAAAAACCTGTTTCTGAGCGACTTGAAAAAACGAGTTAGCACAACAATCATAAAATTTTGAGAAAATTCTAAGTTCATTTAAAATTTAAAATTTTACGATTTTATTTATTAACTAATACTTTTTAAGATAAGTGTGTCTTTATGTAATGATTGCGCAATAGGGAGAGAGGGTCGACCCTTTCAGTGGTCGACCCCTCTAAAAGAAGACTATCTTAATGATCTAGATTAGAGAGGAGTGTGTGAAATAAGTGATTTTTATAATAAGTTTAGTTGTTGATACCCCTCCCTCCCCCCACCCCACCCAACTGAACATGTTCTAGGTCCCACTATGCAAAAAAAAAAATTAAAGAGAAGGCGTAGCTGCGACAGTAGTGACCTTCAATTCCAAAAGACGCATATTAATTGTATTATTTTATGTTTTTCTTAGATTAATTTTTATACTATTTTTTTATTTATTTACCTATTGTTAATTTGTATTTATATCTATTTTTAATTTTGTGTTATTTTTTTAATAATATTTGATTAATATTACAACACCTAATCTTTTTTTTATATATAGATTTTTTTTTAATTTTTATGTTGTTACAATAAAAAAAATATTTACAAAACCTTTTTATTTATTTATTTTTAAAAGTCACTAATAGTTTTTTTTTAACTAGCAACAATATTACATTCAATTATGAATGAATAAGATAGTCCTCTGCTAAAACAAATACTCAAAAACAGGAAATGTAATCAATAAGGTAAAAATGGAACAAGGTTAACTACTCAAAGAATACGAGACATAAAATGATTTACATGAATGTGCAGTGACTCTTTCAGAATATAAATGGTAGAAAGTAATGTTATATTCCATAAGAAATATTATTTTGCATTCTATATACAAAGAAGTAGAAATTCTCATGTTCAATCTCTTGGTGCTCATCCTCAAATGCCCAAAGCTAATAAGCTCTCTACTAACTTGAGCAAGCCTTAATTTGTGTTTGATTTGGGCTTTGATTTCAATTGCTTTGTACTTGAGTATCCAAAAACTCCAGCAAGTACAATACTAGTTCCAAGTGCATTAATAGAAGAAACTGGTGTCCTAAAGAAAAGAATCAAGGCCACTATTAGGACAACTAGCTTCACACAGTTTCCCACTGGGAATAACCTTTGCATTCCAATGCTTCATATTCCATAGTTAGTGGACCATATAGAATAACTATAATATGGTTTAATTATATTGAACATATCTATGATTGTGGTATTGAGATAGATCTCTTAATATATATCATTCACTTAAATAATAAAAACTCAAATTAAGTGAATAATCAAAACCCTAATTTAATTTGATAATATTCATTTAAATAATCAAAACCTTAATTTAATTTAATAATATAAATTTTATTTTGAAGAATAAATAATTTCAATATAGTAATGTTTTTTTTAAAACATTTATAGTGTATCTCTATACTAAGTTTGTCACGTTTACATTTAGACTATTACTTACTTTGACTACTTCGTTGAATATTATAATGCTTACATTCTAAACTGTCTATCTTCTTCATATATGTGTTCTAAACATCCAATTCTCAGACGAACATTAAAGATCTCTTTAACACGACATTTTCATAGATTATTGTCAGCATTTGAGCTTCGGGAAATGCTCCGTACAGTTGTTAGGCTTATTCCAAATTCGTCGATGCTATATATATTTCTATATGACAATCTTCCTCGAATTTTTTGAAACAATGAGTATTTATCTCTATTTTCTTTATATTTCGAAGGAATCACACAAGCTTAGAGTTATTAGGGAATGATTGAATACCTGGTAACCAGAAAGCTCACATGGCCGCATGTAATTTCATGAGAAAAGATTATGTAATAGAGTGTATAGATGATCCACTTTAGTAGAGCAAGTATGGTCTCTTTCAGTTTCTTACATGACCGACTTCGGGTCCTGCGATTCGAGTCATTATCTCCATATCTGGTTTTGACTTTCGCTATAAAAGACAACTCTCAATACCATAGCCTTGTCCTAAAAATGTCATCTGGATATGGAAAACTTGGTTCCGCAAATGGTGTCTCATGTAAATAAAGTGCACCTCCGATAAAGCCCATGCATGTACCAATGACATCAGGAAGGTGCACCTGACGTCTCATGGGCATCGCTTGTGACTTTAATGCAGTGCTTGGCTGAGCACAACATACTATGTAAACTGCAGTGCCCAGAGAAGCCCCACTTTTTTACTGCAAATTACCACCATGTATTGGGCGTTGCTTTAAGCATACTCATTAACTTTCAGATCTTCAGCATTCCTCAAAAACTTATACATCCTTCATTTATGAACTCTACAATATTGATCCAAATGAATGAACAACAATAAATATGAAATGGAAACAAATTCAACCAAGATGAGTCATTATATATAATATATAGTAGAGCAGGAAATGTTTTCAATTCCCGTGGAAAAGGAATCAAAAGTCCTACGTGGGGATGGAGGACTTGATGGTGAAGTCAATGTACTAAATTGCTTACATGAGCAGTGAGGGGATGCTAAAATAAATGGGGGGAATGTTAAAATAAATGGTGGAAGCAGCAAAAAAAGGAATATATATGAATGATGGTAGAGGAATCATTTAGGCTGAGTTGGAAACAAAGTTTAACATGGTTAGATTTTTTTTTTTTTTTTAACAACTTGAATTTGATATTCATACTATTTTGGTTGTAAAGTAAATGGTGATAATGTAATGTTAAAAGTGAAAAGAATTTTTATACATATTTTGTATAAAGTAAAACGAAGTTTAGTATAACTAATTTTTTCAAATGTTATTAATAATAGAACGTCCATGCTCACCTCTTTGCATTTTGATAGTTGGCAGGATCTGTAAATATTCAACAATTTGTCCGTTGGGTGAAGTTGGCTCTGAATCAACTCATAGTGTTTGTCAATCTTCTTTGCGAATAGAATGAAATTGCAATTGCAGAGTGAGGGATGCCAAACCTATGAATTGACAAGTCTCGTAGGCCCCACGAATGATACTTACATTGGTGAATTGATACGTCTTGCAGGGTAGATAGTTGAACGTGTCCCTTGTTAAGGGACACCTCATGTTAAATTGAACGAGCCAGTTCCAATTTGGGTACACAAATAATGCATTTGGCGTAGTAATATTATAAACCTATTACCAGTTCCTATGCAAAAATAAATTCCACATATTGGTCACGTCAAGATATAGTGTGGACACCATATGCAACTTTTACATATACAACAAGGTGGTGTCATGCGAGATGTAAAAATAAATCCTTTTTCTAGGTCTGAAACCCCAAGAACGTCTGAATAGTTTTGTGTCGCATGAAAAGGCAGGACTGAGACCGAAAATGTTGCGGCATCTCAACATTTCAGTCGTGACACGAGGAAATTGGAAGATCTGCTCTCAAAGTTAAATCTTGTGGCCAAGGAGTTTGTGTCACCTTCCCTTGTTAATCATTCACTTGTTGTTTCTTTTTTCAATGCTTTAGGTGAAACAACAAGAACAAAAACAAGGATAACTAAATAACAAGAAAAATGTTGGAAAAATGTAATTAATTCGCAGATCTATATTTGATCTTTAGCCGACTCTGTCAGAGTCTCTAGAAGCCACGATCTTGTCTGTCAGTCTGACAAGAAGAAAAATTCCACATGTAGGCAGCGTAATTCAATCGAATTTATTTCAGAAGCTAAGTTGTTAGGTAGATAGTTATTGCAGTGTTTAATGCAAAGTAAGTCGGCAAGTAAGTCGGTTTATGCTGAAGCAATTTTCAGGTTGTCTATAAATAGAAGAAGAATTTTGTAATTTAGTTTACATACGAACATAGGAACACAGACAGAAAAAGGAAAAGATACAAGCAGAGGAATTCCGGGTGAGAAAGAGAAGTTGAAGCTCAATATTCTGTGCATTTGATTTAGCCGAAGAGATGAAGCTCTGTAGACGGACGAGTTTGTAACAGACAAGTTTGTATTACTTTGTATTTCCGCATAGTTAAATATATGAAATAGTTTGTGGTTGAATTCATGATTATTTGGCTGCTCATATTTCCAGATTTACTTCTGTAAATGTCTTTTACAATTACTGATAAGTAAAAGAACAAGAACCCATAAAAATATCACCGCGTGAAAGTTCCAGGTTTTACTACACTTTGCTCGACTCAAATATTCCTACATATTTGGGCATATGTTTTCCATAAGTTATTTGGATTTGTAAATGTGGTCATTTTACTTCATCTTACTCACAGGTGAAAAGTATTTGTAATATTCTTAAGTCTTTAGACTAAGAATCATATTCTGTGGAGTTCTATCGCATCAGGCATCCCCTTGATCGCACATAAGTTGATCGCATCAACTTGACCACCGCATCAACTTAATCGCAGATAAATTGATCACATCAGGCATCAACTTGATTGCACCGCATCAACTTTATCGCACCGCCGATAAGTTGATCGCATCAAACTTGATCGCAGCAAAGTTGATCGCACCAAATTTGATCGCACCAATTTTGATCGCATCAACTTGATCGCATCGCAGGAAAAAGTTGGTCGTAGTAAAAATGGTGGTCGCGGTAAAAACAGGTCAGAGTTAAAAAGTGAAATTATTTTCTTTTAAATATTGAATGAGCGCTAAACCCAAGTTTAGTGGGCTCGGTTTTGGCTATCTGGTATCAGAGCGAGGTTATATCAGAGCAAGGTATATATCAGCCCAAGATTTTAGGAAATAAATCTTGTCTTAAAAAGTGGAAATTAATTTTCTATGGAAAGTTAATTAAAAATTAAAAATGGCTTCCACTTCTGGTTCATTACAACCTCCAAGTTTTACAGGAAATAATTATGAATATTGGTCTTTAACAATGAAGGCTTTATTCAGAGGACAAGATGTCTGGGAGATAGTCCAGCATGATTATGCAGAACCAGCAGACATGACAGCATATAACAATCTCTCACAGGCTGAGAAAGATGTCTTGAGAGAACAGAGGAAGAAAGATGGAAAAGCTCTGTTTTTCATACACCAAGCTATGCATGAAAGCATACTCCTAAGAATAGCAGCATCGACTAATGCCAAGGAAGCATGGGATGCATTGGAGACTGCCTATCAAGGTTTGAATAAGGTAAAGACATCCAAGCTGCAAATTCTGAGAAAAGATTTTGAATCTCTGTGCATGAAAGATTCGGAGAATGTAGACACATTCTACACCAGAGTTGTTGGGTTGATAAACCAACTGAAATCTCATGGAGAACTCGTATCAGACCAAAGGGTTGTTGAAAAAATTCTCAGAAGTATTCCCCCAAGATTTGAAAATTTGGTTGTAACCTTAGAGGAACACACAGACATGTCAACATTCAGCATTGATGAGCTGCAAGCTTCACTCATCAATCATGAACACAGAATCAGCAGATCACAGACATCATTGGAAGGTGCATTTGCAGCACATTCATCCATAAGCCGTGGTAGAGGCAGGGGGAGAAACAACTTCAGAGGCAGAGGAAGAAGTTCTTCAAGAGGAGGACGAGGCAGAAGTCCTGTAAATATCAGTGGCAGAGGAGATAACCAGAACCCAAGTCAGCCAAGTGGCCAGAGGTTTGATAAATCAAAAATTCAATGTCAATACTGTAAGAAGTTTGGTCATTATGCATATGAATGTAGGAAGAAGCAATATGACCAAGGAAAACAAAGCCCAAGTCAGTCAACCAACACCAACACTTCGACAGATGCAATGTTAATGGCATCGACATCTCCACTTGAATGCAATGCTGTTCAAGAAATTCCACATGACATATGGTACTTAGACTCAGGATGCAGCAACCATATGACTAGTAATTTAGATCTGTTTTCCAGTCTAGACACTTCAGTTAAAACTGATGTTACACTTGGAAACAATGTCCAAGTCACTGTCTTAGGAAAAGGCACTGTTGATATTTTAACCAAACAGGGGGAGAGTAAGTATATCCCTGATATCTATCATGTTGAAGGTCTGAAACATAATCTGTTAAGAATTGGACAGTTGTTACAAAAAGGCTACAGAGTCTACATGGAAGATGAACACTGTGTGATCAAAGACAAGCGTCTAAGTGACCAGCTGATAGCAAAAGTGCCAATGACAAGCAACCGCTTGTTTCCATTGAGGTTAGTTCCCATAATAAAAGGGAAGACAAAGACATGAGTTGTATTCAAGGCAGAAAGTGAAGAAACAGTCGAGATCCTCGACAAGAGAGAAAATTACAGCGCTAATTTGCAAGCTGCATTTCAGACAGAAGTTCAGGATGAATCCTGGTTGTGGCATTTCAGATTTGGACATCTGAATTTTGGTGGGCTGAAGCTACTACACACAAAGAATATGGTGAAGGGATTACCACTGATCGACAGACCAGAGAGGGTTTGTGAAGGCTGCATTTTTTGCAAGCAGCACAGAGAGACATTTCCAGTTGGAAAGTCCTATAGAGCACGCACACCACTTGAAATTGTGCACTCTGACATTTGTGGTCCAATGCAGACATCATCCATTGGTGACTGCAAATATTTTCTAACCTTTATTGATGATTACTCAAGAAAGACATGGGTATATTTCTTGAAACACAAATTTG
>LPNX010683726.1:16932-42802 GCA_001517045.1 Pseudotsuga menziesii | reverse complement strand
GGTAACAATTCATAAACAAGACATCAAAATATGAAGAGATCAAACTATCTATTCTAAAGCATGAAATATATTACAACATGATCAAATCCATGACTATCTCAAAAAATGAATCGGTTCTCTACTACCAAACCACTAGAGAGGCCTCTAAGCAGAATGGGGAGAGAGCCCTCCTATTTATACATGAATTCATGGTAACTGATCATAATTACAGATCCATTATTCTCTCAACTTATCCCTCAAAATCCTCAACAAATCTATAATTCATCCCTCAAAATTCTCAACAAATCTACAACTCATCCCTCAAAATTCTCAACAAATATTGGATGAGATATTCTCTCCACACCTCCATGATCTTCTCCTTGAAGTTAGTTCACATGTAGAAGATGAAATTTGAATCTAAGGCTAGGTGGTCACTTTTGATCTTGTTAAAGTCTTCAAATACACCTGTAAGCATCACCAAACTCACCAAAATTTAAAGTATAATGAAAATATGTTATTTTTCTCAATGATTAACCACAAATTGACTCAAAATACTCAAAAATAAATGATTTGGAAAATGGTAATGTAAACCCATATTTATTATGAAAGTGGTGAATATTAATGGTTTTATGGAAGGATAAGATAGGAGTAAGGTGACAAATGGTGTAGGAAAGATGAATAAAATGTGGTATTTTTGTGGCTCAACATCTCTATACCTTTCCTTGGTGCAAGGTACTAAAATCTCTGGGAAGACAAGGTGGACAATGATCACTAGAAAGACAGAAACATTGCATTTTTTGTCCACGAAGAGGCACTACGTGAAGTTGTCTGACAATCCCATAGAATATGCATCGGGATGGTACACAAGTATGCCGCACTCATTAAGTTTCAAGCTGACACGCATACTATAACCCTTCTACCAACAAAGGACCCACTCAAGAAGGTGCACCATGCATAATTCATGATCATAGACGAGGATGTGGATGAAATTATTAATCTTTTGCCGAAGGAATGGCGTTTCCCACTAGCAGAGTCGCTTCCTGAAGGGTGCCTGAACGGCATAATGCCGAGGAACCACTGCTTCACCAAGTCAATGGCGAAGAGCATGAAGGCGGCGACAACTAAGATGATCCGTCACATGATCATAATGAGGACAATGATAACATTGATGATTTAGACCATCAAGCATGAGATCGCCTACCAAGTTAAGAGCATGCATAGACATAGACGCAAGCGCAACAAGAAGAGGGCCACTCGTCCCATAAGAAGCAAAAAGTTGACAGAACAACGAACATGAATACATTGACTGAAGAGGATTTGTAGGAACTTAACGACGTTGTTTCTAAGGTCGCACAAGATAGCCTCGCTAGTCTGAATATGCAGCAAGTAAACGTTGCTACCCAAGTTGAGGGCCATCTCAATAAGTTGATAGAGGCCATCCATGATGTCAAAGATACAGTGGAGGCCAAGACATATGGTGTTGATCCCATCATTCCACTAGTTACACCAACATTAGCATCTCCAATAAAAGTTGTCATTCAGAGGTAGGAACTGGAGGTAGACGCAGAGACAAGCACAGATCCTAATGATAACAATGCACAGATAGACTTCTCCAAGCTAGCCTTGGAGGAATTCTATAACACCCAGCAAGCAACCGCATCTGAAATTCAACTAAGGGATAATGCTGTTGCTTGCTAGGTAGCAAGATAGTAGAGGAAGGCAAAGTTGCGCAAATCCATATTGAAGGAGAAAGAGTAGGAACTGCGGGGGTGCATCACCATTCTTGCTGAAAAAGAACAAGAAATACTAGCACGTGAGTAGAACCACGTCACATTAGCGGACTTTATCAAGAATCTTATTGCAGCATTCCCACCAGAAGCGGGGCAAGAAGACGAAGAATCCCTAGGTAAAGTGACTAGGATCGCAAAGATTGCACAAGATATTTGGCAGGAAGTGGAGGAGCTGCAAGCCAGGAAGATGCAAAGCACACCCCCAGAGGTGCTTGAGGAAAGAAGAAGAGAAGTGTCTGAAGCTGTTGATAAAATCAGAGAAGGTGAAGCCCTCTGCACAAAGGCCATAGATGTTGTCGCTACCATTTGGGGAGCGTTGCTCAAAGATGAAATAGGCAAGATAATTAGGCAGAGTGCATGAGAGGTAGATGAGAAAATCAGCGTTGCAAAGGTGGGAATGAGGAAGTTTCCCCTCCAGCATAAGGTTGTCAAAAATGCATAGATCAAGAGACTACAACAAGAAATGTAGACCCTTCATGAATGAGAAAAGGATAGGGAAGTTGAGGTTGAGACACATCAATCCACAGCCGAACCGCTCACAGACATTATTCAACCTGTGCAGCAAAAACTTTAGGGCATAATACAATCAATAGAGGTGGAGTCATTGGAACATTTCCATTCTGACCGAGTTGAGCAGTTTCCCACATAAGCAGAGGAAGTTGCAAAAGAAGTTGCTAGGTTCAACAAATGGTAAATACATTCTAGGACAAGGTTCATTCTCCTACGTAGCCTGAGCCGACACCGGTGAATTAAAAATGTGCAAGGAAATAAGGCCGACACGCACAACAAAATCAAAAGCAAAAAGAAAAAATAATAATATTTGGGAGGAAAATAGCAAGGGAGCCATCCCCAATGCAATGTGCACGGAAACGTGTAGTTGCGTGGAAAGATGAAGTTGTGCACAAAGAGGAAGTTGCGTGAAAAGAATGGTGCGCTATAAACCCACCAACAAACCATCTAAGAAACAAATGGCGGGAGGTCCCAGACAACTGGCAAACACTAATAGATCATTAAATGCATAAATATTCCACATGGATTTGGTGCTCATGACAAGACATCACCCTATGTGGATATAGTGTGGGAAACTCTATGACGCTAACTAGCCATTACATTAATACTTGATGATGGCTATCAGTATGAAAGAACGACGATATCGTTAATCATAGAAAATATGAGAGGTTGATCTGATACATCGAAGGAAGGTCTTGACCTGATGCTTCTCCTATAAGATATGGGCACCCCTAGAGAAAGCATCACTTGTTCGTGTTGCGTGAGAACCGGTTGTAGTTAAAAATGGGTTGGGGTGTGCCATGGCGAGAAGCCCTGTGGAATAAAGCAGTTGTTGCAGCCTTTAGTGTGTCAGGTATCTTCAAAGATGGGAATACGAAATATGTTGATAGTCTATAAGTTATTTTGACCCAGCTAGAAGTCTCTAGCGAAATCATCCTTGGCTATTTATTGTTCAGTAGGTTAGCAGCCCTATCTATGGCACCTAAGAGGACTCCGGTAGGGACTAGACTCCTTGCCCCATTTGACAAAGTCTTCAGGGTAAGGACCAAATTCCTTGCCACATTTGACAAATTTTGTGGGGTAGGGACCAGAGTCCTTACCCCATTTCATAAAGTCTGCAGGGCTAGCGATCAGTCTCAAGTTCCAGCAGTCCAAGCAAGGTCTCCATGTGTCGAGGGCCTAGGAAAGGGACACAAGGACAATTATGGCTTGTAAACCATGCTACTGAGGTGAAATTCATCAAATTTGGGGAATCGTTTACCTCTACCACCCTTGCTTGCGAGGATTTTCTGGTTTTCAATATGAACAATTATTCAAAGTCCATATCTATGAGAAAAAGGGTGATGAAGACCAAGATGAAGAAAAGATGGAATCAAGGAAGAACAACAAGAGAACATGCTGTAGAAAGCACACGGAAAACCCTAGGAGCCTGAGAATGATAATAAGAATTAGATTGTTGCATCAGAATGGGATGCTAACAATCCTAGTGACAGTTAAAAGTCAAACTCACCATTAAAAGTCTTCAGATGATGCAGAAAAAGAAGTTGTATGACCTTTGTAATATATAAAAAAAAGGAAGAAAGTGCACAAGGAAGAAAGAAGGAGAAGGTGTGCAAGAAAAAAAAATCCAAAGGGGCTGCTACGCAAATCATGCCTCCTCATATGTCCATTGCTTAGTGGCTCGGGAGGAACCACATGTGAGTGTTCATGGCCTATTGGCCTCGGAAAGGAGCACAAGAGAGAATTTCACGCGCAAGCCAAGAAGGCACGCCATGCGCATGATAGAAAGAAAGGAAGATTGCGAAGGAAGAAAAGGACCAACGCAGGAAGAATGGAGAGGCACGTAACAAAGGAAATAAAAGCATACGAGCACGTAGGTGAAAACAGATGGAAAGCAATAGGGCAAGATCATGGTTGTTTAAGGCGTTGTAAGCCTGCAGCCACGCATGTATGAGGGAATATTTGTAAGTCAGGACGATAGTGCCTCATGTCAAGTCGTAATCACCACATTTGTAGCCTGAGGGGTGGCAGATGGTGATAGTTAACAGACTGCCTGTATGCATTTGGCCTTGCATGGCCATGTAAAATAGTATAAATTGAAGGGATTCAATGGTTAAAGGGTTTTTTAGGTTGGTTGTGACATTTTTTAGTTGGTCATAACTATGCTTAGGCCAGTTTTCTAGTTATTGTTGGTCTGTTCATTGGTGATCCATGGTGAAGGACACCATTTTACTGTAATGTTGTAGAGATCAAAGGAAGAGTCTAGTAGCAATAGGGGTTGTTGAGCCGATGATCTGGCTGCTATGTGCCAGACCGCTAGAAGTAGAGGTAGGGTAGAAGAGAAAACCAGAGAGGATGAGAACCATAAGTCTAAGTCATAGAGACATATCATAAGATCAGTCTATATCCTACAGACTACAATGTGCTATATCCCTTTCTCATGCCAAATGAAGAGCACCTTGGTGATTTTTCCTAGATGGGTTTCCACGTTATTTATTGTGTTTGAATGGATGATTACTGTGGTGAATGTTTATGTGAATGGTTCTTATTTGCTTTCTGTATAATGTTGAAATATTGCTTAAATGTATAATGTTATCCTATAATCAGTAGATGAGTGCTAGGAATGCATCATTGAAATATTCATGTATATATTGGCCTATGCACTTCTATCTTGAGTCACGACGTAAGTCGTAGACGGTCTTTTGGTATGAGTCAGCTACGTCACATAGGTTGTGGTAGTTGTGAGGTTCAGAACAAGGATAAGTTGCGCGTGATGAAATATAGTTGTGCTCGGTTGTGCAAGGCTGACTCGTCTATCCAGCCATCCTATTTCCTTCGTTGAGCTCCTTGGCTGCACGCCAAGGGACTATACTCCATCGAAAATCGCATAAACATGGTTCTGGCGGTTACCCATCGAAGAGATATATCAGGTGAGACTGTGCCTGCTTCGCAGGTGTTGCCGACGGGGATTGCTCTACCAGGCTGGTATCTTGGGTGTTTGTTGGGTTGACGGGCTGCGTAGAACCTAGGTCGCATGAGTTAGGAAAAGTGGCTAACGATGGTTTTTAGGGTGTGGATAACTTCATTAATGAGGATGATGCCATCGAGGGCTTAATGTCCTCCCATGTACCCAGTTTTTTCCGAGGAAATGAGATGAGGGAGCACGGACTTGAGATGGTTGTCAATGAATTTGGTGATGATTTTGTAAAGGACATTGCAGAGAGCTATGGGTCTGTACTTACCCAGAGTGATGTCTTTGTCTTCTTTTGGAATGAGGGTGAGGAAGGTGGAATTGAGTTCTCGAAAAATATTTTGATTTCTTTGAGATTCTTCCACCATTTTCCATATCTCATGTTTGAGCAAATCCCAATAGAAATGAAAGAAATTGACAGTGAAGCCGTCGAGTCCTAGAGCTTTGTCTTCCTTGATTTGTTTGAAAACTATTTTCACGTCTTGAAGCTTGGTAGGTCTCATAAAGATTTCATTTTGATCATTCGCAACCAATGAGGGAATGTGTAAAGTTACTTGTTATGTAATAGATAGAGCACTAAACACTTAAAATTATATACATTATTTATTTTGAACCTTCTTTTACTTTTAGATTTTGGAAGGAAATCATCAAGATTCCGGAGGAGTGAAATATATGTTAAAAAAGAGTTCATCTTACAAGAATAAATGATAAGCAGTTAAAATTATATATATTATTTACTTTTAACATTATTTTACCTATCTTGCATAGGTGTGGCTCATTCGAGGTTCACTTGATATGAAATCACATGTTGTAAATTGGAGGTTACGAGTTCAAATCACACTCGGCTTTAATCGTGTCCCATCCTTGTGGGGTGTGTGGGGAACCTAGGCGTATAGTGGTAGCGAGATTGGATCCTTGGACCCCATGTCATGTGAGTGCCAACCAAGTCTCAAGTTGTCGATTCCCCTAAAAAAAATTATTTTACCTAAAGGAAATCGAGAGGAGTAAAATTAGCAACCCGAGTTACCAAAATACATACTTTTGTAATTGAATGTATTATCTTGTAAGATTATTTCCTCCTAAATTTCCATGCATACACCCACATAAGATTTCAATTTCGATTTTTTTGTGCTTAACCTTCCAACTTATGAAAAATATTATGGTAATTTAGGAATGCTCATCTGTAACGTCCCGGTTTTGACCCCGTTGCATTAGATGTACAGGACGTATATATTGTAAATGATCACGGTGTGGAGCTAAAGGCCAAGGCCCCACCATTGATCGGTTATGCTATGTTTTGGATTTAAATTTGTCACCGATGGTATATCGGGGAATGCGGTATATATTATGTTGGTCATCATGTAAATATGCATCTATAATTAATTAAATGAACCCGACCAGCTACGATCGCGGCAACTAAAATGAGAAAGGGGCATGATTTTCACAAGGATAAGGATGTGGGGGGGATTTGTCAAACCTTGGGCCAATGAGGGAAAATAACCATGTGCCTTGTTTCCTTTCCTTACCCAACCACTTTCATTGAAGAATTGTTGGTGGTGGTTGAGGCAGTTATTATCTTTGGGAGTGGGGTGGCAGGACTATCAGTCCTCACCCACATGCACACTCTACCCGCGGACACATTCATCCTCTCCACGCCAGTGCTGAACCACTCACCCCCTGCATTTTCATTTTAGTTCTCATCACTCTCGCGGATGCATTCTTCTCTCCATGCACAAGCTAGGAGTTGCTCGTCCTCGCTCACGGGGCCATTGCCTGTTGATTATTTTCATGCACGGGCTAGTTTACCCGCATGGTTCTTCCTCTACGGACTCTGTGAACAACGCGGGCTGATTTGGATGCTGCGGTCTTCCTTACCTTGTTTGTTGTTGTCTTCTTTGTGATTGGGTCCGGTGCAAGTTTTCATCCACGCACAGACTGAGAGTATGTATTTTTCCTCCCCTGTGCGGCCAGTGTAAGTTTTTCCATGCCTTTATTTGTCCAGGCAGATTACTGATTTCCCCATGTTGTGAATGTGTTGGTTGTTACGTTTAAGAACTGTTGTAATCCGCTTGGGAGTATCTTTCCCCTGTACTTGTGTTTTCTATTACGCTGTGGGGGCTGCTATAGATTGTTGGGAGTCATTTTGGCCACGAGAGGGCCAAGAACAACTCAGAAATTATTCCCCCTATTCAGCTGTAATTCTGAGTGATTGCATACGTGCAATGGTTGGTCTTCGGACTGTGTAAGGAGAAGGGATGGGATCTCGGTTTGCTTGATAAACCTGGTGGCTAGAAACCACACAGACAGAGCTAGAGGACTGGCCTTCTTCTCCATCACCCCTGAATAGCACTGGAAGGGAATGCAGGGCCTAAGGGACTGTGTAGCAAAGAAGGGACTGATTCCTTGTGTTGGGTGTGTTTGGGTGTCTTAGAGGCCAGGCTAGTTTCGGTGTAGGTGTTCTTGGCTCTGTAATGAGCTCACCAGCTTAGCAAGGAGCCTTTCCCAACTCCTTGATGGCCTGATAAACTCAACCTTGTTGGCTTGGCTATGTGTTTTGTATATCCCTGGCTATGTGTAAGCCTGCTAGTTCCCTTATTCCTTGGAGAATTAGGCCTAGCTCAGGGGTGGCAGCGTTGCTGAGAGATTAAGGAGCACACTGGCCTATGGTTGGGTGGAACGTTGCAGCGACGTAGCTGCTTGCGAATTGACTTCTACATAAGATAAGTGATCTTGACTATTTTTACTTCTGCAACCATGTTTATTGTTAATGATATGATGAACATGTTAAATGAATGGTTGTGTGAATGCATGTTGATTCCACTGTGCATGATAAATAACTATAGCTGTGTATGATAAACAATGGCATTCGTGCATGTTTTACCTTAATGCATTTCCCTGCAGCATTCTGTTTATGCAATTTTTATGCCTGTACATGTTCATGGGCTCTTAGCCCGTGTGTTTGAAGCTTGGGTTGCGTCCCATTCGCCGGTCGGAGGCATGGGGACGTGACAGTATGGTATCAGAGCCCATGTTACAATAATGGGCCTGAATGAGCCTTGAATGATGTAGTGACAGAGGTAGTGTTCCTTTTTGCCCAGCAGAATCAGATTGGAAAATTCAAAAGAAATGGTCTAAGTGTTGGAGCAGTTGGGAGAGCCAGCAGGAAAGACATCCACTGTAGCAAAAAAGCTAGGCGGAAGGACTTCTGACGTAGCGGAAGCATGCTCGACGGAACAGTTGGAAGAAAGCCGTGAAAAATTTGTCTAAGTGTTCCCCATTGGAACAATTAGTGTAATTAACTTCTGATGTAGCGGAAGAGTTAGTGAAGTGGACTTCTGCCGTTGTGGAAGAGTTAGAGGGAAGCGCACCTGACGGAGGACCGTGGAAAGGAAAATCCCCTAAGGTTTCAAAGTTCGTCGAAAAAATTTAGTAGATCGAGCGTCCGCCATTGCGGATGGTGAAGCAACTACGTCCCCGATGGAAAAGTCCTCTGATCGCTGACGTCGCGAGGAAGTTAAAAATTTGTCTAAGTAAAAGGGGCAGCCGTCGGAAGGATTTCGTATTTGGTGTGCCGCCATTGTGGAAGCCAAAGGCACTAGCTGGCCAATGAGAAAGACAGCCGATGCCGCAAGAAAAGTTTGACACCGCAATAAAAGTTTAAAAATTTGTCTAAGTAAAGGGCGGCCATCGGAAGAAGTTAGTATTTGGTGTGCCTCCCTTGCGGAATCCAAATGCACTAGGATTCCGATGTGGAAAGACCACCGAATTCAAAAGTTAAAATTTTCTAAGGATGATTAAGCGACTATCGGAAGAAAATAGCTAATTGTACATCCGCCGTTGCGGAAGTCTAGAACACTAGAATTCCAATGGGAAAAGGCTTCCAACGCCGTGAAATTAAGTTAGAAGAATCTTCTAAGTAAGGAGAAATAGCACCCTACCGGAAGAGGTAGCTGTTCGCTCGCCTGCCGCTGCAGAAGCCAAAAGAACTAGTCTTCCGATGCAAGAAGTTTGCCGATGCCGATCAGGTTGTGCCGCCGATCAGAAAGAGAAAGAAGATCATGTTCCGCCGTTGCGGCTGCGGATGGAAATTCTTCGCCGACGTAAAGGAAGAATGGAGCCGATCCAGCAGTGGAGAAGAAGGAGAAAAAGGAAAATTGAAAATTTTGGTTAAGAATAAAGACGTTGGAAGGTTAGAGATTCCGACAGCCGATCAGTATGGACATCGGAGCCCGCAATGGAATGAACGACCGCCGTTACGGTTGGAGAAAGGACTAACCATCCGAAGGGCTAGAGGACCCGATTGCCGACGTTAGTGATTAGCGGATCCGACTGCTGATGTACACCAGAGGAATTAGTGACTTGGGCAGCCGAAACATCGGGTCAATAGTGGAAATGAGATCCGATTCAATAGTTGAAATGAGATCTGATTTTTCAAGGAGGAAATTTTGAGTTTTCAGTAGGATTCCCCCAACAGATTTTCACTGTTTTTCAGTGGTTTTCAGTGAAATTTCAGGGATGAAAAATGAGAAAGTACCATTGAAGATAGACATTCCTTGATGAAGAAAATCTAGTGCTTGGGAAAACTTGTAATTTTTATAATCTCCAAGAGAAGGTAAGTAATGTTGTTTTATATTACTATTATGCACCTAACAGTTGTGTTACTAGCACGTTTGCAGAGTCATAGAGACCTTCAAGAATAGTACTCCAGGTGGTGCAGTTTGACAAGTAAGTGGTGGTTCAGTTATGAGGACCCATGATGGGTATGATGCTCGAGATTCTCATGAGCAAGATGAAGATT
Source organism: Pseudotsuga menziesii (assembly GCA_001517045.1). Lineage (NCBI taxonomy): Eukaryota > Viridiplantae > Streptophyta > Pinopsida > Pinales > Pinaceae > Pseudotsuga > Pseudotsuga menziesii. The sequence goes on along the minus strand of LPNX010683726.1, from coordinate 32,754 downwards.
CCATGGGAGAAAATGTCCGTAATAGAAATGATGACATTGAATCTAATGGAAGGAGATTTTAAGAGACACCATCAGATGTTGCAGCTACCATGAGAAGCTTGATCAAAGCCTAGGAAGAGCAGCATCAGTTGAATGCTGCTATGTTGCAAAGTTTGATAGACTTACATAGAAGGATAGACTTTGGACGGGGTACAGCAAGACCAAAAGGCAGTAAGAGCAGTACTAGGAGAAGGAGAAGGACTTCTAGTGGTTCATCTGATTCTAAAGAATCCAGCGGGGATTCAAGCTCTTCTTCTCGTAAAAGGAAAATAAGGAGACACCATAAGGATCACTCTCGAGATGAATTTAAGAAAGCTAAACCTCCTACATTTGATGGTGAGATAAAGACAGGACAAGAGGCTGAAGCTTGGCTTCTTGGGATAAAGAAGTACTTTCAAGTGCATGACTATTCAAGAAACATGAAGGCAATAGTTGCCATATTCAATCTGAATGGAAGGGCATCCATATGGTGGGAACACTTCAAGCAGGTGAAAAGGATCAGTGAAATGAAACTTAAGTGGAAACAGTTCAAGAAATATTTCAAGCAGAAATAGCTCTCTGACAGGTTTTATGATGACAAGATTAAGGAGTTCCATGAGCTGAGATTGGGATAGCGGACCATGGAAGAGTATGCAAATAAGTTTTTGGAGCTGTTAAGGTATGTCTGATACATCAGAGATGAAAAGGTGAAGGTCCAGCGTTTTCTGAGTGGATTACCTCAGTCTTACAAAGATAGAATTGAGTTTTATGAACCTATAACTCTTGAAGAAGCAATAAGACAAGCTAAGTATTGCTATGAATAAAGCAAAGGTAAGCCGGATTACCATAAGGCATGGAAGGACAAGAAGAACGAGAAGTTTGACCAAAGGAAGAAAGGTTGCAAACCTTATAACTTCAGGAATCCGCAGAAGCAGCCATCTCAAGCTGCAAGTAAACCAGTTGGAATGACAAGAGAAAAGCCTAATGATCCACAACAAAATATAGGGCCACTTCAATGTTGGAAATGTGGAGGACCCCACATGCGCAGAAATTGTCCACTCGAGAATGAGAGTGCAAGGCCAGCTTATAACATTCAAGGAGCAGAAATAGTGTGTCAAGTAGCAAGGGCAGTACCTAGGATCTATGTACCACTGGAGGACCGCTAAGCAGATCACCAGTCAGGTGTGGTTGAAGTAGCAGGTAAGATTGTTGAGCAATCTATTTCTATTTTAATTGACACCGGTTCTACTCACAGTTATATTACTCCTAGAGTAGTGGAGAACTGTGCTTTTAAGAAAGTAAAGCATAGGAAGTCTTGGTTAGTTCAGCTAGCCACCGGAACTAAGAGAAAGGTTAGTGAAGTGGTAGAGAAATTTCCATTGGTCATGAATGCATTGGTCACTTGTGTAGATCTGAATGTTCTACCGCTTGGTTCCTATGATGTCCTCATTGGGATGAATTGGTTAGAAGCTCACAGGGTGAAGCTCGATTGCTACAATAATACTTTTGAATGCATGAATGAAGAAGGGAACCTAGTAGTTGTGAAAGGTATTCCAAATGTGATTTCAGTAAGGCAGGTTTCAGCAATGCAGTTAAAGAAGTTCTGTAGGAAGGGTTGCCAGTTGTATGAAACTCATATTTTGGAGGAAACAAGAGATGAAACTCTGAGGTTGGAGGACTATTAGGTGTTACAGGAATTCAGGGATGTGTTTCCTGATGAGATTCTAGGGCTTCCTCCAAAGAGGGACATTGATTTCACTATTGAACTTTACCAGGAGCAGCACCAGTGTCCAAGGCACCCTACAGGATGAGTACACCGGAGATGCTAGAATTAAAGATGCAATTGCAAGAGTTGTTGGAAAATAAGTATATCCGGCCGAGTGTGTCCCCTTGGGGAGCACCGGTTATGTTTGTAAAGAAGAAAGATGGTACACTTAGGTTATGTATTGACTACAGACAATTGAACAAGGTTACTGTGAAGAATAAATATCCTTTGCCTAGGATTGATGACCTCTTTGATCAAATGAGAGGAGCAAAGGTGTTTTCCAAGATTGACTTGAGGTCTGGTTACCATCAGGTGAGAATCAAGGATGAAGACATTCATAAAACAACCTTCAGGACAAGGTATGGGCATTATGAGTTTGTAGTGGTACCATTTGGTCTCACGAATGCGCCAGCTACATTTATGTGCCTTATGAATAGTGTCTTCAGCAGGTATTTGGACAAGATTGTTCTTGTTTTCCTTGACGACATTCTTGTTTATTCTAAGAATGAGGAAGAGCATGAAGAGCATTTGAGATTGACATTGAATTTTCTCAGGGAGCACCAGTTGTATGCCAAACTAAGCAAGTGTGACTTCTATAGAGATAGAATTCAGTATTTGGGTCACATTATCTCAGAAGAGGGTATATCTGTGGACCCCAACAAGATTGAAGCCATTATGAATTGGCCTACTCCAAGAAATGTGACAGATGTAAGATCTTTCATGGGACTTGTAGGATACTACAAGAGGTTCATTGATGGATTCTCCAAAGTTGCACATGCCATCACTTCTTTGCAAAAGAAGGGGATGAAGTTTGAATGGACATCGAGGTGTGAAGAAAGTTTCCAAAGGTTGAAGAATCTTCTCACCTGTGCACCAGTATTGAAAGTTGCAGATCCAGAGAAAGATTTTGTGGTGTGTACCGATGCATGCAGAAAAGGGCTTGGAGGATTCCTTATGCAAGACAACCACGTGATATGTTATGAGTCAAGAAAGTTGAAGGAGCATGAGAAGAACTATGCCACTCATGATCTAGAGCTTGCAGCCATAGTACATGCTCTCAAAATGTGGAGACATTACTTGATGGCAGGAGATTTTAGCTCAGAACAGACCATTGTGGTCTGAAGTACTTGTTTGATCAGCCTACTTTGAATGCTAGGCAAGCAAGATGGCTGGAATTTTTATGTGAGTTTGATTTTGAAATCAAGCGCATAAAGGGAAAGCAAATTAAGGTAGTTGATGCACTCAGCAGGAAGATGCAAGGAATGCATGTGGCATCTCTTAGTATTTTCCAATCAGATTTGAGGCAGTAGATTGTTGATCATGTTGCTGGAGATGAACTGTATGAGCAGGTAAAAGACAAATTGCGGTAGCAAAGTCTTGAGAAGAGGTATGAGGGATATAAATTGGAAGAAGATGGACTTCTCACTTATAAAGGCAGAATTTATATTCCAAATGTAGCAGATCTAAGGAGAGTTGTCATGGATGAAATCCATCAAGCTCCGTATTCTGGTCACCCAGGATATCAGAAGACAATTACTACAACTAGAAAGTAGTACTTTTGGCTAGGTATGAAAAAGAACATGGCTGAATACATTTCAAGGTGTATGAAATGTCAACAGGTAAAGGTTGAGCATCAAGATCCAGCAGGTTCATTGATTCCTTTGCCAGTTTCGGAATGGAAATGGGAAGTTATTTCCATGGATTTTATTACAGGGTTTCCGATGAATTGGAGACAACATGAATCCATTATGGTTGTGGTAGACAAGTTGACAAAGGTAGTGCATTTTATACCGGTTAAGTCTACGTACGAGACTGGTGACATTGTAAAGATATTTATGAAGGAGATATTCAAATTGCATGGATTGCCAAACGCAATAGTCTCCGACAGGGATGTCAAGTTCACTTCCAACTTTTGGAAGGGGTTGTTTGCGGATTTGGGTACAAAGCTAAACTTCAGCACTGCATACCATCCTCAGACCGATGGTCAGACAGAAAGAGTTAATCAGGTGCTTGAAGACATGCTTTGCATGTACGTAATGGACAAACCAACCAAGTGGGAAGATTACTTGCACTTGGTAGAGTTTGCTTATAACAATGGACATCAAGCATCCTTCAGGATGAGTCCGTATGAAGCTTTGTATGGAAGAAGGTGTAGGACACCAGTGACTTGGGATAGTCCAGTGAACAGGATTGTGCTTGGACCCGAATTGCTCAAGGACATGGAGTAAGAGGTTGTAAAGATCAGGCAGAATCTAAAAATAGCACACGACCGACAAAAAAGATATGCAGATAAACATAGGGTGAACAGATAATTCAGTGTTGGGGATAATGTTTACCTCGGAGTGAGGGCAAGGAAGAGTTCCTTGAAGATTGGTAGTTGTGCCAAGTTTTCACCAAGATATTGTGGTCCGGTTGAAGTGCTTGAAAGAATAGGGCCAGTTACATATAGACTTACATTGCCTGCTAGCACTAGAGCTCATAATGTTTTTCATGTTTCTTTGCTTAAGAAATATGTACATGATCCTAACCATGTGATAAATTGGGATGTGATTCAGGTGGAACCCGAGGGAGAGTTTCGAATCAAGCCAATGCGCATCCTTGACAGGAAGGTCACAATGCTCTGGAACTGAGCCATAGGGTAGGTAAAGGTGCAGTGGGAGGACTTCAGACCTGAAGAGGCTAAATGGGAGCTGGAGGATGCCATGCGATTGGCACATCAATTTTTGTTCAATTCTATGGAACACTGAGGTGATGCCAGTGTAACATTTTGTTCAAATTTTGCAAAGCACTGAGGACAGTGCTATTGAAGGGGGAGGGGAATGTAACGTCCTGGTTTTGACCCCGTTACATTAGATGTACATGATGTATTTATTGTAAATGATAACGATGTGGAGATAAAGGCCAAGGCACCACCATTTATTGGTTATGCTATGTTTTGGATTTAAATTTGTCACCGATGGTATATCGGGGCATGCGGTATATATTATGTTGGTCATCATGTAAATATGCATCTATAATTAATTAAATGAACCCGACCAGCTATGATCGCGGCAACTAAAATGAGAAAGGGGCACGATTTTCACAAGGATAAGGATGTGGGGGGGATTTGTCAAACCTTGGGCCAATGAGGGAAAATAACCATGTGTCTTGTTTCCTTGCCTTACCCAACCAATTTCATTAAAGAATTGCTGCTGGTGGTTGAGGCAGTTATTATCTTTGGGAGTGGGGTGGCAGGACTGTCAGTCCTCACCTGCATGCACACTCCACCCGCAGACACATTCATCCTCTCCACGCCAGTGCTGAACCACTCACCCCCTGCATTTTCATTTTCATTCTCATCAATCCCGCGGATGTGTTCTTCTCTCCACGCATAAGCTAGGAGCTGCTCGTCCTCGCTCAGGGGGGCATTTCCTGTTGATTATTTTCACGCACGGGCTGGTTTACCCGCGTGGTTCTTCCTCTATGGACTCTATGAACAGTGCAGGCTGATTTGGATGCTGCGGTATTCCTTACCTTGTTTGTTGTGATCTTCTTTGTGATCGGGTCTGGTGCAAGCTTTCATCCACGCACAGACTAAGAGTATGTATTTTCCCTCCCCTGTGTGGCTAGTGTAAGTTTTTCCACGCCTTTAGTTGTCCAGGTGGATTGCTGATTTCCCCATGTTGTGAATGTGTTGGTTCTTACGTTTAAGAACTGTTGTAATCCGCTTGGGAGTATCTTTCCCCTGCACTTGTGTTTTCTATTACGCTGTGGGGGCTGCTCTAGATTGTTGGGAGTCGTTTTGGCCATGAGAGGGCCAAGAACGACTCAGAAATCATTCCCACTGTTCAGCTGTAATTCTTAGTGATTGGATACATGCAATGGTTGGTCTTCAGACTGTGTAAGGAGCAGGGATGGGAGCTCGGTTTGCTTGATAAACCTGGTGGCTGGAAACCACATAGACAGAGCTAGAGGGCTGGCCTTCTTCTCCATCACCCTTGAATAGCACTGGAAGGGAATGCAGGGCTTGAGGGACTATGTAGCAGAGAAGGGACTGATTCCTTGTGTTGGGTGTGTTTGTGTGTCTTAGAGGCCAGACTAGTTCCGGTGTAGGTGTTCTTGGCTCTGTAATGAGCTCACCAGCTTAGAAAGGAGCCTTTCCCAACTCCTCGATGGCCTGATAAACCCAAACTTGTTGGCTTGGCTATGTGTTTTGTATATCCCTGGCTATGTGTAAGCCTGCTAGTTCCCTTATTCCTTGGAGAATCAGGCCCAGCTCAGGGGTGGAACGTTGCTGAGAGATTAAGGAGCATGCTGGGCTATGGTTGGGTGGAACGTTGCAGCGACATAGTTGGTTGTGGATCGACTTCTTCAGAAGATAAGTGATCTTGACCATTTTTACTTTTGCAACCATGTTTACTGTTAATGATATGATGAACATGTTAAATGAATGCTTGTGTGAATGCATGTTGATTCCGTTGTGCATGATAAATAACTATAGCTATGTATGATAAACAATGGCATTCGTGCATGTTTTACCTTAATGCATTTCCGTGCAGCATCTTGTTTATGCAATTTTTATGCCTGTACATGTTCATGGGCTCTTAGCCCATGTGTTTGAAGCTTGGTTCGCATCCTCTTCGCCAGTGAGAGGCATGGGGACGTGACATCATCTCGCAACATTTTTGACATAAAAATAAAATTCTAAGCAAACCAAGCAGTTACTTTATTTTCTTCCTTAAGGTTCAATAAAACAAAATTAGTCTTCTTGGTATAAAAGTCCACCTTCTAAGAAAAATAAAAATAACACAAAGATAACATTAAACACTTAAAACTATATATTTTATTTATTTTGAATGTGTTTTGTATATTGCTAAGGAAACCATAGTTCCTCCCAAATAATAAACAAAGAGAGCATGAAGCAATTAAAATTATATATCTTCTATAAAATTTAAGGTTGTTCATTTTACTCCACGCCAATATTGACTATTTCCTTCTTAAAAGGAGATGTAAATTTTTTTGAAATTGAATGTAATAGTTAGATCAAGTGCAAATAAACAAGTGAGTTATCTCATTTTTTAAGGCTTTCTCCTCATATGTGGAATATTATTTAATAAATGTAGGATCAGGACATTCTTATATATACCAAATAAGATCCTCGAAATAACAAAGAAAATTATAAAACAAAGAGAGCATTTAATAAATGTAGGACAAGGACATTCTTATATATATCAAATAAGAGCCTCGAAATAGCAAAGAAAATTGTAAAACAAAGAGAGCATTTAATTAAATAGTTAAATTTACTTTTGGTTGTGGGAGAGGAAACAAACAACATTGACATGGTGTAAAATGATCAACCTTATTATACCTGCCTCAGTAGGTATATTGTAATCGTTTGAATTCAAACCCCCTTGACTTTTGTTATTAATTGGTGCATATTGGTGCATATTTAAAAATAAAATCTATATTCCAAAGTTTAACTTTGTAATATGAAAAATACTAATTTTTAAATATTTTAAATTTTAATAAAAATATTTGTATTTGATATTTTGTCAACTTCTAATTGGCCAATCAAGAGTGATGTCAGCCTTGAAGTTTGGTATCTGGTTTTCACTTGACACATGGCTACTATGACATCAGCATTTTTTATATTTTATTATTATTATGTTATTATTATATTTTATTATTTTATTATTATGCAGCTCGACGTTACCTAACGTGAACTGCAATAGAAAATAGCGTTGTTTGGATCGGTCCTTCACTGTCAAACATGTGGAGCAGCTAGTCAAAGACGATCGACTATCATAACATATATCCGCGCCATTAACAGCCGAAGTTGGCAATAAAACAGCACGGCGATTCACTTTAGCATGGATTACAAACATATTTTGGCTCCATTATTTGAGTATCTACATTCAGAAGCGCACTTTAGCATGGATTACAAACATATTTTGGCTCCATTATTTGACTATCTACATTCAGAAGGCCAGTTTACATAGCATGCGTAAACCTCAATATCTTATTTATGTAGGCAGGGTGGCCGATCGTTCATCTCCTTATGGCAGAGTGTACGCTGCCAACAAAAATTACCATCGTTATTATTTGGTGGAATTATTTTTAGGAAGATGAAAGGTGAAGTGCAAGCTGCATGTATATATAAAATAATCAATGAGGTGCTATCTTACCTCCGCATTTGTAAACAACGGGTCTGTCGGAGAACTGGCAGCGCTGGGGAATGGTAATGGCCACCGCGGGATCGATCCCTGCAGCTTTGGCTATTTTTGAGAGCAAGACGGAGCAGAGACAAGCGGGATCGGTGGAAAATTTGTGCACAGTGTTGCAGCAGCCGGCTGAGACGGCAGCGTTTGCATTCTGAGTGGCCTCAACGCACGGTGCCAGCTTCGTCACCTCCGATTCAACTACACATTGACCTGCTGCATTTGCTCCCAAAATAGCACTCAGAACCAGGACAAGGGAAAACAACTTTGTGAAAGATAATGCCATTGCTTGATTGCTATGGTCGTCTGATAGTCTTAACTACAAGTTACAACTATGAGTATATGAACTGGTAGAATTCCAGTGATTCAATTTATAGCGGTTACTCACAAATATGATCAATCGCAGGCCAGCGCGTGCACTTCCACCTACCAATAAATTATTATTTCGTGTATGATTTGAAAGGCCAATGGAGGGCGCACTCTCGACCACAATATTCTAAATGACAGGAAGTGGATTTGCTTTTTCTCCATCATTATTTCACCAACACTGACAAGAAAGAATTGGCAAATTGTGCACTTCAGGGCTGCCGAGGGGGAAGATGGCCATTGCCCATTGCAAGAGTAAGTGCTTGATGTGTTTCCTAATCATGGCGCAATTCTGATAGGTTAATGCTCCTATTCAGAAAGTTATCAATGCCAGAATTATTATGGGTTGGGTTACGGATATTGCTAATTTCAACAAAGTGGATAGACAAGCACTTCTAATTTCGAGTGAATATATGCACTTACTTCTACAACTTGCAACTAACTACGGAGTTTCATCAACAAGCAAACCTTGGGTTGAGATGATTGCGGTGTGGTGTAATGTAGCTTGAACCATTTGAAAACATGTAAAGAAATATTGGATAAATGTTGGATTTTGTAAGTAGTGAGAGATGCACAAAGTCGACGGTTAAAATCCTTTTTTCCACAGATCGACGGTTATAATCCTATCAAACTGTAAGCTCACTTCCGGAATTTGTAGTGTCAAAAAAATGCCAATATTTCGATAGTAAATTCTTAGTGAGGTGACTCGTAGGTTCATAGTTTAAATTTGAAATTAGTGTTATTGTTGTTGGTGAAAGGAGTAATTACAAAAGGTGACATTGGATGATGTTATTTAGTGTATCCAAAATTAAATTTAAATATTTATCTAATTTAATATTTAATATTTATGTAATTTAAATTTGAATTTTTTTTATTAATAGTAAATTAGTTTAAATTTAAATATTTATCTAATTTAATAATTAATATTTATGTAATTTAAATTTGAATTTTTTTATTAATAATAAATTAGTTTTCTAACTTTGTCAATTGTTGGTGGTTGCTTCTTAACATAGTAGCAAGATTTGCTTTTCATCTTTATGTTTCGTACTTTAGTTTTCATGGTTGTTTTATATATATGTATGTATACTTTAGTTTTGATTGATAAATATTTATAATTTTAATTTTTAAAAAATTAATGTTTTTGTATTTAGATGAATCACTTGTTTTACATTTCAATAGCGGAAGATGTTTTTAAAGATCAATGTTATTGTACACAAAGGATCAAGGTGCTTTATAGATGAGTATAGAATCAAGGTGCTTTATAGCTGAGTATAGAGGAGATGTTGTAATCTCAAAGTTACCAAAAATAAATAATAAAGTAATAGATCAATGTTGTAAACACAGATTCTTTCTGGAAAGGTTTAAAAGCGTTACTGCTACGCCCACTTCAGTCGAACCTGGTTTCAATTTCATCAATCAAACATCCACTGCCCAAGGTTTCATTGCTGAGAAAGATCGAACCTGGTTCAATTTCATCAATCAAACATCCACTGCCCAAGGTTTCATTGCTGAAAAAGATCACAAGCTGATCAATAATCCCGTCTTATGGGTATTGCAAGCTCCGAATTGATCTGTAGGTTTCCCTACAGAAAACTTGATGCCATGGCCGGGCCAAGTATCTGACAAGTCCGTGTCAGATGCATTCTCAGACTTTTCAAGCGATGTTTGTGATTATAATTCTATAATGGCGAATGCATCCATGTACAGACCGAGACCCTGCCTTTCTTCTCTGTTGTACTCCGAAAGATCTCTAGACCAGGATTTGCTAGACAATGCAGGCACTAATTGCATGAATGGAACTGCTCAATACTGGGATAATACTGAGAATAATAATAATAATATGAGGACGAGTAGCAGGAGCAGCAGCTGCTATAGCACCACCGCCAATCTTGAGGTCAATAATGGCGCTGCCTTCGATGAGCTATTAGATGCATCTGACATCACCTCCGAAAATGAGCGAAAGGCTCCGCTATTTTTGGAGAAAGCAGAGACTGAAATGCTGCCTCCGTTTTCAAGACACGCGCAGGAGGAGACATTGCCAATGTATATTACAACAGACTCCAAGTCTCAAGATCTAGTCTCTACTAATAACATAAATAACCATAACCAAGCTGCTCTCAATTCTATCGTTTTCCCAATATCATGGCAACAGCTTCAGAACACTGAGTATCCGGTACTCGGTGACAGGGCCACAATGCTCAGTACTCCGTTGTCTGATCCCGATTTCCACCGAATTGCTGCAGTTCTGGACCAAATTTAGCACAAATTTGAGTTCATCTTGATAATGCCAGGTTTAGTTAGTCGTTACTAATTTGTTATGGGTTTACAATATATTCCACAGATTGATTCTGACATTCACACAAACTCGCAGCCGTGGTGGACTCAGATGTAATAAAATTACAGTTGTGATCATGTCCAGTGTCCAGGTTAGAGCTGATTTAATTTTTAATCTGTTGATCTGTAAATAGGTGAGAGATACCAAAACACAGACTGAAAAGAAAACCAACACATATTATATATATATAGTACTTGCGGTCATGAAGCTAGTCGGCAACCCAGATCAGTGAGAAAATAATACGCGTGCATGCATTGTTCATATTGGGCTCAAATATTGTTTCAGAGAGATTGATTCTTCTTGATTTCTGTGTGCAGTAGAAGCATAATTGTGTGTCAATTTCCAATAATGTTGTAAATTAATAAAGCTGCTGCAACCATTCGCAAAATTCTATATGGCTGGAGAATACTGTGTTGTTTTTTCCCTTGTTTCCTTATCTTGGCTTCAGGCCAATTTCTGAATATAGCAGGCTGGATATTATTTTATGCAACCATCCATGTGTATACTATTTTTTTTCTCTTAATTTTTAAACTCGGGCATTCGAACGCATCTAACATTAATTTTGTTAGGAACCTTAAATCTGACACTAAGTCTTGGATTAAGGATAAATCTGCCAGTCTTGTCAAGGCTTCTTACCACTTGGATCACGACATTGAGTCTATTCTCTCCTTAGGCATTTTATCAAAGGAGAAAAAGGCCCAGCTCTCTCGTCTTAGTGCAGAGAGATATAGCATCCATGAACACTTCTAGATGACCTGGAAACTTAAGAGCAGACTCAAGTGGGACTTGAAGGGGGACTCAAACACAAAAATTTTCCATAACTTTGCATCGGGCAGAAGGACACAGAACATGATTTGGTACCTGAAAGATGGTATGGGTAATGTTATTGTGGAGGAGGGTCCTTTAAAGGAGCTTGGTAAATATTTTTTTGAGAATATCTTCCAGGATGAGGGCCTCACCTGCCTAGACCAACAACTTAAAGTTATATCCCTCTTCCCCAGGATGATACATGATGAGCACTCCTCTTTCCTTTCATCACAGGTCTCTTTAAAGGAGATTGAGCTCTCACTTAAGTCCTTCAAAAAATATCGTAGTCCGGGCCGAGATGGGTGGGCGGTGGAATTCTACTTATACTTTTTTTATCTTCTTGGCCCTACCCTGGCTCAGATGGTGGATTCTACTAGAATTTCTGGGCACATCCCCTCCTCCCTGAATTCCACCTTTATCACTCTTATCCCTAAAAAGGAAAATCCTTGTAGCTTTGCTGATTTCCGGCCAATCTCCCTTTGCAACCTCCTTTACAAACTCATCGCAAAAGTCATCGCTGGAAGACTTAAACCCTTTCTTGATCTGGGCATCTCTCAAGAACAGTTCGGCTTCCTAAAAGACCGTCAAATTACTCAGCCTATTGGTATTGTTCAGGAAGTGCTTCACTCAGTAAAAATTAAGAACTCATGTTCCTTTGTCCTCAAACTGGATCTCACCAAGGCATTTGACCGTGTTGACTGGACTTATATCCGACTTATCCTTATTCAGATTGGTGTCCCCTTTCTCACTGTCAACTGGATCATGAGCTGCATCACATCTGTTAACTTTGCTGTCTTGATTAATGGGACCCCTACTAGTTTCTTCCGTGCCTCTCGTGGTATTAGACAAGGTTGTCCTTTATACCCACTGCTGTTTATTTTGGTCATAGAGGGTCTCAGTCTGCTTATAAAGGATGCCAGGAACAATGGCCTCATCAGGGGTATTAGAATCTCACCTTCTCTTACCCTATCCCACCTTCTCTTTGTGGACGATGTCATTCTCATGGGATCTGGTACCCTCCAGGATTGGTTGGCATTTGAGGTACTCCTCGACACCTTTTGTAAAGCCTCTGGTATGAGGATTAACTCAGATAAGGCATGTATGCTCTATCATAACTTTGATGATTCCTGTCTCAATGATTTCAAGGCTGTTCTTCCCTATAAGATGCATACTCTTCAGTCTGGTATCACATATTTGGGATTCCAATTAAAGCCCCTGAATTACAGAGTTGCAGACTGGTTTTGGTTACTGCATAAATTCAAAAAGAGGATTAATCACTGGGCATTTAAATACTTGTCACTTGGCGAGAGACTTGTGCTTATCAATGCCGTCCTTACCAATATACCTGTTTACTGGATGGGATTAGCCCCCCTACCTTGTACAATTGTCCAGAAGCTCAGAAGAATTATATTTAATTTTATTTGGGGTTCTACTGATTCTTCATTCAAATTCCATCTATCTAATTGGAATGATCTATCTAGGCCTAAATCTAGTGGAGGCTGGGGCATTAAAAATCTTAACTGTTTCAATCAAGCTCTGTGGTTGAATGTTTTCTGGAAAGCACTCCATTCTAAAGGCCTCTGGTTTCAGGTTCTTCAAGTCAGATATTTAAAAGGTGGGTCAATGGTGGACTGGCTTCAGTCCAAATCTTTTAGCCCACGCAATGTTTCACTATTCTGGCGGGGCTTTCTTCAGGTATTACCTTGGCTGGGTATGCATTTGTCCTGGAAGGTTGGTAATGGTGAGAGTATCCTTCTAGGGATCAATCTGATTGTTGGATTATGAGCACCATTTTCTTCCCCAGAAGATCTTAGATCTTACCTGGTTGATTTTGATATCTGCACACTGGCACAGGCGCATTATCCTTGTTCTGTGGACCAGCATTACTGGTATTCAGCAGTTGATCTTGATCTTGGTGGCTCCTATGCTTCGATGTGGAATGATTTTATTTTTGAACTATCTGCAGCTGGAATTCGACTATCAGACAGCCCTGATGAAATTGTGTGGACATTTAATAATAAAAAGGACACTTTAACAGCAAGGGAGGCATACGACTGCGTTTTTTACTCCTCATCACATCTGGATTCTTTGGCTGTCGGTCCTCCTGTTCTGCACAAGGCTCTTCCACTCAAGATTTCCTGTTTTATTTGGATTGTCATTCATAATCGAATCCTCACATGGGATAACTTACAGTGAAGAGGTTTCTCGGGCCCCGGTATTTGTCCTCTCTGCTGGTCAAATGAGGAATCGATCTTACACTTGTTCTCTCTCTGCTGGGTATGGAAAGCTGTTACAGATTTTTTTGTTGATCATTTCAACATCAGTGCTTGTATCTCAGGCATTTCTTTGGATGATATGATACATGGCTGGATTGATAACACTCCAAGGAGCTTGCCTACCTTCCTGCTGCTTTTCTATATGTTATGGATAGTTTGGAATGCCCGTAACAGGGCTGTATTTGAAGGGAAATTCAGGAATATACATAGTATTATCCAGCAGATTTTGATGTCTATTCAATCACCAGTATTTGGGGCTATCTCCAAGAAAAGTCGGAGTAGAAATATTGGGCCTACACCAGCCAAGATCTTCCCTTGTGTTTTTATTGATGGTGCATCCAAAAACAGGATTGCTGGTGCTGGCATGTGTATTTTTCTTAATGATTCCCACTATCTCGAATTTCAATTGGGAGTTGGACATGGCACAAATACCAAGGCAGAGTTTCTCAGTCTATGGGCACTCTTGCACATATCCCATATGATGGGGATCCCTATTGCTCAGATCTACGGTGATCCCCAGGTAATCATCAATTGGGCAAAAGGATCGACTGCCATCTCCCCGCCTGAACTCGTTCATTGGTGCAGGGAGACTAAAAAGCTTGCCTCTAGCTTCCAGGACCTGTCATTCTCTCACATATATCGAGAGCACAACAAGACTGCTGACCGTTTGTCTAAATTGGCACTTTCTCTTCCACAAGGAAAAGGCTGCTTTATGGAATTCAATGAGAATCTCCTGGTTTTTAAAGATTACATGCAGCTCTTTTGATTATGATATTTTTGGGCCTTCCACACACTGTGGAATATTGGGCCACATACCTTTTTTTCTGGTATGTAAGGGTTTTTTACCCTTTCTGCAGCTGTTTTTACCAGTTAAGTGCTTCTCTTTAGAACGCAGAACAGAGTTTTATTAGCTCTCGATCGATGTGATTGAACTGATAGTCCTCATCACATGATGAGATAGTCTTCTGATGGGTTATGTTGGTATTTCGTGCCTTTCCTCCTGATAGAATATATGGGTGGGCAGTCATGTGAAAGGCCACATGTGGATGATGTATGTACTTAATGTCTTTTGATTCAATTGAATAACAAAGACAGGTTTTTTCCTCTTGATTTTTTTTTTGNGGGCAGTCATGTGAAAGGCCACATGTGGATGATGTATGTACTTAATGTCTTTTGATTCAATTGAATAACAAAGACAGGTTTTTTCCTCTTGATTTTTTTTTTTGTTTCGCTAAGAAACATAGTAAAATACTGAATAGAGAAGCAGAAAAGGTGAGGGCTTTTGTGTTTTAACTAAAATTAAAGCATCTGTTTAATTAATTAACCGTCCATGGATTACATATTGTGCATGTTAAATTAATTTATTTACCAGGTCACTCTCTGGATTTTAGATACGTTAAATTATGGTTTCCTCTTTCCACATTGTGAGCGGTCTGCCATAAAAATTCGATATCATGGTTATAAGAGACGCAAGGCATTGCATGTTATGTCATAAAGAAAATTTCGATCCAAGTAATAATAAGGTCCCTAACAGAATGACCCCACAAATTCCCCGTTATATTCATAATCAACATGATTGAACGTTGCCGTCACCATAGTAGGCATTGATGATGGGTTATGTAATGCGAGCTTTTAAGTATATCGCTGGCAAGATCAGTAAAATTTCGCAACATAAAACTCTTTCAATAATAGTAAGTAGATAAGAAAGTACAAAAGTTATATCACATCCCCTAAGATATTGAGCATCTTTTCAATAGCATGCAACCGTAGAAGTTTGAACCGTGCCAAAATTTTATATATATGGGGATGGGTTATATACCACATAATACCTATTCCACTTATAAATTATGTGATGGGTATTATACCAAATAATAGAACCGTGCCAAAATTTTATATATATATGGGGATGGGTTATGCGACATAATACCTATTCCACTTGTAAATTATAACCAAATAATAGAACCGAGCCAAAATTTTATATATGGTGATGGGTTATGCCACATAATACCTATTCCACTTATAAATTATGTGATGGGTTTATACCAAATAATAAACATC
>LPNX010683700.1:231605-303090 GCA_001517045.1 Pseudotsuga menziesii | reverse complement strand
GAGGCTTTTTAGTGGGATTTTCAGGGAAATATGGTAGGCAAACGGACAAATGAGCCATGTAGTGAGGTAGATGAGGTAGTTAACCATTTTTGGGTGTTAACACAGAGGGTAGGAAAACCTTCACGGAGAGATGAAATGCCGCTGTGACCACAGATTACATTACGGGCATTTGACAAGTGGGATATAGATTTTGTGGGCCCTATCAACCCACCCAGGAAATGAATTGGTGCGAGATACATCATCACAGGAACAAAATACCTCACTAGGTGGGCAAAGGTAAAAGCACTAAAGAATTGTGATGTTGCTACAACTGCACAGTTCATTTTTGAAAACATCATAAGTAGATTTGGATGTCTAGTAATCTTGATGAGTGATCAAGGCACACATTTTCTAAACCGCACTATTGAGGCCTTGACGGAGGAATTTTAGATCTAGCACCATAAGAGCACTCCCTACCATCCTCAAGCTAATGGTACGGTGGAGGCCTTTAACAAGATTCTAGAAAACGCTCTTACTAAGATCTGTAACAGCCAAAGAAATGATTGGGACCTCAGGGTTAATGCTGTATTATGGGCTTATAGGACTACATGCAAGAAACTTACAGGACACACACCTTTCAACTTGGTGTATGGATAAGAGGCTGTTATGCCTATGGAATATATTATTCCCAGTTTAAGAGTTGCTCAAATTACTGGGATGGCTGATACAGATACAATGAATGAAATACTAGCGTAGCTGCTTGCCTTAGAAGAAGACAGATTCATCGCAGGATTTCATCAGAAAGTGCAGAAGGCACGAGAGAAAGCTTGGCATGACAGGCACATCAATAACAAGATTTTTTAGACAGGAGACTTCATGCTCCTCTATGACAATAAGTTTGTTAATTTTCTAGGGAATTTCAGGACACATTGGTTAGGGCCATATTAGGTTTAGCAAGTTACAAATGGAGGTGTCGTTCAGCTCAGCAAACTGAACGGGCAGCTTCTTCCCACTTTGATTAATGGCAGTAGACTTAATATTTATAGTGATAGCCACTCCACCTCCTAGCCCTAACTCAGATAGTTTATCGAGTGCGGATGTCCAGTGTAGTTGAAAGGAGGCATCGCACTGGTAATTAGTCTACACGTAAAAAAAAGAAGAAAAAAAAGTACTCAGTATGAGGAATCACATCAGAAAAGTGTATGTTGTGCAAGTCATAGGACGCTTGTAGAGTTTTTGAACGCTGCAGCGTTCATGCCAAAATTTTGGTTTGAGACAATGTGGTGTGGAATCGCAGCGATGCAATGTTCCCCGTGCCACGTAGATGATTTTGAAAAGAGGCAGAGGGCTAGTCACTTCGCCTTCTGACAAGCAGTTAATCCAGATACGACAACTATATGTTGCCCTAGATTTGGAAGCAGTATAATGATTTGTCCATATTTGATAAATCTTCGACGAGACCGGCGCCTGCACGCAAGTTTCGAGGGAAATTTTATCGGATTTTCAGCAATTAATGAGGATCAAAATGACGGGTGTTGTCTTGTCCATGCAATTAATACCACCAACGGGTCTCACCAAATTACCATTGCTTCAAATATTATCACCTTCGTTATAAATTCAGAGATCATTCATCCATAAGGGTTACTTTTGCAATTTCTGAGAGTATAGAGCAATTTGTAAGAGTTTTCCCTATGAAGAGATACTGCAGTTACAGAGTGCTGGTTTTCCCCAATTTCATAGCCATTGCCAATTCAAAGTATTGCATTGAGTGGTTTATGTCCAAGACAGAACCTTTAGAAGACATTGTGCAAAAATTCCAGCGTGGTGGCCTTGTGTCCGCTATGACGACGCCACCCAAGGTTGTGAAATTAGGTACATCACAGGTCAGACAGCCACCAAGGATGAGGACTCAAGCTCAAATAGTAGAAGAATCCATCCTAGAGCCATAGGAAGAAGTTCATATGATAACAGAATACATTGTGCCATGAGTTAAGGATGCACCAGAGGTAACCATTCCCAAGGGTGCTAAGTTTCCTGTCCCCCTTTCGCCAATTGATTCTCGTGTAAAGGAAGATGGAGATCTGTTAGGATATGCCCCTATTCTCAAATTTATAGACTATAACCTTGGAGAAAGTAAGACATATCCTCAGTTTCGACCAGACTGGTACCTCATGGTTCAGAGGAACCCGAGGACCAGCGCAAATGAGTTTGTTCCTATGGAACATGTCCAGATTCTTGAGCAGTCAGGCCTGCTCAATTTGTTGAGAATACCACATTTTGGATGAGGTGCAGAGGTTAATGCCGTGGTGCGTGTGCTAATTTCTTGTGTACATGGAGGTTACCTCTATCTAGGTAACAAGATCGATCTGAATGTTGATCTGATACACCGCATCACCGGGTTGTCCAAGACCGGTAAGGACCCTCAAACACATATATCAAGTAAGAGCAAGGATTCCAAGCTATTAGCAACCCTAGTTAACAAGTATAAGCTACAAAGAGGAGGTCGGGCTTATGACCTCATAGCACTAGTAGATGCTACACTCAGATTTACAGCCAGTTTGCTTGCAGGCAGACTGTTAACCAAGGTTCGCCCAAAGAAAGTCACAGGATCGGTAATTCACCTTGCCATACAAGTTGCAGAAGGTGAACAATTTAATTGGTGTTTATTCTTATTAAATATTTTTCTTCAAGATTGTTTGATAGCACAGGATGAGCCGAACCACCCCTTCCATTTCTCGTGGCTGCTCATATTATGTGCATTCGTCGGATGGAAAGAGCCACCCCATACCCAGTTTTTATAGCTACAAAGAACCGAGCCCAGAGGCACGCATTATGCAAAATTATGGGAGAGCACCAGCCCAGCCAAGAAAAAGATCAATATGATAGTATTCTATGAATACTATAAAATATTGAAGAGAGTCATCTAGGAGACACCGCGGATCAGCACAGAGATTGTGGACATGTATGATAATCGGCTTGATTTCATGGCAGATAGCCATACAATCTACCTAAGGCCAAAAGGGTCTAGAACGGATAACTGGGAAAATGGTTCGTTCAGAATGACAGCGCAGGATATAGAAGATGTCATCAAAGACTTTGATGAAGAGTGGAAGAAGGCATTAGAAGATGCCACAGCACTACCACTAGCTATCGCATAGACAGACCCATCGGATAAAGGAAAAGACAAAGTGGCGTCCCAGACAAAAGATACAGCAGAAGTGACACCACTGACACAAAAGAGAAAAGATGCAAAAGATGTGCCACCAAGGGAACCTAAGCAGAAAAAAACAAAATCCTCAAAGGAACCTACAAAGACCGCACTGAAGGAGGATGACTATGAACTCATTGCAACAAGATTGCAGAACGCGATGCGGGACTCATTTCAGGCGATGCAGACATCACAGGACAAGCTACAGAGCACGATTGATCAGCGGTTTTTGGAGTTGAAAGCACTAACGAAGAAGACTGCCACAATGCATATTATGCCAGTCCAGGTGGCGGTAGGAGAAATTTCAACACCATCGACTTCCCATGAGGAAGCCTTGGCAAAGGATCACATCAATACAGTGCTGATACCGTCAGGGAGCATACAACTCCCTGCTTCAATGATCGATGTACAGACACAGGTTAGACAACCTGTTGAGGTCAATCTGGCCCAATTCCCTGTTGATCAATTACAAATGATTCAGCAACAGATAGCCACAGAAATCAGGGATAGAGAGCTTGTGACTTATAAACAGAACACTGAGCTGAGGAAACAGAATGCAGAGCTCAACGCAGGCTTTCATAAACAGATGGAAGAGTTAAGAGTACATGAAGAAAGAGAACAGGATCTCAGTTAGGTCCTGCAGAACATCACATTGGAGTTACCCCAGTGTAACATAGAGTTTTCCTTACCTCTAACACAGAAGGTAAGAAGAATTGCAGACAGAGAAAAGCATCTGGAAGAAACAATGGTCAATATGGAGGAAGACCACAGAGCGCAGATTACCGAGCTTGAGGCTCAAGCACTAAGGACACCTCAGGCAGACAAGGAAGCAAGGGCAGAGGCCTTTAGACTCGCTTCAACACAGATGAAGAGTCACATAGATGACGCACATTCATTACTAGTTGATGCGATGAAGACATAGTCGGAGCTAGATGAGCTCCCAGATAGACTAGAATTGCAGCAGAGTATCCAGAACATAGAGAAAAACACAGCAGCAATAAAGGAAGAAGTCAAGAGCTTAGGAGCTCTTGCAAAGATGAAGAAGACAATAGAGATGAACCATTTGCAATAGGAAGGGTAGTGGTTAAGAGAAAAAGAGATACAGTTTAATAACCTGCTTCAACCATATCAGGAACAAATCGTAGAGCTAGTCGATGTGGTTGAGCAGAAGGTTAAGGAGTTCACTACAAGAAAAATTGATATTGATGATACAGAAGACTCCGTCATTATTCAAGCTATGCTTGAAACAGCACAAGAGTGTGTCAAGGTTATGAATAAATAAGTCGCAGGACTTCGTGAGAGACTTACAAAGACTTTGCAGGAAGCCAAGGAGAAGCTACAGCAAGAGAAACCAGCTGTTAGTGGCTCAGGGATGAGCCACAAGTAAGTGTTAGGGGAATGTTGGAGTAGGGCCCCGCAGCTACTGAAAAAACTTCTATATCGAAAGAAGAAGTCAAAGGAAACAGTACCCGAGCAGCCAAGAAGAGAGAGCTCAACCACTACACTTAAGGAAGCCATGAAGACAGGAGGGCTCAGCTACCCTCATAAAGGAAAAGGAGCAATGGACTGAGGTATTGAAGACAAAGGACAGAAGAGGACTGTAGAGGAAGCGGTGCCCATACCCACGATCAGCATCGGGAAGCGTGGACGACTGTAAGAAGCTGTGGTGTGACGGTAAGCGACAGGCCACGGTATAGATGCGCCGACTGTCACAGTTAGGGTTTTTGGGTTACTATTGGGAAAGGCCCACAGTGTTGTAACAGGGTGAGACCTTCGGGATACCTATATAAGAATGTATTTTGTATTGTAAAAGGTTAGATAGTTGGGTAGCTATTCAGACAATTAGCTAGCTAGTCAGAGGGTCATTTATCCTGTTAGCTCATAGTCAATTGTATTGTAAGATATTAAGAGAGAGTCGAGCTCTGGTTCTGTTATTCAGTCTGTAGTTATCTTACTATAACTAGTAGCTGGCTCCTTGAGCATGAATGTAACAATGCGCAAGGATTGAGAAAGAGAGGAAGAGTATATTGTAAGAAGGCAATATAAGAAGAAGAAGAGATCTAGGAGAGAAGGGCTCCCGTTTGTGTGTGTGGAGTTTCCCAGAAGATATCAGGCTGCATAATAGGTTGCAGCGGAACTGTGTTTACTCTCTCAAGATATAATATAAAAACCAATTCCCGTGGACGTAGCTTCCCCCCTGGAAGTGAACCACGTAAAACCCGTGTGTTGTGCGACTGTTCATGTGATTGTGTTTTACCTGTTTTCTATTTGGAATCTGTTACATGAATGTTGCTTATCAGTTGATGAATGTATGTATGTTATGCTTTAGTTTATAGCACATAGAAGGTTAACCGTAAGTGGAATGTATCAAGTAGCCTGTATATGAGTTTATCAATGCTTGATTCATGATAGTTGACAGTTATAGCGCTAAGTGACTCCGGTATATGAGTTTCGCAAGTTTAGTGTAGTTGATGTTAGCGTGTTAAACTGTAGAGGTCTGAGTGAAGTGGTTTAACACCCTGTTGAAGGTTAACAGAGTTATTAGACTCAGGAGGGAGGTCGCAGGACCTTGAGAGTTGATACGCATATTGAGCCTCATTATAGGACATATTACAGTGTAGAAAGGAGATATCGCATCGTCTGGGGGAGCTGCGGTGTGAGATATCACAGGGAAGGAGATCAATAGAAAAGTAAGTTTGTGCATCACCATAGAAGCTGCGATGCAATAAGAGTCCTCTCCCTATCAGCACCAACTAGAAGGAGAGATCGTCCTCGCAGAGAGATCCCATTGGCTAAGAAGAGTCGTGAGACCCTAGGATGCTAAAGAACCTAGTTGAAGACACCTGAGTCTTCAACCACCCCATATAAGATCACTTTGGGTGAGACTTCAGGCTGCTCTATGGTCTGTCGCCGAAAGGGACAGTGAGCTAGGGGTTTTGTTGGTACAGTAAAGTAAACTCAGGTCTGCCCAGTCAGAACCAACAAATGGTTCCGTTGCCGGTTTTGAACAAATTGAAGAGCTAATGTTCTGTTGGAATCCTACTAAAGAAGAACTCAACCAGTGGGTTGGTTCAAAGGAAAGAGAATTTGCTGCGACAGAAAACAAGATTCCTAGGCTCAATATAGAGGACTGGTTACAAAAACATATCTTCACAGATCTGCATGAGATATTTTTTGCGACCTATGCAAACGAGCTGTACAACTGGTTATCAAAGTTGACTGATAAGAATATATTCAAGAGGAAAAGAAACATTTTCTGCAAACAGGAGCTAATTCATACCGTGAGGAGCATAGACAATCCCATTTCATAGGCAGTAGACTTATGGATTGCAAGTTTGCTAGAAGGCTTCATTACCGAGTTTGCAGTTGATCAAAGAAAAAATTTCAGTGAAGCCGAGAGGTACTTCTTCAAAGGATATCATGGTAATTACTTGAACTCTTTAAATTTGTCTATTAAGATGTTATTACATGAAAAAGGAGTAATGGATATATTCTCAGATGAATAAGTTCAGTAAGTGTAATGTCACAAGAGTTTGAGAGTGATTTTGATGAAATTGGATGTACACGTAGTGGTAAGAAATATAAAGTAGATTTCAAATATTCCTTCGTGGAAGACAGTTCAGACCATACTAGAGAACAGAGCCAAAGTGATACAGAAAGACCAGTAGGGGGTATCCCTTACCACCCTTATACCCCACAGAAAACGACCGAGACTTAGAACAATCCTGCAGGAACTACATATAGTAGTTCACACACAGTACACACTACAGTTACACCGCCAAGTTATAGTAACATAGCAAATCAAAACCCACCACGTAGAAACAGAATGGGGGATGACATGAAGTTACCTACCTTTAAGGGTACAGGGGCAGAAGACCCAGAGCAGCATTGGTTCCTATGTGAAGCTGTATGGACCATTAAATAGATCCAGGATGATAATACTAAACTTGTCCAGTTGGCCACTACACTTAGAGACAAAGGCTTAACATGGTATATGAAGTGTACAACAGCGCAACCCATAACGCTCATACAAGTCAGGACCGCCATGATCAAAAAATTTAAGAAACCAAATTCTGATTCACAGTGTATCACAGAGCTTAAAGGCATTAAACAGTTACCTATAGAGTCCTTATGGGACTTTGATCAGAAATTCAAAGCTCTTATAGACCAGGTTAGCTTTGAGTTTGCGCCAGAGCAGCATAAGGAATGGTTCATCACAGCACTGCTCCCGCATATTAGACTTCCCCTCATGAAACAGAGACTCTTGTACGCAGGATGAAGTGTTGGAGATGGCAATGAAACTAGAGGCTTCACCTCTAGCTAAGACTAGTACAGGTACAAAAAACCTACATAACCAGTTAGCCAATCTCATGTTACAGCTACATGAGATTAAGAAAGGGAAAGAAGTTGCACAAGAACTATGGTGTATAAAGTGTAAAGGACATGGCCATACTAAAGATAACTATCTGGTATTTGTTGAATATTTAGCAAGTGTGGCTCCGAACCCCTTAATACAGACCCAAGGGCCATGGTGTGAACTCTGCAAAACAAGAGGGCATAGACCACAGGAATTCCCTTTACTTTAGAAGTATGTACAAACCCCTAAGAACTTATATTGTAACTTCTGTAAGTCAGTAGGTCATGATGAACATAATTGCCGAGCTTATGATCTCATTATAGAGAGAAAGCATGACTTGTACAGAGTCCAGTCAGAGACACCAGGTCTAGTAGCAGGACTATAGCATGAACTGGCTCATGATGGTCGTGGTGGAGGATTCAAAGGATGAGGCCGTGGAGGAGGCTTTGGCCTTGGCCATGGACCGATCACTTGTTACAATTGTGGAATTGTAGGACATTATGCTAGGGACTTTCAGAACCCTAGTATGACATGTACCTATTGCAAGTCCTATGATCACCCTATAGAAGAGTGTCCGATCTTGATAGCCAAGATTAGGGATCCTAAGCCAGCAGTAAACCAAAACATTCAGCTTGTTGCTACTGAGTAGAAAGAACCAGAACCCAGAGTCAATATAGTGACTCGTAGTGGTGCTTCTACTAGTAGGACATCACACGATGTAGAAAAGAATACAGGTCCAGAGTGGGTGTGCAAAGCAACTAATAAATAAACACCACTTGACCTGCAGAAGAACAAAGAAATGTTTCAGCAAGCAAAAACTTTCTTTACTGAAACTACAACATAGAGATCACAAGTACTACCTTGTAGGGGTGTACCGCAGCAAACACCTTGTGGCGTTACCCCTGTGAAGATATCGCAGGCTACCACATCTGGAAGGTGTGAAGAGGAAGAGTTGACAGGAAGTGTACAATCCTTCCTCCAGAGCTGTTTAAAACTTGTATGAAATGAGAAATCCATCAGAGAGCTTCAGCGCATCATAGATCAATGTCATCCGTCTTCTGTCGAGAACAGTGCGCAGCGGGCTGTTCATAATATTATGGGCCATACAAGAACAGGAAGAGAGATGAGACTCACAGCGTAAATTGGAGAATTTGAAATGGATGAGGTAATCCTAGATTCAGGATCAGAGGTAAATGGTCTGACTATGCAGACATAGGAACAGATGGGTAACCCTAAGTTAGCAAGATCACCTATCCATCTGTGACTAGCCAATCAGCAGAGGGTATCACCACTGGGTCGATTACCACAAGTACCAGTTGATATTGATGGAATTCGCAGATTTGCAGACTTTGAAGACATAGAAATCATTGCCAATAGCAGACTGTACCCAGCTTTACTAGGTATTGATTGGGCAATCGATAACATGGCTATTATCGACTTAAAGAAAAGACAAATGACCTTTGAGGATAATCATATCCGTGTCATCGCACCATTGGATCCTTTCCAGGGACCTCACTACATTGAACCTATCAGAGCAAAGGAGGAGGTGTGCAACATGGAAAGCCTTTATCAAATGACTGCTAATCAGAGTGATTACATCAACCCTACCGCAGAATGAAATATCAGTTGGCGATGCGACAGCTCATGCGCGTCAGATTCGGAAGTTGGTTTAGAAAATTGGCAGAATAGACTTTACAAAGTCTCAACTCACAGATGTGCGTTTATGACTAAGTCACTGTGATGGATCGGCACAGAGATTATTGACATTCCATCATTTCATGGCTTAGCGGATGTCAATGACTTTTTACACTAGTTTGAGCAAGAAATTCCTCAGGAGCAGAGGATGACAACTATGGAGCTTGCAGTAAAAGTCACACCTGCAAGATGGTGGCATGCACATAAAGAACATATCGCATCATGGGATTATCTTAAGAGACTGATGGCGATAAGATTTTCCAATGACAAGGATCCTTTACAACAGAAATACATAAGAGAGAGTGACCCCAGGTAACATATTCAGATTTTCGAATAGAGTTGGTCAGATATTCCAAAGGATGAATGGGTTCACCTATTCATTCAGACTTTAGACACAATTCCAAGGAATTGGTAGAATAAGACAGAGTTGCGCAAAGGAACCATCACATGGCCACTTATGATATACAGCTTCCTACTCACTTTCACTTTTGAATCTAATTATCCAAGCATTGATTAGGCTCTAGATGTAATAAAGACTAAGATATTTGACGACTGTACCCTATCAGTGCCTGCTCAACCTGATTGGGTTAGACAGTTGGAACATGTGCTAGAATGTTACAACTTCACAACAGAGGCAGATGATGAGGATGAGAATCCTCGCAGTGTCAACATTCCTGAGTCAGAAGGGACTCGCGATGTTGATGGACCGAGACTAGAAATTCCCGCTATCACAAAACCTATCAAGATTAAAAAGATCAATATTGGCACAGAAACAGAACCAAAGTTTGCCTCTATTGGAGACTATTGGGATGATGAAACAGTAGGACACATCGCGGATCTCTTACATGACTATCAGGACCTATAAACCACAAAGTTCACAGAGATGAAGGGAATAGTAGGATATTTGTGAGTCATGCACATACCATTGAAAGAGGATGATAGGCCAATTAAGTAGCATCCATATAGATTGAATCATCGCTATAAAGAAAAATTTAAGGATGAAATTGATAAGATTCTAGCAGCAGGAATAATTGAACCTGTAGAAGAGAGCGAATGGGTTAGTCCCATGGTCATGCAGGAAAAGAAAAACAAAGGAGAAATCAGGATTTGTGTTGATTTGTGCAAACTCAACGACGCATCACTTCATGACCCATTTTCGACACCTTTTACTGATGAATTTTTAGACAATGTGGGAGGACAGGAGGTCTACTCCTTCACTGATTGGATTTTCAGGCTATCACCATATCAAAATCCATTCAGAGGATTGACATAAGACCACTTTTGTGACAGAATGGGGCTTATTCCAGTACACGGTAATTCCCTTTGGTCTTAAAAATGCACCAACTATATTTTCTAGAGTAGTAGTTGCTGTATTTAAGGAATACATCCATAAATTCTTAGAATTCTATTTTGATGATTGGACTGTATTTGGATTAATTGACAAGCATATAGGATATTTAAGGCTCATGTTAGAGAAATGTAGGCAATCTCAGATTTCTCTTAACTTGAAGAAATTTATATTCTATGTGCCATTTGGTATTTTGCTGGGTCATATTGTTTGCAGACAAGGCTTGATGGTAGATCCTGTAAATATTGCCATCATTGTTAATCTTCCAGCACCCAACTCAGTTAAGCAATTGAGGACAATGCTCTGTCATACTGGGTACTATAGAAAATTCATCAAAGGTTATGCAAAGATCACAGCACCTATGGAAAAGTTGTTAAAGAAAGAAGTGAAATTCCTATGGAATGAGGAATGCCAGCAAAGTTTAGACACACTTAAAGAGAAGATGGTTACATCACCCATCTTAGTATTCCCAGATTGGAACAAGTGATTTCATGTACATGTGGATGCATCTGGCATCGCACTGGGGATGGTATTAACCCAGCTAGGAGAAGGGGGTATCGATCACCCTATCACGTACTCAACCAGAAAGCTATCTACCGCTGAAAAGAACTACACCACTACAGAAAGAGAAGGATTAGCTATGGTGTATGCTCTACAGAAGTTCAGGCACTACCTGTTGGGTGCCCCATTCAATATGTTCACTGACCATTCTGCTTTAATGTACTTGGTCAATAAACGAGTATTAGGAGGAAGGATCTGTAGATGGCTACTCTTATTTCAGGAGTATGATTTTGAAATTATTGTAAAACTAGGAAAATTAAATGCCGGACCTGATCATCTGTCGCAGATAGATTCAGGTGAAGAACCAAGTAATTTAGAGGACAATTTGCCAGATACGCAATTGTTTTCTATCCAGATCGCAGATGAGTATTACGCTGATATTATTCACTTTCTCACTACAGGGTGGGCACCTGTTGAGTTTACCAAACAACAGAAGAAATAGTTAGTTGTTAAAGTAGCAAAATTCACTTTGATTGCATCACATTTATATAAGTTAGGTCCAGATGAAGTCTTACACAGATGCATTATGCCGCACGAGAAAGAGGCCATTATCAAAGAAGCACATTCAGGTGCCGCAGGAGGTCATTTCGCAAAAAAGCCAACTGCTCATAAAATCCTAGCTGCAGGATTATGGTGGCCTACTTTGTATAAAGACACTAAGGAGTTTTGCAGATGCTATGATATCTTCCAGAGGGTAGGAAAACCTTCACAAAGAGATGAAATGCCGCTGAGACCACAGATTACATTGTGGGTATTTGACAAGTGGGCTATATATTTTGTGGGTTCTATCAACCCACCTGGCAAATGAACTGGTGCGAGATACATCATCACAGGAACAGAATACCTCACCAGGTGAACAGAGGAAAAAGCACTAAGGAATTGTGATGCTGCTACAACTGCACAGTTCATTTTTGAAAACATCATAAGTAGATTTGGATGTCCAGTAATCTTGATGAGTGATCAAGGCACACATTTCCTGAACCGCACTATTGAGGCCTTGATGGAGGAATTTCAGATCCAGCACCATAAGACCACTCCCTACCATCTTCAAGCTAATGGTACAGTGGAGGCCTTTAACAATATTCTAGAAAATGCTCTTACTAAGATCTGTAACAGCCAAAGAAATGATTGGCACCTCAGGATTAATGCTGTATTATGGGATTATAGGACTACATGCAAGAAACTTATAGGACACACACCTTTCAGCTTGGTGTATGGACAAGAGGCTATTATGCCTATGGAATATATTATTCCCAGTTTAAGAGTTGCTGAAATTACCGGGATGGCTGATACATATACAATGAATGAAATACTAGCGCAGCTACTTGCCTTAGAAGAAGATAGATTCATCGCAGGATTTCATCAGAAAGTGCAAAAGGCACGAGAGAAAGCTTGGCATGACAGGCACATCAAGAGCAAGATTTTTCAGACAAGAGACTTCGTGCTCCTCTATGACAGTAAGTTTCTTAAGTTTCCAGGGAATTTCAAGACGCATTGGTTAGGGCCATATCAGGTTCAGCAAGTTACAAATGGACGTGTCGTTCAGCTCAACAAACTGAATGGGGAGCTTCTTCCCACTTTGATTAATGGCAGTAGACTTAATCTTTATAGTGATAGCCAATCCACCTCCCAACCCTAACTCAGATAGTTTATCGAGTGCAGATGTCCAGTGTAGTTGAAAGGAGGCATCGCACCGGTAATTAGTATACACGCAAAAAAAAAAAAAGTACTAAGTATGAGGAATCGCATCAAAAATGTGTATGTTGCGCAAGTCATAGGACGCTTGCAAAGTTTTTGAACGTTGCGGCGTTCATGCCGACACTTTGGTTCGAGACAATGCGGTGTGGAATTGCAGCGATGAGATGTTCCCCGTGCCACGTAGATGATTTTGAAAAGAGGCAGAGGGATAGTCACATTTCCTTCTAACAAGTAGTTAATCCACATACGACAACTATATGTTTCCCTAGATTTGATAAATCTTCGACAAGACCAGCGCCTACACGCAAGTTTCGAGGGAAATTTGATCGTATTTTCAGCAATTAATGAGGATCGAAACGACGGGTGTTGTCTTTTCCATGCAATTAATACCACTGACAGGTCTAGCCAAATGACCATTGCTTCAAACATTATCACCATTGTTATAAATTCAGAGATCATTCATCCAGAAGGGTTACTTTTGCAATTTATGAGAGTATAGAGCAATTTGTAAGAGTTTTCCCTGTGAAGAGATACTGTAGTTACAGAGTGCTGGTTTTCCCCAATTTCGCATCCATTGCCAGTTCATAGCATTGCACCGAGTGGTTTATGTCTGAGACAGAACTTTTAGAAGACATTGTGCAAATATTCCAGCATGGTGGCCTTGTTTCTGCTATTATGACGCCACCCAAGGTTGTGAAATTAGGTACGTCACAGGTCAGAAAACCGCCAAGGATGAGGATTCAAGCTCAGATAGTAGAAGAATCCATCCCAGAGCTGGAGGAAGAAGTTCATATGACAATAGAATACATTGTGCCATGAGTTGAGGACACACCAGAGGTAACCATTCCCAAGGGTGCTAAGTTTCTTGTTCCCCTTCCGCCGATTGATTCTCGTGTCAAGGAAGATGGAGATCTGTTAGGATATGCCCCTATTCTCATATTTATAGACTATAACCTTGGAGACAGTAACACATATCCTTAGTTTCAGCTGGACTGGGACCTCACGGTTCAGAGGAACCCGAGAACCGCCACAAATGAGTTTGTTCCTATGGAACATGTCCAGATTCTTGAGCAGTCAGGCCTGCTCAATTTGTTGAGAATACCACATTTTGGATGAGGTGAAAAGGTTAATGCCGTGGTGCGCATGCTACTTTCTTGTGTACATGGAGGTTACCTATGGCTAGGTAACAGGATCGATCTAAACATCGATCTGATACACCACATCACTGGGATGTCCAATACTGGTAAGGACCCTCAGACACATATATCAAGTAAGAGAAGGATTCCAAGCTATCAGCAACCATAGTTAACAAGTATAAGCTATAGAGAGGAGTTCGGGCTTATGACCTCACAGCACTAGCAGATGATACACTCAGATTTACAGCCAGTTTGCTTGCAGGAAAACTATTAACCAAGGTTTGCCCAACGGAAGTCACAGGATCAGTAATTCACCTTGCCATACAAGTCACGGAAGGTGAACAATTTAATTGGTGTTTATTCTTATTAAATATTTTTCTTCAATATTGTTTGACTATACAGGACGAGCCGAACCACCCCTTCCATTTCTCGTGGCTGCTCATATTATGTGCATTCACCAGATGGAAAGAGCCGCCCCATACCCAGTTTCTATAGCTACAAAGCGTCGATCCCAAAGGCGCACGCTATGCAAACTTATGGGAGGGCACCAGCCCAGTCAAGAAAAATATCAATATGATAGTATTCTATGAATACTATAAACTGTTGAAAAGAGTCATCGAGGAGACACCGCGGATCAGCATAGAGATTGTGGACATGTATGATAATCGGCTTCATTTCATGGCAGATAGCCATACAATCTACCTAAGGCCAAAAGGGTATAGAATGGATAACTGGCAAATGGTTCATTTAGGATTACAGCGCAGGATATAGAAGATGTCATCAAAGACTTTGATGAAGAGTGGAAGAAGGCATTAGAAGATTCCACAGCACTACCACCAAGTACTGCACAGACAGACCCATCGGAAAAAGGAAAAGACAAAGTGGAATCCTAGACAAAAGATACAGTAGAAGTGCCACCACTGACACAAAAGAGAAAATATGTAGAAGAGGTGCCACTAGGGGCACCAAAGAAGAAAAAAACAAAAGCCTCAAAGGAACCTACAGAGACCGCACTGAAGGAGGATGACTATAACCTCATTGCAACAAGATTGCAGGACACGATGTGAGACTCATTTCAGGTGATGCAAACATCATAGGACAAGCTGCAGAGCACGATTGATCAATGGCTTTTGGAGTTGAAAGCACTAATGGAGAAGACTACCACAATGCAGATTCCCTCCAGTGCAGGCGACGATAGGAGAAAGTTCAACACCATCGACTTCCCGCAAGGAAGTCTTGGCAAAGGATCTCATCAATACAGTGCTGATCCCATCATGGAGCTTTCGAATCCCTGCTTCGATGATCGATGTACAGATACAAGTTAGAAAACCTGTCGAGGTCAATCTGGCCCAGTTACCTGTTGATCAATTACAGATGATCTAGCAATAGATAGCCACAGAACTCAGGGATAGAGAGCTTGTGACTTATAAATAGAACACTCAAAGGAGGAAACATAATGCAGAGCTCACCACAAGCTTTCACAAACAGATGGAAGAGTTAAGAGTACATGTAGAAAGAGAATAGGATCTCAATCAGGTCCTGCAGAACATTGCATTGGAGTTACCCCAGTGTAACATAGATTTTGCCTTACCTCTAACACAGAAGGTAAGAATAATTGCAGACAGAGCAAAGCATCTGGAAGAAACAATGGTCAAGATGGAGGAAGACCACAGAGCACAAATTGTTGAGCTTGAGGCTCGAGCACCAGGGACACCTCAGGCAGACAAGGAAGCAAGGGCAGAGGCCTTTAGACTTGCTTCAACACAGATGAAGAGTTCCATAGATGACGCATAGTCATTACTAGCTGATGCGATGAAGACATGGTCGGAGCTAGATGAGCTCCCAGATAGACTGGAATTGCAGCAGATTATCCAGAACATAGAGAAGACCACAGTAGCAATAAAGGAATAATTCAAGAGCTTAGGAGCTCTTGCAAAGATGAATAAGACGATAGAGATGAACCATTTGCAACAGGAAGAACAGTGGTTAAGAGCAAAAGAGATACAGTTTAATAACCTGCTTCAACCATATCAGGAACAAATCACAGAGCTAGTCGATGCAGTTGAGCAGAAGGTTAAGGAGTTCACTAAAAGCAAAAGTGATATTGATGATATAGAAGACTGCGTCATTAGTCAAGCTATGCTTGAAACAGCACACGAGTGTGTCAAGGTTATGAATAAATAAGTCACAGGACTTCGCGAGAGACTTACAAAGACTTCACAGGAAGCCAAGGAGAAGCTACAACAAGAGAAACCAGCTGTTAGTGCCTCAGGGACGAGCCACAAGTAAGTGTTAGGGGACTGTTAGAGCAGGACCCTGCAACTACAAGAAAAGCTGCTATATCGGAAGAAGAAGTAAAAAAAAATAGTACCTGAGTGGCCGAGAAGAGAGAGCTCAACCATTGCACTTAAGGCAGCGGCGAAGACAGGAGGGCTCAGCTACCCTCATAAAGGAAAAGGAGCAACGGGCTGAGGTATTGAAGACAAAGGACAGAAGAGGACTATAGAGGAAGCGGCGCCCATACCCACGATCAGCGCCAGGAAGCATGGAAGACTGGAGGAAGCTGTGGTGTGACGGTAAGCGGCAGCCCACAGTACAGATGCGTAGACTGTCATAGTTAGGGTTTTTGGGTTACTGTTGGGAAAGGCCCACAGTGTTGTAACAGGGCAAGACCTTTGGGTCACCTATATAAGCATGTATTTTGTATTGTAAAAGGTTAGACAGTTGGGTAGCTATTCATAAAATTAGCTAGCTAGTTAGAGGGTCAGTTAGCCTGTTAGCTCATAGTCAGTTGTATTGTAAGATATTGAGAGAGAGTCGAGCTCTGGTTCTATTATTTGGTCTATAGTTATCTTACTGTAACCAGTAGTTGGCTCCTTGAGCATGAATGTAAAAATCAGCAGGGATTGAGAGAGAGAGGAAGAGTATATTGTAAGAAGGCAATATAAGAAGAAGAAGAGATCTAGGAGAGAAGGGCTCCCGGTTGTGTGTGTGGAGTTTCCCATAATATCTCAGGCTGCATAATAGGTTGCAGTGGAACTGTGTTTACTCTCTCAAGATATAATATAAAAACCAGTTCCCATGGACGTAGCTTCCCCCCTAGAAGTGAACCACGTAAAACCTGTGTGTTGTGCGACTGCTCATGTGATTGTGTTTTACCTGTTTGCTATATGTTATCTGTTACATGAATGTTGCTTATCAGTTGATGAATGTATGTATGTTATGCTTTAGTTTATAGCACATAGAAGGTTAACCGCAAGTTGAATGTATCAAGTACCCTGTATATGAGTTTATCAGTGCTTGATTCATGATAGTTGACACTTACAGCGCTAAGTGACTCCAGTATATGAGTTCCGTGAGTTCAGTGTAGTTGATGTTAGCATGTTAAACTGTAGAGGTCTGAGTGAAGTGGTTTAACACCCTGGTGAAGTTTAATAGAGTTATTAGACTCAGGAGGGAGGTTGCAGGACCTTGAGAGTTGATACGCATATTGAGCCTCATTATAGGACATATTGCAGTGTAGAAAGGCAATATCGCATCGTTTGGGGGAGCTGCGGTGTGAGATATCGCAGGGGAGGAGCTCAGCAAAAAAGTAAGTTTGTGCATCGCCATAGAAGCTGCGATGCGATAAGAGTCTGCTCCCTATCAGCGCCAGCTAGAAGGAGAGATCGTCCTCGCAGAGAGATCCCATTGGCTAAGAAGAGTGACAAGACCCTAGGATGCTACAAAACCCGGTTGAAGACACCTGAGTCTTCAGCCACCCCATCTAAGATCACTTCGGGTGAGACTTCTGGCCACTCTACGGTCTATTGCCGAAAGGGCCAGTGAGCTAGGGGTTTTTTTGGTACAGTAAAGTAAACCCGAGTCTGCCTAGTCAGAACCAACATTTTTGTTGCTCAATCATGGTGATATGGAAAGAAAGTCAATAAGACAATGATGACGCCTTCACTGAAATAAATGCAGGTTGTATAGCCGCATTACGAGATTGTGGACTCCTGAAATTCTTTCGAACCCCAAGCATGGTATCACATGAGTAGTTGTTAGGGCACATACTTCGGATGTGGAATCCAAAGAAGCAGCATTTCGAGGTTGGGGCCCATATTCTGATAGTAGAGGTAGAGGACATCTACTTCTTGACTGGTCTCTCGAGACGGGGTGCCCCCATCTCACTAACAAGTTCACGGGGAGGGGATATTACCACTCAAGATTTGATAGATCGTCACTACGTTTCGATGATGAGGACATCAGGGAAGAAAATCCCCATCATAGCAGTGACGGATGGACCCCTACGGACTGTCCTATTTACCATGCAGAGGGTGGCCGTGAGTCAGGGTGTGCACCAGGCTTCTAGGGCAGACATGTTATATGCCATAGAGGCCATGGCACCCATGATATTCAACTCGGCAGAATCCATGCTTTCGATATTCAAAGATCAGCTGACTAAGTGTCGACAGGGAGAGCTAAAGTAGTTTGGCTTTTTTTCCATTTTAGCCTTCTTTTTCTTTAAGCGGGTGCTACAAATGAGACCTTAGGTTGTATTCAAAAGCCTGAGAGCGCGAGACACCCGTATGCTGAGGTGGGTCTAGATCATGGCTCGTACAGGAGCAAGTAGGGGGAAGGTGAAGTTTGGTGACCCTTTATTTGTGGAAATTGAACCAAGGTGTTAGAATAATTACACTCACAAAAATTTCCAATTACACATGCAAAATACTCACAAAGTATACTGAATATGGAGCAGAACACTAATCTGTATTGAATAAGTGTACAACAGCCAACCCTATGAATTCATAGGCTTCCACAATAAATAATTTCATGACAGATTTGAATGCATAAGGATGCCATTCGAATTTAGTCAAAAGCAGGCTTACTAAATCTAAGCAAATCCCCCATAGGTGCATAAAGCAGTTTCCAAATATGTCTAGGAGCTCACGAATTGGAAAAATAAATTAGGAAATATAATAGATAGTGGAAGGACAACTCATACATGCTTTTCTTAGGAGGAAAGAGTGGAGGATGATGATGACAAAAAACAAGTTAACTTCACCTAGTCAAACTTTCGCAATTGCCTTAAAACTCATAAAAAGCAGGCAATAAAGCAAAAAAAGTAGACATGCACTAGGAAGGCCAGGAATAAAGAAAATTTGATTCCAAGTGGTTTCCCAAGCAATCCATGACTCAAATTTAGCAATTTTGACCACTTTGGATGTGTGGAGGACAACTTGCATAAGGCGAAATATGGAAACTAGGCAAATAAGACCAAAATTGGATTAATTAATGTCTAAGGTAGCTAACTATGGGTTGATTATTCTAACACCCCCCTTAAGCCTGACTTATGAGTAAAATATAAAAAAATTATAGGGCCTAGCAACAAGGCTTAGTCACCCTTTACATACTGCATGTCCATTTAACCAAGGAAAGAGGCAAAAACCCAGTGGGAAAAATCCTCTCTTAAACATGGACAGTAAAACAAAATTTGAAAATATTGTCATCACTCATGCTTCACAGTATGAGCAGCAATCCCTAGCAGTGATTTGAGATTGCTGAATGTCTTCTCACAAAAAACTTTGGTGAAGATATCTGCTACTTGTTCTGAAGATGAACAGAGTAGGTGAATGGTACCATCATGCACAAGCTGTCTGATGTAGTGCATATGGATCTCAATGTGTTTGGTTCTCTGTTTCTGAACTGGATCACTGCAAATTCCAATGGTACTTTTATTATCACAATAGATAGTAGTTGATTATTCAGATTCGAATCCACACTCACCAAGTAACCCCTGCAACCATAAACATTGAGTTGTTGCATTTACAACTCCTATGTACTCTGCTTCTGTAGATGAGAGTGCAACGGCACTCTGTTTCTTACTTGAACAGCTGATTGGTTCTTCAGTAGGCATGAACACATATCCTGATGTTTAATTTTGATCTGTGTTGTCACCTACCCAATCATTATCAGTAAACCCAATCAAATCAAATCAGATTTAGCTTTATAGAAGATCCCATGAGTCCTTGTTCCCTGAACAAAATTAAGGATCCTTTTGGCTGCTCTCCAATGGATCTCATGAGGTTGATCCATGTATCTTGAAGCTACACTTACTACATAAGAAATATCATGTCGAGTATGTGTAAGATACAACAAACATCCAATCAATTTCCTATACAGTGTATTGTTTACCATAGGTGAAGAATCAGCTTCTTCAAGCTTAACTCCTGAAAGGAAAGGAGTCTTGCTTGGCTTGCAATCCTTCATGTTGAAGTTGTTTAGAAAATCCAAGGCATACTTGGACTGATGTACTTTTATTCCATCTTTGGTGTGATCAATCTCGAGCCCCAAGAATTGGCTCAATAAGCCCAAATCAGTCATTGAGAAGGCATGGTTCATTGCATCCTTCAAGGAGGAAATTTCATCCTTTGAGCTTCCTGTAATGAGAAGGTCATCAACATACAAAACAATGATCATTAATGAACCATGAATCAGCTTCAAATAGACATTTGGATCTGACTTGTATCGAACAAAATTCAGTGATAGCAGAAAGCTATCAATCTTGGCATACCAAGCCCTAGGGGCTTGCTTAAGCCCATACAATGACTTCTTTAGCCTACATGTAAATCCTTGATGGATTAGTAGAAAATCCTTGAGGCTGCTGCATGTAAATCTCTTCAGTGAGATCTCCATTCAGGAAATCACACTTCCCATCCATGTGATGTACCTCCCACTGCTTTGAAGCTGCAATGGCTAAGTCTAGCCTGATGGAGTCCATCTTTGCCACTGGTGCAAAGGTCTCATTGTAGTCTATGCCATGTACCTATGAGTAGCCCTTGGCTACCAATATAGCCTTGTATTTCATAGGTGAACCATCAACAGCAAATTTGGTTTTGTAAACCCACTTACACTGAACTAGCTTCCTCCCTGGGGAAAGATCAACCAACTCCCAAGTGTTATTCTTCTGGAGTGAGCTGAACTCTTATTTCATGGCTATTTTCCATCTTGGATCATTTGCTACATATTCATATGTCTATGGGTCTGATTAAACTATTAGATAGAATTTCTCTGCAAACATAGGATTTTTCATGCACAAAGCACTCTCAAACTGAGATCTAGTCCTCCTAGGATCATTAGGATTTCTAGCTAGTTCTCCAGCTGCATGAATGGTATTTGCTGCCCATTTTGTTCTTGTAGGACTATTAGGATCTACAATTAAATCATAATTATCAGAAATATCAGAATCAGCAAGTTCAACTATCTCTTCACTTACATTCAAAGGTTCTGGTGGTGAAGAGGATTCTCCAACTTCCACTGCTGCTAGGGGCACTTCTTGGAACTGAACACACCTTTCAATGAAGGCTTTGTTTGTGCTCAAATTGATCAGATTGTACCCTTTTGAATATTCAGAGTACCAAAAAAATAGACACTCTTGGATTTGGGGCTGCAAAGCCTTCCTCTTTTCTGTTGGAATTCTAGCCCAAGCCCTTGAGCCAAAAATCCTGAAATGGGTCACATCTGGCTTGTGCCCACTCCATGCTTCGAAAGGATTCATACCATAAATCTATTTATGAGGCACCCTATTCTATATATAGGCTACATAGTTTATAGCTTCAGCCCAAAACTTTGGTGGCAAAGTCTTAGCCTCCATCATGCAGGTTGCCATCTCTTTCAGTGATCTGTTCTTCCTCTCAGCAACACCATTCTGATGTGGTGTGTAAGGGATAGAATGCTGCATATGAATACCCGTGTCTGCATAATATTGAATGAACTCAGACTTGACATACTCACCACCATTGTTAGATCTGAGGACCTTGAGTTTCCTCCCAGACTAGTTTTCAACCAAAGCCTTAAAGACTTTGAAGAGGCCATAAACTTCAGACTTGTGTTTCAGGAAGTAAACCCAGCAATACCTGGAAAATTCATCTATCAATGTCAATGCATATTTGGCCTGACTCATTGACATATGAGTAAATGGGCCAGCAACATCACTGTGGATCAACTCAAGAGGTGCAGAGGTTCTCTCATGACTAGCTTTCTCAAATTTATGCTCTGGGTGTTTTCCTAAGATGCAACCTTGATAGACTCCTTTGGAAAACTTAATATTTGGTAACCCTATGACCATTTCTTTTTCACTAAGATCAGAAAGATACTTGTAATTTAGGTGGGAAAATATTTCATGCCAAAGCTTGCTTTCCTCATTATCATGAATCAGAAGAGCAGAGGGGTTTGAGTAGGGTAGGAAGTGTGAGAACATGTATACCTTCGAATTGTGATTTGCAACTCCTTTTGCAATGACTTTACCACTTGAGATCTCTGTGATATCAACTTCATTGGGGGAGAATATGACCTTCTTTGGAGACCCTATGTGGGTCATCTGATACATTGATAAGAGGTTAGAGGCAAGACCTGAAACATACAATACATTGCTGAACTTACCATGGTCAAGATCAATCTTCCCTTTGCCCAAACTTTCATTGAGAGAGTCATCTCCCAGTACAATTGGTGGACCTTTCAACATGTCAAGTGAGGTGAATGCCTCCTTGGTCGAAACCATATGTCTTGAAGCTCCAGAATCAATGGTGAAACTAGGTGAGCTTGATGTGCCAGCAACTAATGCATGAACTCTCTCTCTGTCTTCAGAATTTGATCCTCCTTCCCTCTTCTTTGAGCTGTCTGGAAGGGAGATGCCATTCTTCTCCAGGAGTTGGGTCAGAATGTCTATTTGATTCTTCATGAAGGATATTTTAGAATGATTTCCCTTACTGTAGTATTCACACTTGCTCATTTCTCCTTTGTTCTTCTTCTTTTGGGGGTTCTTCTTGGAACCTTGAGGCTCCTCTGGAGACTTGTTTTTGTCTTTCTTTTGTTCAGGTGGATTCTTAGATTTCTTCTTGATTTTTGAATCCAACCTTGAATCTCCAGCAACCAGAGCTTGGTCTTTGGAAGGTTTGAAGGTTCCCATCATCACCAATTTATCTTGTTCTTGTGTGAGAGATTCCATGAAAGCTGCAAGACTGGGCATTTTCCAAGCTTGAGCTGTCAACTTTGTGGCATAGAAGGTTGAAACAAACACTGAATAGTCAGGGCCAAGCTTCAAGAGTATGGCCAAAACCAGTTGCTCGTCCCTCTTTTCAATCCCACATAGTTTTAGCTGCAAAACAAGGGCTTTGAACTTGGAAAAATGGAGTTGCAAGGATTCAAAGCTATTGTGACTCAGGGAGATCAATTCATTTTCAATTTGATGTCCCCTCATCTCATCTGTCTTACCAAAAATCTCAACAAGATTCTCCCATACTTCATTTGGTGATGTTAATCCATCAAGATGGAAAAGGAGGTCTCTGGATATGCTCAGACACAGGAGACCATAGGCCTCATCCCTCCTGTTGTGCCATTTAATCTTCTCTACAGCTGCATTGGGCTCTACTTCTGTTGCCATAGTCACTCTGTAGAGGCATTTTTCTCTCAAAATTATCTCCATCTCTTCTTTCCATTCAAAGAATTTAAATGGAGTCAAGATGATCTTCTGAGATTGGTCCATAGCTTAGAAATTGTCCCTTCAGTCAGCAGAATGCTCCTAGTCAATGATGTTGAACCTGCAATAAAAAATTGGAAGGAGATAAATCAATCTACAAAGGCTTTGATACCATGTGGAAATTGAACCCTGGTGTTAGAACAATTACACTCACAAAAATTGCCAATTACACATGCAAATTACTCACAAAGTAGACTGAATATGGAGCAGAACACTAATCTGTATTGAATAAGTGTACAATAGCCAAACTTGTGAATTCATAGGCTACCAAAATAAATAATTACATGATATATTTGAATTCATAAGGATTCCATTCAAATTTGGTCAAAAGCAGGCTTACTAAATCTAAGCAAATCCCCCATAGGTGCATAAAGCAGTTTCCAAATCTCTCTAGGAGCTCACGAATTGGAAAAATCAATTAGGAAAGCTAATAGATGATGGAAGGACAAATCATACATGCTTTTATTAGGAGAAAATAGTGGAGGATGATGAGGACAAAAAACAAGTTAACTTCACCTAGTTAAACTTTCCCAATTGCCTTAAAACTCAGAAAAAGCAGGCAATAAAGCAGAAAAAGAAGACATGCACTAGGAAGGTTAGGAATAAAGTAGATTTGATTCCAAGTGGTTTCCCAAGTGCTCCATGACTCAAATTTATCAAGTTTGACCACTTTGGATGTGTGGAGGACAACTTGCATAAGGTGGAATATGGAAACTAGGAAAATAAGACAAAATTTGGATTAATTAATGTCTAAGTTAGCTAACTATGAGTTGATTATTCTAACATTATTCATATGGATCTGTGATCAAATCCTCATGGTGGAGGATTATGCTTATGCGGGCACGGACTTCTGTGGAGATCCTGACCTACCGCTCCCACCTGGCGGCCAGTGGGGCGACATCGGTGAGAAGCAAGAAATCCTAAAATGGATGAAATGTTTTTATGTTTTTTGATGTTTTATACTTTTTATGTTAAGTAACAAGACTTGGATATTCTCATGCAGATGTTGGAGCAGCACAACCTAGGGGAGCCTCCCCATTGGATAGGCGAGCTAGAGCCTTCTTTGTATCACAAGGAATTGATATCACCGGGGAGTTAGAGGAAAACCTGGAGAGGTTGACCTTGGATATCCCATATGCTTCCATTGATGACCTCCCTATGAGGTATCAGAGACCTACAGTGGTAGTACTTGGTTGATTCAGTAGGATACTACATAGAGTAGCTCGGGAAGTGATGTGTTACCATGAGCATCACTAGACATTGAGTGTATGAGATATCTACTGAAAGCTGATAGCTTCAGGATTTGTATGGTGATTTTTCCTGAAAGCCTATGTGCTTCGAATGAGGTCTTGTGACTTGTTTTTTGTAAACTTGTTCATATATATATATATATATATATATATATATATATATACATAATTTTACCTGGTGTTTATATGTCTCAAATGGTGAATGTAATGGGCAATATTATAGTCTAGGATGTAATTAGCCAATGAGTTAGCAACTACATTATGTTTCCTAGGGATGTGCCTATAAGTGATGGTTACAAATGATCTTTCTAACAAATGTACTCTCTAAAAGAGGTGAAAAAGAATAGTGTTTCTAATGGTATAGACATGGTTCAGATGACAAACCACAAGTTGTGAGTCCATCAAGACTACCAGATTGCGAACATCTTGGGAGGTAGCTTCAGTCAGAAGACCGATGACTGCTTGACACTCGACGATGTTATTGGTAGCGGGACCTATACACACCGCTCCTGAACTGACCAAATATTCAGTCGGGGGATAGATAACTCAAGCAGTTGAGGCAAGATTCAGGGTGTGGCAGCAAGCACCATCAGCGAAGCCGTAGAAATCCATATGCATAACCAAAACATGGTATAAACAAATATGGACACTATGTTGGGGTGCGCACCTTAACGGTCCTTAAGTTAGGTAACTCCGTGGGTTTATGTGGGTTTGTAAGTGGAGTTACAACTCAAAATAGTCTTAGGGGTGTCGGGGTTGAGTCAAAACCCTCTTTTTGTAATAACCCCTGGTTTAAGTTCATGGTTTTGTAATAGTGCGCTGTATAAATAGGAACTCTTGTAAATAAGTCAGGTTAGGATTTTTATGTAAAAGGAATTGATGCGAAGCTAAGGCTAATTTTGTAAGAAAAGGTTAAGTCCCAGATGTGTGCGTGGACAACCTCTGCAGTTGTGTGCGCAGAGG
This sequence comes from Pseudotsuga menziesii, assembly GCA_001517045.1. Lineage (NCBI taxonomy): Eukaryota > Viridiplantae > Streptophyta > Pinopsida > Pinales > Pinaceae > Pseudotsuga > Pseudotsuga menziesii. The sequence goes on along the minus strand of LPNX010683700.1, from coordinate 277,378 downwards.
GTTTTTGGGTGATAAGGAAATCTGTAGCTGTGTGCGTGGCTTTGAGGACTGAAGGGATCTACAGCTGAGTGCCAGATCAAAACTGTGGTTTTTGTAGAAATATTGAATAAAACATAGTTCTGTGGATGTGACCCCTACACTAGGGGTGAACCATGTTATATCTTGTGTCATGGTTCTGTGTGTTGTTTATGTTGTGTTCTTTCATGCATTCATATCTATATATCTGATAAATAAAGATCACTGCTAGATAATAACTTCGCTGTGAATTCCCAGAAAAGGGTTGCGCAAGGCACTGTTTGTTTATCTAACTGCGAAGCTAAATAAGTGAATGTTAAGCTCTGTGATTTATATTTATAATCTGTTAAAAGCTAAAGGTACAGTAATATCCCTCTTTTGCTTGCAAAAATCTGGTTCTGTGGCACCCCATAGCTATTTCGGGTGAGACTGCACCTTGTTCGCAGGTTGTTGTCGAAAGGGCCAACTCTGTGGGTCTTTTGTTGGTGCAAGGTTAAAGGTATAAAACCCGGGTCTGCCCTAGAGCCCAACAAATTGGTTTCGTTGCCAGGAACTCAGTATCTTCTCAAGAGGGGTTTACGTCGTACCTCGAGGGCTATGTTCTGGAGGCCCTCTGTGAAGGAAATCGATGATTGGCTTGATGAGACTTATATGAAATTTGTTGAGCAAGAGAACAAAGATCCGCGTCGTAGTGCAAATGAATTTTTACAAAGGTATGTTTTCTGTGACATTTATGAAATTTTTTTTGGTAGTATCCACATAGAGTTGCACCAGTGGTTATCTAGGTTAACAGAGCGAAGGACGAACTTCCAAGCAGATCAGTTTCCTGCTTGGACCCCCGCGAGAATTAATATCCTAAAAAGCGTGAACAACGAGATATCCCGCACTGTTGATTTCTGGACAACGCGAACCCTTGAAGCATTAGTGATGGAGTTCGCCATTGACACGAGTACCTCCTTTAGTGAAGCCGAGCGGCAGTTTTTCAAAGGACCAAGGGGTAAGTTTTTGAATTCATTTAGTTTGTGAATTAAAATGCTATTGGCTGAAAAAGGTATATTGCTAATTGAATCAGACTGTTAGATTTAGTATTACTAACCTATGGTTGTAAGTGAAAATACCTTCGACGAGCAAAGTGGTTTGCTGCAATGTGGAAAAAGGTATAAGAGATATTTTGGATCCTATTTCCAGGGTCAGCATACCGAGTATCCCCCTGTAAATTCCGCAGATTCAGAACCCGAAGAAACCCCTTCTATTGGAAACCCTCTGGTAACCCCGCAGCGAATACCTATTATCCCTGAGAACCCGTCACAGTCTGAAAGTCACCCTAGCCAGAGTATTCCTGTTGTAGGTCAGTCTATTCCAGTAAGTTCCCCCCCGCCTACTCCCAGTCCCCCTCCCTCCCCCCCTAGACCTGGGATGGCCCATATGCATGACAACATTAAGCTCCATATTTTCAAAGGAACTGGATCAGAGGATCCAGAACAGTTCTAGTTTTTATGTGAAGCAGTGTGGACTGCTAAGTCCATTACGGATAAAGATACAAAAAGAGCATAGCTGGTTACTTATTTCAAAGACCGTGCTCTGACCTGGTTCATGAAGTTCTCCAGCACTCAGAACCATTCATTGGCTGACATAAAAGCAGCAATGATAAAGGAATTTAAGAAGCTGAAATCTGAGTCGCAGTGTATCACTGAATTGAAAGAGATTCAGTAGAGGCGTGGAGAATCAGTATGGGACTTTGATGAAAGATTCAAAGTTCTCCTAGACCAAGTCAGTTTCCCCATTGGACCTGCGCAGCACAAGGAATGGTCTATTGCAACGTTGCTACCGCATATCAGAACTCCACTCATGTAACAAAAGGTTGCTGACCAGCAGGAGACTATGGAAATAGCGATGAAGCTTGAAACCGCTCCTATCGAAGATAACTCTAGTATCGCTCAAATCCAAGTGCAGTTGGTAGTGATGGCTCTGGAGCTTCATGATATGAAGAAAGGAAAAACCAGTCGCGAAGAGTTTTGGTGCACACAATGTCAGACAGAGGGTCACGACAAGGAACAGTGTCCTGTGGTAAGAAATTACCTGAACACTGGTGCACCAAACCCGTTCAACCCTACTATTCTATATTGTGAGATCTGTCGGACAACTGGCCAGCATCGACCTAAGAATTATTATCTGCTACAGAGGTATGTGCAAGTCCCCAAGAACCCTTACTGCAAATTCTATAAGTCTGTAGGACATAATGAAGATGAGTGTCACAGTTATGACCTCATGAGGGAACGCACCTACGATGCCTATCGGGTAAAAAATGAGGGATAGAGTAATGATGGCTATGGCTACCACGGTGGTGCATCAAGTAGAGGGGGTTTTGGAGGCCGTGGTCATGGTGGCATGGCTAGCAGAGGTCGTGGTTAGGTGGTGTGTTATAACTACAACCAGGCCGGACATCTGGCTCGCGACTGTCGGAACCCAACTACGACATGCCGGTATTGCCGAGCCGTAGATCATGTGATAGAGCAGTTCCCGTAGCTGATAGCTAAGATTCAGGAAAGAAATAGTGCCCCTACTCAGAATCTTCAGATGATTTCTGTCGAGTAAAGACTTTCCCCAGCCATTAATGTTGTTACCCGAAGTGGAGCTACGACGCATATACAGCCTGCCGAGCAACAACCTGACGAAGCTTGGGTTTGTAAGGCCCCCATGAAAGTCCCTTCCTTTGATAATGAAAGAGAATAGGAGACATTCATGGAAGCCAAGGAATATTTTGTGGATTCTATCCCAGCAGTATCACCTGCGCAACCACATCAGCAGCAGTCGTAGCTGCAGGAAGCTTCGACGGATAAAGTAAGTACACTGTCCTCCTTTTTACAGAGTTGTCTAAAAATTTTGAGAAATCAGAATGATTTAAGTGAGTTGCAGAAAGTTATTGCTTACTGCGAACCTCAGCAAGGTTCTGGTCAGGAAAAAGCTGTTCATAGAGTCAGAAGAACTAGTAGGGAAATGAGGTTGAACGCTCAGATAAGAGAGTATGACATGACTGATGTGATATTGGATTTAGGGTCAGAATTCAATGTCCTAACCAAGAAAACATGGGAACAAATGGGAAAACCTACCCTTTATTGGTCCCCTATACAGTTGAGATTAGCCAATCAGCAGAAGATTGTGCCCCTAGGACGATTTCCTAATGTCCCAGTAGATATTGATGGCGTCTATACTATAGCAGACTTCGAATTTATTGAGATCATTGACGACAGCAATCCCTATCCAGCCTTGTTAGGTATTGAGTGGGCAATGGAAAATGCTGCAGTTATTAACCTTAAGAAGAGACAGATGACTTTCAAAGGGAAAGATTTGAGATTCATAGTCCCATTGGATCCCTCACAAGGAGCAAGATACACAGAACCACTCGAAAATGAAGATCAAGATGTTCTGGAGCACATCTATAACATCACCGCGAAGGAAGAAGATTATATTGACCCCAGTGCCGAAGGTATTATGGATTGGCAGTGTGACAGTTCCTGTATGATGGACTCAGATGATGGTTTAGAGAATTGGTAGAACCGATTGTATGAGCTCCATGGACACAAGTGTGCCAGAATTACCAAGTCTCTCAGATGGCTTACAAGAGTCCTACCTGTTTTTGGTGGTTTGATAGACCCAGAAGAGTTTAGTGCGACATTCTCAGAACAGATACCGGATTCACAGACATGGGTGACTCTGGATTCCGCATTCCGTGCCACCACAGCAAGATGGAGGGATAACCATAAGAAGTACATTCCTAGTTGGGAAGCTTGTCAGAAATCTCTTCGCCTAAGCTTTGTGGATCAGCTCCAGGAGGTGTGCAATGGGTTTGCTGGGCAGGGTGGACTACAGGAACACTTGGAGCACTGTTATGAAGCATGGAAACATATACCTCAATGGGCACATAGGCTTATACATATCTAGGCACCTGTAGTAGAGAACTAGTATACGGAGGTTGAGCCTCAGCATCCTAATAGGTCTGGTGACAAAGAAATCACCAAGTACCAACCTGCGGGATCCAAGCTCACACCTTGGTCGCGGAATTTGTTAGGATATGCTGAAGGCCAATATGGTGTCGATGGTCCTTATTATGACGCAGCTGCAGACCTCGAGGCGCTGCAGCCCAAAAGTCGACCATTGGACCACTATCGATTTGGCAGTGCTAGTACTTTACTCGCATTAATTGCTTGTCCTAGTGACATCCGCTGAAATCTAGCACCATGGCAACAGGACCTCTGTCAGATTTGGCGCCTTCAATGTACATTTATGGCAGATTTGGCTGATGGATTGTATATGAAGACACCCGGGTATAGGGAAATTTCATTCCGCATTTCCTTGAGTTTCACAATTGAACCCATGTCAGCTGATCGTGAACTCCAGGACCTATTGAGAGAATTTGAACAGACGGGTCTGCAGCACATCTTCACCCCCCAAGCTGAGCTTGCAGCCCATGAAGAGACTCTACCAGCACCGACTCCGCCAATGTAGACACAATATACCAAGAAACAGTTTAAGCCAGAAGTTCATTCTAAGTGAAACGAAGACCGACACAAAAAACTCTGGGCAAACATCAGAGGATCCCGGAATGGATCCACTTGGTTCAACAAAGATCCCAATTGAAGGAGAGGAGAACATTGCACCGCAGTGGCTACAATATATTCAGCCTATTCGAATAGGAGTTAAGCCACCTCGGTGGAATGCTAAGTTCACTGTATGCACCCCCTCACTACTCCCAGGTGTGCAGCTGGTTGGAACAATGACAGGGAAAATAGATCGGCTTAAGTATGCTGACCACGACACAAGTGACCATGGAAAATTTCCACAATTCCCACCTTCCCGATACTTGAATTTTGTTAAATATCAAGAAAGTGGGGCGCCCTTATTGGAAGAAAAACAATGGGCTACTGGCTTGGATCTAGCTGGTCTACTGAAAATGCTCGATGTTCCCCATTTTGGTCCCAGCACACAGGTCACCATCGTGGTCAAGTAGCTGCTGGAATTAGTGCATGATGGCTACCTATGGATCGGCTACAAGAAAATTCTTATTAATGGCGAGCTCATTCATAGGATCACAGGCTTACCAATGGCAGGGCCTGACCTGGGGACAGAATTTCCCTCAAAGCACGAAGATACGAAGCTCGCACAAAGCATGAAGGAGCACTTTGGCTTGACGAAGGGGAAACGCAGGTATCACACTTCCATGATTCAAGAGCAGAACATTCACTTCGCAACTGAGCTCTTAGCATGCAAAATTATGCAGAAATGCAGACCAACTGAAGTGCCTGCCCCAGTCATCAAAATTGCTATCAACTGCACCGAAGGCTACAGCTACAATTGGGCAGCATATATTGCGAAGGAATTCCTTGAAGACGCTCGCGACGCGCAGGAGAAAGGTAGGCCCTTCCACTACTCATGGTTGATTATCCTCATCACACTAGTAGGATGGAAAGAACCTACCGAAGCACAGTTTGCTGCTGTACCAGCGCACATGCCTGGCGCAGCTAGGTACGCATTGCTGTGGGTTTCACAGGATAAAACCCACCAACAGATGACAAACTATGTATTTGCCTTTTATATGATGAGTATCTCGTATGAGATCATAAAAACCCCACGGATCAGTAATGAGTTATTCTCTTAGTATGATGGAGGGGTCAATTTCAGGGCCGATATGCACCATATTTTTATCCAGGCTTGCGCAGATAAGAAGCATCAATGGTTTAAGTTGCCATATGTGGTGACTAAAGGTGACATCCTCGCGATAGTACAACAGTGGCCGGAAGAATGGTTAAAATAAAGCAGGGACAAAACCTAATATTCCTGTCCCTCCTGTCACCGATATGGGCGCAGGCCCCAGTCACACGCAGCAGCAAGAACCCCCCGTAGACAGTGACGAACAAATTGAGTCGCAGCAGACTGAAAGCGACCAGGGAGGAGATGGTGGAAATGAAGATGAAGCAGAAGAAGAAGAAGACTCAGTTAAAACTACCTCAGACCCTAATAGGCAGCATAAGCGCAAGACACCAGACGCAGAGGAAGTAAACAAACCGCCGTCGCGAAAGAAAGCAAAGGCATCAAAGGATAATAATATCGACGAAGTGCCCAGTGCGACAAGTGCAGAGATTGATGAGGATTTGCAAATTCCACTGAAGTTCTCACTAAACAATGGTCAAAGTTTGCAGCTGTGCATCTGGATGCCATCACCAGTGTAGCAAAGCACATCTCGGAGCTTAAGGACTTAGCAGCGAAATCAGTGACTGGCACTGCAGCCAATAGCACCTCAGTGAGCATGCAGCCAGACCTAAGGCAATGGCCGGCCGAAGATAACAAAGGGCAAGTATCAAGCGCAGCTCTTATATTAACAGATGCAGCCTCTCGCTCGGTGATGGGTATGAAGGTTGGCATAGACTACACTAAGCTATCTATGAGAGAGCTACATCTCTGTCAGTCAGTCATTATGAAATAAATTCAGGCATGAGACCAATACTCGCAACAATAGTTAGAAACTGCCATAAGTCAGCAGCAGGGCTTCGCAGTACAACTGGAGGTAGCAGAGCAGAGAAAGAGGGATGCAGAATGTAAGCGCATTACCCTAGTATGAGTCTTGGATGAGGCATGCCGAAGTATTTCTGACTTCGACGTACAGCTGGTAGAAGAACCAGAACAAAGATTAGTCAGGCTGAAAGACTACGCATAGCAGTCTCACAGTGAAATTGAGAAGCTCAAAATAGAACATGAGGCCCAGATTGTGGAGCTCCAACTCCGCATCACCCCGGAGAGCCCACCGGAGGTCAGAGAGAAACGCCGCATAGATATTCAGGCATCAACAGCGAAAATTTCAGATATTGTGGCCAGCGCAACAAAGCTACTCAGAGACAGTGTCAAGGCTTGGACAACCCTTCAGGAACATCCAGAGATAGGATAGCTGCAAGAAACCATCAAACAGCAACAGGCAGAACTGGATGCAGTAAAAGTGGAAATTAAGACCCTACCCCCTATGGAGAAAATGCTCAAAGTAAAGCACAGTAAGGAACTCCAGCAGGAAATTGAGTCATGCAGGGTGAAAGTAATAGAGTTGGAAAACTCTATACAACCACTTATCAGTGAGGCTTTGGAATTAAGTACTGCTGTGGATAGCCAGTTCAAAATTCTGAAGGAATATGATGCATTCGCACAAGAAAGTGCCAGCGAAGTATCATCCGCAGTACTGCAAGATTTGGTTGAAAAGGAGAAAGCAGCTGATGACATCATGCACAGTCTCAATACTTAGTTAACCGTCCTCACAAAGAAGCTTCATCCGCCAGAAGACCAGCAGAGTGTCCCGGCATGAGACGCTGGTCAGTCTTAGGGGCCTGTTGGGGCATGCACCTTAACGGTCCTTAAGTTAGGTAACTCCGCGGGGTTATGTGGGTTTGTAAGCGAAGTTACAACTCAAAATAGTCTTAGGGGTGTCGGGGTTGAGTCAAAGCCCTCTTTTTCTAATAACCCATGGTTTAAGTCCATGGTTTTGTAATAGTGTGCTATATAAATAGGCACTCTTGTAAATAAGTCAGGTTAGGCTTTTTATGTAAAAGGAATTGATGCGAAGCTAAGGCTAATTTTGTAAGAAAAGGTTAATTCCCAGCTGTATGCGTGGACGACCTCTGCAGCTATGTGCGCAAAGGGTTTTTGGGTGATAAGGAAATCTGCAGCTGTGTGCACAGAGGCCTGCAGCTTTGTGCGCGGCTTTGAGGACTGAAGGGATCTACAGCTAAGTGCGCATATCAGAACTGTGGTTTTAGTAGAAAGATTGAATAAAACACAGTTCTATGGACGTAACCCCTACACTGGGGGTGAACCACATTATATCTTGTGTCATGGTTCTGTGTGTTGTTTATGTTGTGTTCTTTCATGCATTCATATCTATATATCTGATAAATAAAGATCACTGCTAGATAATAACTTCGCTGTGAATTCCCAGAAAAGGGTTGCGCAAGGCACTGTTTGTTTATCTAACTACGAAGCTAAATAAGTGAATGTTAAGCTCTGTGATTTATATTTATAATCTGTTAAAAGCTAAAGGTACAGTAATATCCCTCTTTTGCTTGCAGAAATTTGGTTTTGCGGCACCCTATAGCTGTTTCGGGTGAGACTACAACCTGTTCGCAGGTTGTTGCCGAAAGGGCCAAATCTGTGGTTCTTTTGTTGGTGTGAGGTTAAAGGTATAAAACCCGGGTCTTCCCTAGATCCCAACAGACTAAACTCAAAACCATCTTGAAAATACTAAAAGCACACTGAAAGCCAAGAAATATACATATATATAGGATACTATCCAAGAAATACCTAGGCATAGTAACTTTTTAGGTACAACCCATTCTGAGGTTTCCCTAAAGGGATTCCATCGTAGTCAACGAGCTCATAAGCTCCTTTCTCTAAAACCTTAGAAATAACAAAAGGTCCATACCACATGGACTCGAACTTACCCTTCCCTATCTTGTCATATCTCTTATCGTAAATCAAAACTAGGTCACCCTCATTAAAGGCACGAGAATGGATGGATTTATCATACGGTGCCTTGGTTTCTTATATGCCTCATTAGCCAAGGCAGCATCTCTCCGAGTCTCGTCAAGGTTATTCAAGTATAAAAATATTTCTTCCTCTGCAGAAGTGTCTGGGAGAAGTTCGATGGCAAGTTGTAAGGATGGAATCTGACATTGAATCGGTAAGATAGCTTCAAGTCCATAGACAAGTTGGAATGGCATGAAACCAGTGGTTATTTTCATAGAATTCTGATAAGCCCAAAGATCAGAGAAAAGAATGTGGTTCCAGTTGGATTTATGATCTCCAACCATTCGATGAAGCATAATTTTTGAAACTTTGTTAATGGCCTCTACCTAACCATTAGCTTGTGGATAATATTTCGTAGAGTTTTCATGGCGAAAAACTAGCTTGGCACTCAGTTCCTCCATCATTTGATTACGAAAATGGGATCCGTGATCAGTAATGATGGACTGTGGGACTCCAAATATAGCTATGATATGATTGAATAAGAAGAAAGCGGAAGTATTACCATCTTCTGCATATGTAGGCATGGCCTCAGCCCATTTTGTGAAATAATCAATGACTGCGATGATGTAACCATGCCCCCTAGATGAGGTAGGCTTACAGTGCATGAATTCAATCCCCCATTTGGAAAATGGGTCAACAGTAATGAAAGAGTGTAGCGAAGCGGGATGAGTGCACTTTTTGTGATAAAAGTGTTGACAAGGTGGGAATTTCTTAATAGCCTCATGACAGTATTTGAAGATGGAAGGCCAGAAATAGCCAATACAAAGGATTTTTTGGGCTGTAGTCATCCCATATAAATGACCGCCACATGCTCCAAACTGGAAATCATTCAACACATGTTCAGCCACCTCATGGGTGAGGCATCGCCAAAGAATAGAATCAATCCCACGTCTATACAAGGTATCATTCAGGATGAGGTAGTATTTCATGTGGTGACAGATACAACGGCGATCGTCATGAGATAAATGTGGCTAAAATTGTTTTGTTTGGAGATAAACAAGCAAATATCCATACCATGGATCAATGGTGCTAATCAGGAACGGGAATTCATCCAGAAATGAATCACTAGGCTTAGATTCCGTAGAAGCACAGGGAAGATCACACATGAGCTCGGCAAAGACCAAGGATTTCTTTGATGTGGTTTTGGAAAATTCTAGATCAAAATCCTGAAGTATGACTATCCAGCAGGAGTACATGCCCCCGAGCACCTGATGAGTCAGGATGTAATACATCGGGTTCTGTTCTGCCAATATAGTGGTTGTGTGGGGAAAAATGTAGTGACAAAAATTTTGTACAGCAATGACCATGGCCAATGCTAAATTTTCCACATGTGAATAGTGAGTTTCAAAATACATGATATTCTTACTGGCATAATAAATCACATGCTCTTGACCATTGGGATTTTCCTGCACCAAAACCATAGTGATGGTAGTAGCGGAGGCCGCAATATATAGGAGAAAGTCCTTTGAATAATCTGGGGGGTGTATCACATGTGAATGGGTCAGAGCATGTTTAATATTATCAAAGGCACATTGGGCTTGGTCATCCCAGAAGAACGGGGTGTTCTTCTTGAGGACACGCATGTAACCATGTGTTTTCTCTGCGAAATTGCACAGGAAACGGCGAAGAAAGTTTTCCTTCCCTTGCAAACTTTGGAGTTCAAGGAGATTGGTTGGGGCTAGTAGAGCTAAAATGGCAGCAATTTTCAAAGGATCAATTCAGATGCCATCTTTGGATACCATAAAACCTAGTAGACGTCCCGTCTCAATGTAAAAAATACATTTATGTGGATTGAACCGTATATTATAGTGACGGCATCTTAGGAATATCTCTCCAAGATGACCAGGGTGGTCCCCCCGTCGGTGTGAATGAGCAGGGAGGTCATCAAGGTACAGTTCAACAATATGTTTAATATCATGGAACACTTAGGACATCGCACGCTGGAACATGGCTCCATCATTTTTCAAGCCAAAAGGTAACTTTTTATATGCAAAGGTTCCCCATGGAAAAATGAATGCCGTCTTATGCTAACCAGTGGGTAATATCTCAATCTAATTATAGCCAGAGAAGCCATCCATAAATGAGAAGATGACACTTCCAGCACAGTTGTCGATAATCTGATCGATGTGCAAAGTATGAAAGGTGTCCTTAGGACAAGATTTATTCAAATCCCTAAAGTTGATATAGACTCTAATGGTGCCCTGCTTTTTATTGATAGGGACAACGTTTGATACCCATTCCATCAGGGGTACAGGACAAATAAACCCAACTTTGAGAAATTTCTCAATTTTAGCTTTAATAGCTACGACCTTCCGAGGATGGACTTGCCTTAGTTTTTTCCTGACAGGCTTAGCCATGGGATAGGTTTTAATCTCATGGACCACTATGGATGGGTCAATCCCTGGCATCTCTTCATAGGACCAGGAAAAAATATCACGGAATTCTTTGAAAAGGGACTTGTTGCTTCAGATTCATCTGCCGAGCAGTTCTGCCCAACATGAACATGCTCGATGGTATCAGGCTTGGCTGATATGTCAATCGAATTTGTCTGAGTAATGTTGCAAAGGCTTCCTTCAAAATCTGTGTCTTGTAAAAATATAGGACTTTGGGGAACATTGAAAATATCAGTACGAAACAAGGATGCATAATCATGGTGAACCACACCTGTATTGGGGAGGAACATGGATCTATGATGTTGATCCTACGAAATGGACTCGTCCGTATTCATGATCTCGATAATGGACTCATCAAAAGGAAAAGTCTCAGAGAGATAATCTAGAACAGGAATATAAGGTTCTAACCGGTATGGTAAATGGTAAGGATCCGAAGCCACTAGATGAAGGTCATCAGTGTGATCATCAGAAAAGGTTTGAATGGTGTCATACATTGCTTCATGTGAACTCAACAAGGTGGACTCAACAACTTGTTTCCCCTTAGGCTCACAATCAAATGAGGCGATCATGTGGACTGTCGCAGTATCCATGTTAGGAGGAGTGGATGAAAAAATACCCATAAGAGATGAATCCTTCAACATGCCTACCCCAATCGACTGGTAAGGAGGAGGGGACTGGCCTAACATGGGGATGTTATTAGCCGTTGTTATCCACCTGAATGGCACCTCTTTGTCCAAGTGCCGACATCCCTCATGTTGGCACACAAAAGGACATCTATGGATTGAGGGTTGCCTAAAACACTATAGATGGGCTTATTATAAAATACATTCCTCATCCATCCAGCTGGTTACTTTGACTTTTTAACTATGTCAAGTCATATACGTGACCCTATATATATGCAACTCGCGGATCATACATGAGTGTCGGTTGTTGCAAGTCGCGTATGGATGTATACGCGGGTTGCTCTTATAGCAACTCGCGGATCATACGTGGGTTGTCATTTCTTGATACCCGTGGATATGTCCCTTTGACATTAAAAATAAAAACACGTGATTACTTGAGATTAGTTAAGCCATTTACCTTAATCTCCTTAACTATCTCAACCTCCTCAACCTTCGAAACTACCTTATTTCACCATGTATAAATATAGGCCTTGGGGAGGGTGTTTTGTTTGGGACATACACTTAAAGAGCGAAGTTATGCTAGCGGAGTTTATACAGAAGTCTTTGGAGTAGCGGAACTCAGAATCCTTTGGTTGCAGAGGAGTCCTTGTCTCAGGCATTGGGTTGTGATCTGAACTTCCTCATTATTGTTAATAAAGAGAATCCTTCTTCCATATGTGTCTTGAATGTATTTCATGTATTGTGGTTTGATAAATGTTTATGTTTTAGCATCCTGTATATGATTTATCTAACCTGTTTATATATATGAATCATCTTGTATTTGGAATACTGAATCTTGATAGGTGAAGGAGAAAGCATCCCTGAAGACTTTAGAGGAGAAGCAGAGCGGAAGAGGACAAGCTAGGATCAACCATCTTGCATCGAGTGAGTCTTTCCCATCCTCCTATTTCCTTTACTGCACTCTAAAGTCAACTGTCTACAAGTTAATTGAGTATGTTGGTAACCCCAGACCTTAGGTTGTAAGGTTCATAATCCTATATGACAGAATTGGCAACTCTTTTGGGGAGCCCAGACTACTGTAGGTTGTTTCTGTCACCCCTGACCAGTCTTCGCTTTGAAGTCTATGTGTGATTTTTTATCCTGGTTCATACTTTCCTCAGTATTTGAAAGTCTTCGGAATTTTTCTTGTTTTTTGAGAAAAAATTTATACCTATCCGTGAGTTTCCCTTCTGCACAGTCATGGATACAAGCCTGCATACGCGGGTTGCTGTATTGAATAGTCGCATATCATTCGCGGGTTGCATTATATACAGTCGCGTATGTTCTTGAAAGTAGGGATTTTTTAAGTTAAGGTTTGCTTGTTCCTTTCTTTGTGTAATCCCTGTTTGTGAGTTGATTTTCTTTATGAATGCTGTGTAGCTTGTCTAACTACCTTTGGTGATCACACTTTGTGATTTTTCGAAATCCTTTGAGTCTCTTTTGCTTGGATTATTTTCTGTTTGCATGCTGAAGTAGCTTGGCCTGTTTGGGTTTTAGGTCGAAGTGTCTCTGTCCAGATTTGTGCTCAGGGTCGTAGGCTTTGTTTTTCCAGTCTGTCTTTTAACAATAATTGGTTGTCACTTGCCTTTATAAGTCTACAGTGATTTTTTTCATTGTGTGCACCCAAGATAGGGTTCCTAGTCTGCCTTTGTTGGTTGTTTCTTGGTTCTGTCGGCCTGTTTTACTTCAGTTTGTTGGTTTTATACAGTTCATTAATTCCAAGTTTACTCAAGTTTAGTGCATTTTAGGTGCATTGTAGTCTTTGAGAAGTTTGAAAAATGAAAAGAAAACATTATAAACTTTTGCATTTGATTTGCATATAGTAGTTTTGTTTTCAGTTTTTTAATATAATCTCAAAAATTACAAAAAATATAGTATTCGTTTTCTTTTGCATTTATAAGAGAAAAAGACAAAAAACACATGTTTGCTTTATATGCATGTAGATTAGGTTTTTAGTCTAGATTGCATGGCATATCCTTGTTTTTGAAAAATATAAAAAGGATTTGAACTTTTATGGCTTTCAATCTTTGTATTTGAAAAATAAAGAGAATAGTTTTTGCTTTTTGCATTTCATATCTCTTTGCTTAGTTGTTTTGTTTCAACTTTGAGTCAAAACACCACATAAGTTTCATGCCATTTACCCTCTGACTAAAAACAACCCTTAAAATAAACGATATAATTTAAAAATTACTTGTAAGTTTCATTTTATAGGGTCATACACCAACTAGCTCAGGCTAGACTTGTGGATTAGGGAGTTTTAACTCTCCACAAGTGTTAAAAATTAAGACGTAGTTGGCCAATCACTAGGTAAATCCTTTTCTACGTTGATTATATCTGGGAAGCTCCTCTCAAACAGGAGTTAAGCATGAGGCCGCGTGGAGACTTGGACTGAGGAGATAACCCTCCGATTCCTTGTCAAAGCGTAGACCAGGGTTTTTACGCATCTGGGGATTCTGTCTTAGACAGGGTTTCGGGCTTTGCTACCCTGCCCATGTGTACGAATCAGGATGACGACTATCCCCCCCAACTATCAATATATTTAAGGTAGCCTTTAGTCTCTTTGACATTTAGGGTTCATACACAAGTACACCAGAAGGTTATTTCTGGTTGACCTCGGACGGGCTTGGAAGGTAACCCCGGTAGAAAGTGTGGGAGGGTGGTGGGTGATTCCTCCGCTTATGCCTAAGAACATCTACAGGGATGCCAAGTAACTATCTATTAGCTTTCTTCTAGAAAGTATATCTTATACCTGTTTGTCTATTTGGCTTTAGGAATTTTTAGTGAGTGCTGTGTGGTTTGTCTGTACTTAGTGTTCCTTTAGGTGTGTGCTTTGTAATTTTGGTTTCCTATCAACCTCAGACTTTGTCTCCTAGTTTGAAGCTATGGCTAACACCCCTTTGAACACCAACCAAGAGATCCCCATGCTGGGAACTCCTTGTACTATTCCTCTCACAGGAAATGTTGGTGTTCCCTTGATGGCCACCCTGAATCTTCCTGGATTCACCCTAGGGATACCGATGTGGTTGTTTTCCACTCCAACTATCCTGAATGCTCCTGATGCTTCTCAAGTAAGCTCCTTATATCAAGGGCATCAAAACACTGCTTCCCCTTCACCTGTAGTTGATTCTCCTCAACCTTCTACCTCATGCCACTACTACATTTCGACCAAAAATCCGACGGCCATATTGTCGTATTTTCAACACATCCCTGTCGCATGTACGACACTATGATTTTTTTTTAAGCGTCGGTGAATTATCGTCGGTTATCTGACATTTTTCCAATCCGTTGGTTAAGTGACAGCTCATTTTACCATCGGTTAAATGTAAATCATTGGTTATCCGACAACTAATTCATATTAAATGCTAAACATAAGCATCGGTAAAGCGTCAATTATGCAACGGCTCACCAAAAACACCCGTCGCTTAACCGACGAATTATAAAAACTTAAACGTCGCTTAAGCGATGGTATAGAATTTTATTTTTCTTTTAATATCCTGCAGTCCATCGCTTAACCGACGGTATAGAAGTGTTTTAAAAAAAAAATACAAATGCCACATGGCCACCAAACGAAGGATATACTCCATGCATCCACCGTCAAGACTCATCGCATTAACCTCAAGCAAGCAAGACCTCCCTCTCCTGTGTGTCTTCATCTCTACATGCCATATCAAAAATCCTATGACAGACAAGAAAGTGGTCACCCAAGATGTGAAGGGACAACCAAAAAACTCTCACTAGCAAGACTACAATGGCTAGAGTCCTAGACTATCCATGGATACAAGAAAGTATTCCATCTCTTCTTAATAAAGCATGCTTGAATACAAATTGACAAGTGGAGTGATCCAACTCATGTACCCTATTGGAAATCTATGTCATAGATTTAAAAATATATTCCATGCCATCAACCAAAAGAGATGTTTGTTCCAACAACCAAGTAAATCACCATCCAGTTTGGTTGGAGATTTGGAAAATGGAAGTGAAAAGTGTGGTTTTTAAGGGTGATTTAGTTGAAAATGTCTATATGCAGCAAACAGAAGGTGGTATATTCATCTCTTCAAACTATAGAAGCAGACAAAGAAACCACTGCCATCAAGCAACTCCTTCTAGTGATGTAGTCCAGCAGGCCTTAATTGACCATCTTGATCACCCTCAAGAACACTTGATACTTTGCTAATAGATGTCGCATCAAGATTCAAATGCCCAATCAAAGTTGAACCATCATGAATCAAAAAGGAATCAAGGTACATACTCCTTAATCTCCTCAGGAGTTTTCTGCTTCATTCGAGGAATAAACTCACTCCAATCAAAATCACCTAAACCGAACCTATACAACGAGTAGACAGCCAATATATCAGATCTGAAAGAGTGATGGAGATAAAAATAAACTAAGTCGAGTGTAATATTATGTAATATTATAACAATAAGTGACAAAATCACAAATATCACAACCTTCGAACTTCAGAGAAACCTCATCGATAAAAATAAAAGCTAAAGAATCTGACATCGGTTGAAGAGCTAATGCTAAATTAAGTTCGAAAACAATATTACAAATTTATAACTAAAATTGAAAAAGTCACAACAACACAGTAAGCTTAGGACTGCAGACAAACCTCATCAATATTTGTACAAAAGTAGCACGTTGACTTTGGGAGAAACCTATAACTTTGAATGATTTTCCCTCACCTTCCATTAGAGGTGGTGGTTCCACTGTATCCACTGCCAATGCAAACAATTCAGATCATATTTTCCCTGTGAACAAACCAACAGTTTACAAGATGTACAATGCATTCATTTTTAAAAAGAGATGTGTAAAGCTTACAACCTCGAGCCCTCTTTCTTGAAGCATGTGTCTTTTTTCCAGATGAATCTGTCAATCCTTTGCCTGAACCGGAAGCCTTTGTTTCCATCCAATTAGCTTCTTGATCCTCTTCTTCATCATCTAAACTGACATCTACCAATCCAGCTAGATCATATTCTTCAATAGATACAACCTGAAAAGCACAAACAGAATGATTCAATTAGCTATATGAGAAACCAATAGATTTTTAGTTTCCAATGCCTGAAATTAACTATTTCATCCAGCCCTTCTAAGTACCTTCTGATTCAGTTCTGATAACTCACTCTCAGAAGGATGGGTAGATAAGTAAACAAAAGGTTAGATATCTATATAGAATAAATGGAACATTCTAGTTGAAGTGCCTAGAGCCCAAATTAAATTATAATCAAATAGAAGAAAATTATGAAAATTTAGTATCATCTTTGCATGATTAATTTCCACTTTACTCATTAGTCTTTGACCACTTCGTACTATCATGGCCAAAAGTTTTCAAAGAACTAGAGAATAAAATTTGCTTTGGGATATTCACAGAAATTTGAGATGATGATATCCAAAGATTATAAAAAGAAGAACATCTACTTTGGGATATTCACAGAAATTTGAGATGATGATATCCAAAGATTATAAAAAGAAGAACATCTGCTTTGGGATATTCACATAAATTTGTGCTGATGATATCCAAAGATTATAAAAAGAAGAACATCTGCTTTGGGATATTCACATAAATTTGTGCTGATGATATCCAAAGATAACAGAGGATAGAAAGAAAGACAGCAGTCATCCATTCCTCATGCTTTTGTCTGAAGTTTTCAGCAGTAACCACAAACTCAGCTGATTCTTTTCACTATAAACTAGGTAATGGCAGCATTTCATCAAAATAATATGATAGGCATAAATTAATGCTATATTGACATCATATCACAACAAAACCTGAAATTTTAAGATCAGGAAGAACTGAAATTCCCAAATTACTAATTGTGGCCTTTTTGAACATCACTCATGTATTCCCCTTAGAAAATACGCTTATATTAATAATTACACTATAAGCATGACCCCCCACTATAAACCTAGATTTTCACCACTATAGAGAAGAGACAGAAGATAGTATTGAACTGTCATCCCATCAAACAAATAACAGTAAGCCTTAACTTCAAAAAACAGCAATATTGATGAACTACTCAAAAGAATTTGGATTAGAATAAAGCCACTTATATGATACCAATATGAAAAACAAAATATTCAACATTAAGCCTATGCATGCGGTAAAATATCAAGAAGATATGTCAAGCACCTGTTTCCGACTGCGCTTTCCTTTCCCAAGCTCTGTCCTTTCCTCAATATGTGGTTCCTCATACTTGTATTTTAGCAAGCTATCGCAATATTGGGCTCTTTCTGCAGCAGTGACTTCTGCACATTTGCGATCTTCCTCTGCTTGCTTTTTTGCCTCTTCAGCTCTAGCTGCTTCAGCCTCTTCTTCATCTACATACTCAAAATTTTCCACCTGCAAAAATTGTCACAAGCAAAAATGCAGATTAGTATTCCTTTAACAAACCCTTATTCAATTCCTTGAATGTATAACTCTGGCAGTGCAAATTTGCAAAACAATTAAGAAAACAAAGTCTATAACTTGAATCAAAATACCAAACTGACAACAAAGTCTATAACAGTAATTTGTTTCCTAGCTTCTATACCATAAGGGACTATGTTTATTAAATCTGTATATACATCACTGATAATGCCTCTAACTCTGTTGTCATCATAAGGTTGATGGAGGAGAAACACTCCCATTATCTGGAACTTGTGATGCACACTGCTTAGAATTCATTCTTCAGAATGATCAAACTTTATTGATTGAATAGGGTTATAAAGCAAGCCCAAAACATTACCAAATACATCTATAACCACACAATGGTCCTGAACCAAATGAGAAAAAATCTCAAGGGACAAGGACCTTGTTGGAAAACATTTGTGGCAAAGTTTTATGATACCTCTTTTTGGACTAGAGCATATGAGATAGTCAGAATTATTGAAACACTTGATGGTGTATTATGGATAGCGGATGGAGATTAAGCTACCAAGGGTTATAATTAAGACACCATGGACCAGGCCAAACAGAAAATAAAAGAAACGTTCAAAGATTAAGCAGGATGAAGCAAGCAATTGCTTCAACCTATACATGCAGTTGGGTATTTTTTGGACCAAACAAACCATAGTTTTTGATGTTTTGGGTGTGAACACAATTGGAGTGTGTTTGACTCTAGACACACAAAGAAGAGACAATTGGAACAACAGTTGAATGATTTTTCCATCATACAATACAACTTTTGGTTGAGGCACAACAAAGTGTTGAACAAAACCCCTCACTAATCCCATTGTCTTGGAGTGATTGATCCCTCCTCGAAGGGGGATCATGAAAAGTCAAGCAGTAGTGTTTTCAGATGACAACTTCATTTGAATGGACTTGGGGCCATTTCCAACACCAGATATCTCAAACCGTAATGTTGGCCTGGAAGGATTGACTCGAACAACTAATGATACCCATGTAGATGATGTTGATGAGGACCACGATCTAAGGGATGATTTTCTTGACATGCATTAATTTATTTGTACTTTGCAGTATCATTATTTTTGGACAATTTGAAAGTCCAAAAAATCCCAAGTATCAACGGTGCACAATTGGTAACAGAAAAGTGTATAGAGGCGGAGACAGTCAAAAGAGCCCTGTTGCTGCAGTATATACAAGCCACGCCCTAACATGGTGAAGATTAGTGATTTTCCCACAACAAAACCATGCATACACACCATATATGTCCATGAAATGTTGTCCATCTGTCTATAGAAGACAACCACATAATCGTTCAGGGAGATTCCTAGACCCTTATGAATGCTCTGCAGGAGAGGAAGCTAGTGTGTAGAAGATATGGTACAGAAGGAAGTGGATTTTAAACCCAACCTATATGTGCTACAACCTAGACGCAATGCAACAGCAACACAATAAGAACAGGTGGCAAAAAGGATGCAGACGAAAACCATAACAACAACAGGGAACTGTCATGTAGCTCAAAATTGTTTAAGTTTTAGGGTTAGGATAGTTTTAAGTTTTAACATAAGAAATAAACTTTAATGCATGAACAGAAATATAAAACAAGATTCAGAATATTTACTGCTCCAATCAAATTGAACATAATTTTCATCTCTTTCAACTTTGGCGAGAAGGCAGTCGAAAGAGCCCTATTGCTACAGTATATACAAGCAACATCCCAACATGGTGAAGATTAGTGATTTCCACAACAAAACCATTCATACACACCATGCATGTCCATGAAATGTTGTCCATCTGTCAATAGAAGATGACCACATAATCGTTCAGGGAGAGTCCTAGACCCTTATGAATGTTCTGCAGGAGAGAAAGCTAGTGTGTAGAAGATATAGCTCAGAAGGAAGCAGGTTTTAAACTATATGTGCTACAATCCAGACGCAATGCAAAAGCAACACAATAAGAACAGGTGGCGAAAGGATGCAGAGGAAAACCATAACAAAAACAGGGAACTGTCATGTAGCTCAAAACTGTTTAAGTTTTAGGGTTAGGATAGTTTTAAGTTTTAACCTAAGAAATAAACTTTAATGCATGAACAAAAATATAAAACAAGATTCAGAATATTTACTGCTCCAATCAAATTGAACATAATTTTCATCTCTTTATACTTCGGCGAGAAGACAGTCGAAAGGTATATCTTTGTGCTTTGACAGTCAAAAGTGTCTCTGAGAAAGATCCCAGTTTCAAGACAGGACACATTTTGGATAGAGCAGACATCTAAAGATACTTCATTACTCACACTTTGTGAGCAGTTAGTTATTTGTGTATTGAAGGATGGGCAATCAAGCATTTTAGCAAACTCAGATCTGATTACTACAATCTGCAAACTCAGAATTCGTTTTAGCAAATAGTGTCAATGTATTTTGTGTTCCTCAGAGATATGATGGTCTGAGAAGAAAGAGGGCTGAATAGGCACTTGTGAGGGCAGTCTTAAGCTATAAATTAATGGCATAAAACTTTGCCCTGTATGGATACAAAATCACGTGAGCTATTCTTTAAATAAAATACGATTGTTATGGCTAAACAAAATAATTTTCTAGTAGTGACATCTGAACCAATGAGGAGGACGAATTTTGTCCCTTTACAATGATTTGTTGAGAAATGTTTTTAGTGTTAATTATTGGACATGTCATCCATTCATACTGAACATGCAAAGTTGTTTTCTTTGCACAAGAATGGATTTGGCCTATGTTTAATGTCAACAGTAAAAAAACTCAGATCTAGAAACTAGCATGCAACTTT
Source organism: Pseudotsuga menziesii (assembly GCA_001517045.1). Taxonomy (NCBI): domain Eukaryota; kingdom Viridiplantae; phylum Streptophyta; class Pinopsida; order Pinales; family Pinaceae; genus Pseudotsuga; species Pseudotsuga menziesii. The sequence goes on along the minus strand of LPNX010683700.1, from coordinate 256,570 downwards.
ATAGATTAGATATTCAACAAGAAGCACAAAGATACGTGGATCCAAAGAACTAGAAGCTTCTTCAAGGAGTTGGTTATTATTAGGAAAAATTCCATGCTTAGGGATTGAACAAATTAGTTCATAGGAAATCGAATTTTTCCCATTTAAAAGCCTCATCCTCAAAAATATTGATCCAAAATACCTGCAACAAAAATTAGAATTTTATAGTAATTGGAGAAATTTAAACAAAAATAAATTAAAACCCTCTAAACCCTATATCTATTGCCTATAGCTCAAGGGACAAATGGAGTCTTAGGAAAAACTTTATTCCTCCCTAAAATACGAAATTTTTTATCCCTCCATTCCTTTCCTCATTTCAAAAAAGAATCAATAGAATGCATGTAATTATGCTAAGCAGATAATAAATAGCTAGTTTGCATTGGATTCAGTACTTGAGCAGTAGTATTTGTGGGATGCTTTTTTTTGTTATTGCTTAGAAACAATGACATTGTAAAAATATAATGTTCTTGCAAAAATTACATTGTTGTCCTATATAGATATATGTTTGGATTGGGTGTAATTCAGCAAATCTTGGCCATTTGTATGCAGCTGCAGCTACTCGACCTGTAGATACTTTATCTTTGCTGACTTTTATTTTAGCTATTTTGCAAGTGCTTGCTGACTTTCCATTGTCTAAGTTTTATGTCAAATCTTTTGGAAAAGAAGGTAAAATGAGAGAATTTGTAGAGAATGGTGGATTTCAAATTTATATCCATTCTACATTAGTTTTAATTTTCCATGTTTGTATTTTCTATGAATTTTGTTCATCCAACTTGATCAGTGCATCTTTTTAGGTGTTTTCTTGGACAAGTCTAGGTGCATTGGAACCTTTTTATTATGATTCTCTGGATTTTTTTGTTGGTTTCTTTCTTTGCAGTCTTGGATTTGCACCTTCCAGCAATGTAATCTTAAACTTTTCTACATTGATTACTCGCTTATGCTTTTTCTAAAGCAATTAGGTCTTAAGATCGAGGTCCATGTTGCTATTTATACCACTAGCCCAACTAAAGTTGATACTAGTCATATTATTGTTGATCAGGAATCTATGACGTTGATCTGTGTCTTGACATCTACACCTAGGGCCACAACATTTTGTGAAAGTAATTAACATCATTTTGTGAAAGTAATTAACAGTCCTGCTTTTTCTATCAAGGACATTTCTGTCCAAGTGTATGGTATGGGACTTACTTTATATATAAGGAACTTGGATCTCCAAAGAAACCCTTAAAAAGTTTGTATCATTTGGCCTCTTCGACAAAATGTGCAACTTATTATCCTTTTAGAGATGAAGAAATGCTAGATCAAAATGCTGAGTCAAACTGTTGAGTTGAAATGCCAAGTCATTGAGACGAAAAGGATGAGAATGAAGATAGAAATGAAAACACTTATAAAAAGTTTGAGAATAAAAAATGCAGAGAGAATTGTTGATTTGAAAATGCTGAGTTGGAATTGGAACTTCAATAGAGTTGAGAATTGAAAGAGAAGCTCTGAAATATTTAAAACTCTGAAAATCCTAGCGATTATCAAAGAACTTTCCTCACATTTGTGCGTTTCTTCAATAACCCCTTTGCATGATAAGATTTTCCAACAAATTTCAAAATCCCAGTAGAAATGCATTTTCATTGCTTCACCATCCAGAATCAAGAGAAGTCAGATTGGATCCTTCCAATTAATTGAAATTTGACTTGCTTTGATTAGCAGGCAGTGGCTGGCTAGTAATAGTGCCAAGGAGAGTTTTATTGGTTGTTGAGAACATTTGAGTAGCATTATTGCTTAGTATCTTACATAAGATTTACTCAAGAAATAGTGACTTTTCAGGATCACTTTGACCGAATACTTGGAGATCAACTATTTATTTTCTTGTACACAAAAGAGGGTTTTTACTTTTTATTAATCTACGGGAGAAATTACAAATCTTTTCTTAACAATATTCATCAGATCCTAATAAACTTTGTATGGCTCATTTTTAATATCCATTCTATTGTTATAATTTCTTTAAAAAATCAAGCTTATCCAGATTTCTCAATCCCAAAACTAAAGTCTGTTCTGTTTTCTCAATCAGCTATAGGTAATTTGTCAACAGGAGTCTCTAATTCAGTAAGAGATTCATCTATTGCTTTCATCAATGCTCTGGTGTCACCTTCATCTGATTCAAAATCAAGAGAACTTTGTGATCACATTCTTGATGCATTGCTTGTGGGTCTAGAGAAGGCATTCCTGTCATTTGATGTTCCTACTGTGAAAGCATACTTCAATTTTGTAGTTTAGTTGGCAAATGGTGAGTCCACAATAAAGCCTATTATCAAGAGGGCAATTGATATGGTGGTCAAGTTGTCTGCCGATGAAACCCATCTGGAGGGTTTGAAGTTTGTTTTGGGTTTTCTGGTTTCTACACTGGGTTCGTATGGTGCTAACAAGCATGTTTCTGAAAAATTAACAGAGAAGCCTTGGTCATACACTAGTTCTAACAATGATTCTGCTAGCTGTAAGTTGAAGCCTAGTGTTCCTAGAAAGAACTCGAAGGATTTGGTTAATCCAGTCAATCAGGGAGTCCATTCTAGTACGATTGAGTGTGATGCCACATCAGCAGACAGTCATATAGGTGTACAGGCATATAGACAGTCAACTATAGGTGTATAGGTGTATAGATAGTCAACTATAGGTGTATAGGTGTACAGGTGTATAGACAGTCAACTAGTCGAGGATTTGATTGGATATGTTGGGATAATGATCCATCCAAATGTGGGCTCTTCTAATAACATCTGTGCATAAGTAAGTGAGATGATATTTAAAGAACCTACCAACCATCTGACAAATTTAACATATCTTGATCAACATATGCTCATTATTTTCCTCACTACAGCTTCAGTTTCACTAGCATGGAACGTTGAGAGGGGTCCCATGGAATCATTTGAGAACTCATGCAAACCAAGTTGGCTTGATCTTCCGAAGGCAGAAAGCATCCTCTAACCTATGATGCAGGGGAACCTTTACGGACTTGGTATGGGCATAGAAGTCCTTGAGAAGGTTGACTTTCCCATTGCAGAGTATTGCATGATATCAGCATATAGGTCCTAGCACTCATCTCTGTTTGAATCTCTATGTGGAACAAACTCTGAAGAGGTAGTTTTCAAAATAAGAAACCACAAAATAAATGCCCTGAGAGATGGGTTATATGTTGCTGACCCTATCCCACATGAATTTGGCAAATTCATTTGAGGTGACCACTATAGCTCTACCCTAAAGAAAATCCCGATAAATCCAAGCTACTCTTCCTGAGCCTTGAACACCTTCTAAGCTCTAGGTTTATAAGCAGTGGTATTTTAGATATTCTAGGATAGCCTCGATGGGTCTCTCATGGGCCTTGGGCAAGAAGAGAATATACGAAGGCCTGAGTAGATTGAAGACTGTTATGGGGAAACACTTGAATGACTCAATGCAATTCCAACATCCAACAGTGATCCTTGAACCCCCTCATGTGTTCCTAAGGAATCACCCATCATTTAGGGAAAATAAATTAGAATAATTTTCATTATATGTTTTTGTAATATTTACACACCGATCGCTAGAGCAGTTATAACAAAATTAATTGACGAACAATGGGAGCTATGTATCAGTTGAATGTTCTTACTTTGCATTCCTTGAACCAAGTATTGAGCACAAAACTTCTTAAAGGCCTCATCAACTCTCCCATGGGCATAATACACAGACACGTGAAATTACGCAGGGGAAGAAATATGAGTCATTCAACTTCTCAACCTAAGACCAGAAATGGAAAGGAAGGTAGGTATCAATCCATTCAAACCCTTTAAGAACACAATTATTTACCTCTGCAATCTTGTAAAAATAGCAAGAGGACTCTTACCTCCTTGGTCCAAATACTTATATTGATTTTTATTCTCATCTCCCGAATTTGGTGCTGTCGGATGCACTACCAAGGTGTGGTAAGTTACCGGGTGAAGTTTATAATTCCAAATTCCAAGCCCCCACGAAGCAAGTTCTTATCTATGGCTGCCCCATGGAAATACTCAACCCATGAACTGGAAGGGTTATTATTATTTCTACACCGAACGCTACCCACTTTTTAATGAGGCAGCTATGGTTGATCTCCCCTCTGCAATTAGATGGATGCATCTCAACTCTAGTATCTAGCCGGGTCCTGCCTGGGACTTCCATAGTTCTAGTGTCGCCCGCATTACCTTGAGATGGAGAAACAAAATGCCTACACTTTTATCCAACTATGGGTTATGATCTAAGTTCCCCGAGTAAACTACAATTATAGGTTATGATCCATGCTAATCTCTCTATGCACGGGGCTAATCTCCTTCTGTCTTCGCATCTGAATAAATTCATGCAGGGAAAAAGCAGTGATTTCCATACATACATAAAAGAGGGGGGGCTGCCGAATCGACAGGTTCATTTTTGTATATTATTGTATATTGATCGTGTTTTTCCTGCCTGAATGGGATCCATCTCGGTAGATCTTCCAGGGTTTTCGGGGGGTTTCCATTGAATGAAAACTAGGGCTACATACCGGGTTACTGCACAAGCACTTCGTTTCATGTAGAATGGTGCCAAAAGGAATTATAAGCATATTTGGGAGTTGGACTCACATTGCCATTTTGGAGACCACCATAGTAGCGGGATCAAATTATGGAAACCATGGATCAAAAAAGAGCCCTGCTCTTCTCTAGAAGGAGGTCCCTCATCAAATATTTTCTTGTAATGATCCTAGGAATAAAAATGTACTACAAAGAAACCTTTTGAAAACAAAATAATCTTATAATTTTTACTCCAGTTAGAATATACCCATTGGTGTAGATCTACCCATTGTGGCCATAATCCATTAAATCTATATATCATTACCTCATATATAAGTGATAAGAAAATCTCATTTACCTTTGAATTATTGACCTCCAATGTTGGCACCTCATCTAGTTTCTCAACAATATATTGGTTTGACAAAACATGTAGTTGAACGAAATTAAGAATTTGCGTTAACATTGAAACTTTCTCTCGATATTTCAATGCCGGAGCATGGATCTTCTTTAGGAGACTTAGGTTCAAGTTTGATGGTTTGATAAACAAATTAATTAATACACATACGCTGTGAACTTGGTGACCAATATCACTTTAGTCTTTGAAGAACCAATTTCCATTCTTTGTTGACTTTAAGCCCATCATCTCTATTAAGATTATTTTGATTTAGTTCAATTTCAAGGGCTTCCCATGTCTTCCTTCAATAAACCACGTAGTTGTTTTATTGAAGGAGATGTCTTGGATTGAGTCACATCCTTATAAGAAACCAGGATGGAGGAAGCAAGTAATCTAGAGCCCACCAGTCCCCATGTAAAATAAGATATAGGTCAGTCAATCTTGGAAATCTAGCATCCTTGATTGAAGATGCATATTGTGGATTCCCAAGCATGATTGGTCAAACTCACATGTCTACTTAGATTGTGAAGTGTTTTGGGTGAATCTTGAACAAAGACAAATACAAGTAAAAAATGAACTTGACCAATTATGATGTGGATACAAGGATGGGGGGAACTTATTTCTAAAGGAATCCTACTCCATATTGATAGGGAATTCCAATGATTGGGGGAGATTTGGGACCAAATATGGAAAAAGAACATATGGCTAAAGATATACACCTTGATTTAGTTCATATGGCATAGAATCAAGAGGGACATAATAGAGATGCTCCAGATCACCCAATGGATGGAGGAGGGACATATGGCTAAAAGGCGGCATCGCTTAAGCGACGCTTATGAGGCTATCTGTCACTTAAGCGATGCTTATGAGACTAGCCATCACTTAAGAGATGCTTATGGCCACATTTACAAACAAAAAAAATTATCCTTGTGATTTTTGGTAAGTTTGAAAAAATAAATCCATGCGCCATTGGATTTTTCCGTCGGATTTTGGATCGAAATGTAGTAGTGTGCGATGAAAGTACTGATATTAGTAACCGGCAGTATAAAAGGAGTAAAATAAGGAGGAATAGGAAGAAAGCACATAAGCAAGGGTGCACCCGTTCAAACTCTGCAAGTCAAGTTGAACCTCACCACCCAGCCTCTGGAATCCATGCTGGGGGCACTTATCCAACCTCTGCAGGTCATGTTGGATCTAAGCACTCAACCTCTACAAGTCAAGTTGATCTTCACCATCCAGCCTCTGTTGATCATGCTGATGGGATTATTCCAACCTTTCTAGGTCATGTTGGATCCAGTCACTTAGCCTCTATTGTTCATGTTGAGGACGCCCGTTCAACCTCTGTTGTTCAAGTTGAACCTCCCCATCCAACCTCTGTTGTTCATGTTGGATCCATCCACCCAGCCTCTGTTGTTCATGTTGGGGGCACACACTCAACTGCTGCAAAGCATGTTGATCCTAACCATTCAGCCTCTGTTGTTCATGTTGATGGTGCCCGTCCAACCTCTACAAGTCATGTTGGACCCAGTCACCCAGCCTCTGTAGTTCATGCTGGGGGAAAACTCTCATCCTCTGCAGGTCATGTTGAGAGAAAAAAGCCATCCACTCCTAGTCATGTTGACACCTTTGAGAAAACTGGTCGTTCAAAGTGAAAACTTAAGTTCCCTTGTATGCTATGCAAGGGAGATCATCTTACTCACCAGTGCCCTGCTATCCTAGAGGTGCGAAGAGTGTGGTCCAAGACTCAAGAATTTCCTTCTCCTGAATAACCTATAGTTTCTTAGCAACCTACTCAACCTTTGGTTGATCAAGTGGTGAAACCAATCTCAGATTTGGTCAATCCCACTCTTCTTTCAAAGAGTGATTCTGATGTGATTGAACCAATGTCATATTTGGTCAATCCCACTCTCCCTACGGAGAGTGACTTTGATGAAGCGGTTGAATCGATTTCAGTATTGATTAATCCCACTCTTCCTTTGGAGAGTGAAGTGTCTACTAGTCACATTTTCTTCACTTCTAGTTCAGAACTTACTGAACAAGGGGGCACTGAACTCGCTTCGGATCAACCCCCACCAAGCTCTCGGATTGCCTCCTTTGATTGGAATAGCCTAGTTGAGCCGCGCCTTCCTTCTAATGCACCTTTCCAGATAAAGGTCAAAGTTGAACCCTACACGATTGCTCGCTGTATTGTTGATGAAGGAGCCTCAGTTAGTATTTTTTCTGCTCGTGCTTGGCGAGGCATGGGATCTCCCAGCCTTGTGTCGACTGCTATTCAGTTACTGGCATTTGATAGAAGAATTTGTATATCCTTGGTAATTCTTGCTCAAACACCTGTTACTTTGGGTGGGAAGACCGTCTTAGTTGACTTCATGGTGATAGAAGACCCCTTGGAATTCAATATGCTCCTTGGATGTGATTATGTCTATGCCATGCAAGCTGTGGTGTCAACATTAATCTTTCGTGTGATGTACTTTAATCATGGCGAAGAAATTGTCACTATCGATCAGTTGGATTTTCTTGATTCGTCTCCTGACCCAACTAGAGACTAGGTCTTTCCTTTATTGGTTTCTAGTGTTTCTGTAGACACTACCCCACCACAGGTGAGCTATGTGGCCTCATGTCCTTTGCATTCAATTGCTACTGAGAAGCAGCCTCTGTTTTCATGCTTACCTTCTCGGGACTTGGTCCCAGCAGTTGACCGGGTGAGTCATCCTATACAGACCATGGAGCTTGCTCTCCACTCTGTCGATCCATTTGAAAGTTTAGACATGTGTCCTATCTCGGATGATCTCCTTCCTTCAGATGAAGTCTTCCTAAAATCTTTGATACAGTCTGATCTTCTCTTGGATGTTGTTTCAGTTGTGACTAAGTCTAACCCTGATTTTCCTAGTAAGCTTGATTTTCCCATGGATCAGTCTTCTTATGTTGGTCTTGTTAAGTTTTTGGACTCTCCCTTCGAATAGCAAGTCAATGATCCTGACGAGTTTGATTTTTCGTATGAATTTCTCAACTCCTGTGATATTGAGTTTGTTCCTGTAGACTCCATCTCCCTTGTTGATTTTTTCTCTCCTTATGAGGTTGATATTACTGATTATAAACCCTCGAGCCTTGGTTCTATAGAATATTCTTCGATTGATTCTGCCTTGACTTTACCTTTTATAGAAGATAACAAAGTCACATGTGTTTCTGCCAAAGTGACCCGCGTCAGATCGTTTCTTCTGAATATGATTCTGATGTTGTTGTTTCTTGGAGACAGGATTTTTAGTTGGATTCACAATTGTTTACTGGCCTCGCTTTGTGTTTCAAGTTGTAGTTGCATTTTCATGTGCCCTACTCACGCTTATGAGCCTAATGCCAACTTCCATGCTTTTAGCTCATTGTATAAGCCCTCATCTTTGTTCTCATCATCGCTAAGCCTTGTATCATTTTGCGTTTGCAACTTGACACCCTTTACCTTGAGGAGACGTTCCCCGAGTGTCCTTATCTTGCTCACTTTACTTGCATTATGCATAGGTCTATTCCTTGCGCTTGGAACTAATTTCGCCTGCTTATGACACTCGTCTCCTTGCATTTAGAGCATTCTTTTTTCTCTCCTTCGAGCTCATTAAAAACAGTAAGCAGGTCGCGAGTTGACTTTTCCGGACTCGTTAAAACTTCACGGGAAATATTTTGAGTTTCTTTAGGCCCAAGTCTGACGCCTCAAAATAGACTTGACTGCCGAGTAAACTTGTCCATTCAGGCTTGTTAAGAATACGTGAATGGGCATCCACATTGGTGGTAGGTTATCACTTTCTCGGACCATGTGGAATAATACGAGAAAGGATCACTCTCTTTTCTTCAGAATTGAGAAGAGTATTCTCATGCATAGGTTTATCTCTTTTCTGGACCTAAGGGACTAAACTTACGGAAAAGGAACCCTCGGTATGAGCTTAGTTTTCTTTTTTTCATGCTCTAGACCAAAACATGAAAAAGATTCCAAGTGTACTTTATGTCTTAGTCATGATCGTTAAACCCTAAAGAACAAAGCATCGATTTTATTGTTGTAAGCCCCATTGCTCGTAATCAAATGGATCTTTCCGAGTGATCTTGCCTTCCTTCACACTTGTAAAACTCAGGCTATATGCTGCTTTTGAAGGAGCGTTGGGTAGGTGGTAATTTAACCTTTTTCGGACCTTCCTAACTAAGTACAAAAAAGGTGTGCCTTTTCTTCTTCGGAAGTTAAGAGAGTTCTTCTTTGGTATGTTTTATACTTTTTCGGCCTCAGGAGACTAAATTGTACAAAAAAGCACCCCCCTGGAGTCTTCTTTGGAGTTTTCAAACTCTCTAAACTATGAAAACACCGACTGAGCATGTACTAGTTCGGGCTCGTTCAATCCACAAATCAGTGACACTATCAAGCATTATTTTCCCATCTCTTCAAGCTTGTTAAAAAATGAAGAGGGAACTGAGTTAACTTTCCTGGACTCATTAAAATTTAACAGGGAAGGTAAGGAATAATTTTTCTCTTGTTTTTAGTAATGGAAGCATGTCATCCTTGAACATAGCACTCTTTGTTTTCCGATATCCATGTTTCAGTGTCCACTTTTGTTCAGCTATCACTTTGAGTTTCTTACTACTCCTATTTTCCATTATACCTGAGGAATCTGATCATGTCTCCTACATGACAGATAAGTCTAGTTGTTCTATCTATTAGTTATACGCTTCCTTGGGTCATCTCTGTGTTGTGCTCACTGTTCAAGGACTCTTCCCAATGTCTGATCTATATCCTGATCCCATCATTGTTACATCTGTTATCTATTTGTGTCTCCCTTTTTTTGCCCAGTTCCTAGTCACTCTTGTGATCCGTTGGAGGATCTATTTCCTTCCTTATCACAGCATGGTTCCATTTCTGCACTTCTTGATGACAAAGACCTAGAGTTTTGACAATGGTACCTCGAGATTCACTTTCATGATTGGTGAATTCCTTTTCTTCAGTTGTTGATTATCATCTATTGATTGACAAACTATTGAATCCTTTCCATGTTTGACTTAAGCTTACCCTTATTCACATGGCTTGGGTTGTGCTGGTTCTTTGGGATCCTTTATGAAGACCTTAGTTCCTCACCTATGGACTAAGTTGCACAAGATTATGTTCTATTCCTCTACATAGCTTATAGATCTTTGAAGACTCATCATTGTAATATATGTGGTTTTATACCCGTATCATATGATGTACTCAAATATTGTAAAGGAGCTAGTGTTCCAGTAAATTGAACATAGCATCCTCAGATGTAACTTTGTATATGACATTACTATGTATTTGTTTCAGGTACTCTCTCTGCTCCGTTGGATTTCTAAGCTCTCCAAAGATAAATATTATAATGTATTTCGGCCATCGTTTCCCTCTGACCTCACACATTAGGTGGAATCTGTTATCCACTTGAATGGCACCTCTCCGTCCGAGTGCCGACATCCCTCATGTTGGCACACAAAAGGACATCTATGGATTGAGGGTTGCCCAAAACACTATAGATGGGATTATTATAAAATACATTCCTCATCCATCCAGCTAGTTACTTTGACTTTTTAACTATGTCAAATCATATCCACGACCCTATATATATGCAACTTGCGGATCATACGCGAGTGTCGGTTGTTGCAAGTCATGTATGGATGTATACGCGGGTTGCTCTTATAGCAACTCGCGGATCATACGCAGGTTGTCATTTCTTGATACCCGCGGATATGTCCCTTTGACATTAAAAATAAAAACACGCGATTGCTTGAGATTAGTTAAGCCATTTACCTTAATCTCCTTAACTGTCTCAACCTCCTCAACCTTTGAAACTACCTTATTTCACCATGTATAAATACAGGCCTTGGGGAGGGTGTTTGGGACATACACTTGAAGAGCAAAGTTATGCTGGTAGAGTTTATACAGAAGTATTTGGAGCAGTGGAACTCAGAATCCTTTGGTTGCAGAGGAGTCCTTGTCTCAGGCATTGGGTTGTGATCTGAACTTCCTCATTATTGTTAATAAAGAGAATCCTTCTTCCATATGTGTCTTGAATGTATTTCATGTATTGTGGTTTGATAAATGTTTATGTTTCAGCATCCTGTATATGATTTATCTAACCTCTTTATATATATGAATCATCTTGTATTTGGAAGACTGAATCTTGACAGGTGAAGGAGAAAGCATCCCTGAATACTTTAGAGGAGAAGCAGAGCGGAAGGGGACAAGCTAGGATCAACCGTCTTGCATCAGGTGAGTCTTTCCCATCCTCCTATTTCCTTTACTACACTCTAAAGTCAATTGTCTGCAAGTTAATTGAGTATGTTGGTAACCCCAGACCTTAGGTTATAAGGTGCATAATCCTGTACAATAGCCATGGAGGTAGTAACATCTGGCATACAGAAATCAATCTAGTCAATGGTAACCATTCTCCCTAGATGTGGAAATTGGACTGTTCAGAATATTGTTGAAGAGACAACAGTCATGGATTAAAACCAATTTCTTCCTAGAAGAAGATTGTAATCTAACGGGGCATCTACCACTTCTACTTGAATGGAAATGGTTTTTCCCCCAAGCTCGATCGCTAGGGTTGATATGAGACCATGGGGCTGGAAACCCCATCCGTCAAAGGCCTTGAAAGTCTTAGGTGATTTTACAAGCTCGGGAGAGCTGAGAGCTTTCCAACAAGACTCAGACAAAACCAAGGTCAAAACTGCTTCATCTAGAACTGTTCGAAAAACTTTCTTTCCAACTACTTTCGTAATGATCTGAAAAGCAAGTTTATGAGGTAACCTAGACTTATAGTTCTCAACATTGAAATGAATCAAATTAGTATTATCTAGGTCTAAAGCTCCTAATGTTGTCAACAAGTTTTTGCGCTGTGTAGGGCAACTTTGGAGTACTTCTAAGGTAGACATTGCACAAGGTGCCTGAGCGAGATCTTCAACTACATTATAAAATTTAGTAGTTCGGGCATTGGGGTTAAAAACATCCTTCTGAAGAGTACTCTTTGGTGGATGCAAAATCATGTCAAGAGTAGGTTTCTCGATGGATAGGGGGATAGTAGATGAGGATTCAAGAGAAATAGTAGAGGGAGCTTTCCCTGAAGAAGAATGATCTTCTTTCTTGTCTACGGGTTTGTCATAATTCCAACTTCGAGTTTGCAAATTAATGGTATCTGAGGAAATCATACGAATTTCCTCTGATGAACTAGAGTTACCCTAATTAGACATGTGGTCTATCAGTTGTTGTTGAGAGGGAAAAGGATCCTTGAGTACTGCGGGTGCGGGATTTGACTTCAGAAATTGGGAGATTTCATCCCGACGAGGAAACTCTTTTGAGAAATGGTCACCTCTGCATAGAAAACAGGGATATTTTTCCTTTCTTTTCCCTTTATCGTTATCACTGTTGGTTGGTATTGGATTCTTCTGTTGGTTTCATGGTTTTTTATTTTTAATTTTATCCTTATTTTTATTATTGCCCGAGGTTTGATTACTTTGAATAGAATTGACCTTGATGGAAACCTTAGGAGTCGAAGGAGTAGGGGTGGCAGTCTGGGGTTGCTTGGTAGGTTTTTCTACTAACAGGGACTGGATTGAACCAACAATCCCATCAACAGGTACTTTTGGTGGTGGCTTGGCAGGATCGGTGCTTCGGAGAGGAGCTTGCAGAATTAGGTCATAAAGAGTTCAAGACTGGGAATAGACCAAGTCTAGATACTTGGATCGACTAATAGCCTGCTCTTCAGTAACGGCACTGCCCATAGCCACATCTTGGGAAATTGGAGGCAATAAATATTTGGTAAACCAATTAGCTAATAATTGATCCAGAATAGGAGCCTTAATAAGCCTTCTCCGCCTTCTCCATTCATGAATATGATCAGATATGTGGGTGGAGGTGTTCTGTCACAGAGAAGTTAAGATATCAGTATCCATTTCATTATGAATAGGGAGCTGAAGGTGTGTAAGAAATACGGTTTCCAACGAGCCAAAATCCACAAATGAATGTTGTGGGAGTTCAATATACCACTTTGCGGCTGTATCGATCAAAGTTTGCTGAAAAATTCGTCACTGAACTGAATCATCCATGAGGGAGTTTAAAGAACACCACAAATGGAATGTCATGACATGGTTTTTCTGATCATCTTCCTGCTTCCCATAGAACTTCGGGATGTCCAATGGTAACTTTACTGGAATGGGAGGCCACGAGAGATTGTGTCGAATGGGGTCATTAATCAACTTGGACAAATCAGGCAAGTCCAAAGTTTATAGGAAAGGTAACTGATGGTTGGGTCGAACATACTGGTAATATTGATATCGAATATTGTTGGGCTATAGGGAAAACCCAGGCTTTATACCATTAACTTCACACCAACAAAAGACCCACAGTGTTGGCCCTTTCGGCAACAACCTATGAACAAATTGCAGTCTCACCCGAAATAGCTATGGGGTGCCGCAGAATCAGGTTTCTGCAAGCAGAAGAGGGATATTACTATACCTTAGCCTTTAACAACTTATATTCATATACACAGAGATTCACATTCACATGTATAACTTCGCAGCTAAATAAACAGACAGTGACTTGCATAACCCTTTACTGGGAATTCACAGTGAAGTTATTTAGTTAGCAATGATCTTATTTATAATATATATGATTATCAATGCATGAAAGACATAACAGAAACAACACAAAGAACCACAACACCAGATATAACGTGGTTCACCCCTAGTGTAGGGGTTACGTCCAGAGAATTGTGTTTTATTCAACTCTTGACTAAAACCATAGTTCTGATCTGCGCACTCAACTGCAGATCCTGTCAAGTCCTTAAAGTCGTGCACACAGCTGCAGGCCTCTGCGCACACAGCTGCAGATTTCCTTAATCACCCAAAACCCTCTGTGCACACAGCTGCAGAGGTCGTCTACGCACACAGCTGGGACTTAACCTTCTCTTACAAAAATACCCTTAGCTTCGCATCAATTCATCTTACATCCAAAATCCTAACTTGATTTCGTTACAAAAGTGCTTATTTATAGTGCACTTATTACAAAACCATGGACTTAAACCATGAGCGCCCCGAACCCTAAACCCTGGATTTAAACCATGGGTTTATTACAAAAAGAGGACTTGGACTCAACCCCAACACCCCTAAGACTGTTTTGAGTGGTAACTCCACTTACAACTTCCACAAAACCGTGGAGTTACCAAAATTAGGGACTGTTAAGGTGCGCGCCCCAACAGGCCCCTAAGACTCACCAGTGGCCCATCCCAGGACACTCTGCTGCTCGTCTGGTAGTTGAACTTTATCAGCAAAAATAGCGAACTGCTTGTTGAGGCCACGCATGATATTGTCAGCGGCTTGCTCCTTTTCGACCAATTCCTGTAATACTGCGGCTGATGCTTCGCTGGCCTTTGTCTGCGCAAATGTAGCATATTCCTTCAGGACTTTGAGTTGGGTGTCCACAGTAGTACTCAACTCGAAAGATTCGCTGATAAGTGGCTGCATAGAACTTTCCACTTCTGTTGCTTTTGCTTGGCACGATTCAATTTCCTACTGGAGTTCATTACTTCACTTTACCTTAATCATTTTCTTCATAGGTGGTAGAGTCTTAATTTTTGCTTTTACTGTATCCAAATCTATCTGTCGCTGCCTGATGATTTCTTGCAGCTATCCAATTTCTGGATGTTCCTGCAGGGTGGTCCAGGCCTCAACACTGTCTTCTAATAGCTTTGTTGCACTACTCGCAGTATCAAAAATTTTTGCTGCGAAGGCCTAAATGTTTGCTCGACGTTGCTCCCTGACCTCCAGTGGGCTCTCCGGGGTGATGCAGAGTTGGAGCTCCGCAATCTGGGCCTCATGTTCTATTTTGAGCTTCTTGATTTCACTGCGAGACTGCTGTGTGTAGTCTTTCAGCCTGACTACTCTTTGTTCTGGTTCTTCTACCAGCTGTACGTCGAAGTCAGGAAGACTTCGACATGCCTCATCCAAGACTCGTACTAGGGTAATGCTCTTACGTTCTGCCTCCCTCTTTCTCTGCTCTACTGCCTCCAGCTGTGCTGCAAATCCCTGCTGCTGACTTATGGCATTTTCTAACTATTTTTGCGAATATTGGTCTCGTGCCTGAATTTCTTTCATAATCGCTGACTGACAGAGATGTAGCTCCATCATGGATAGCTTAGTGTAATCTATGCCAACCTTCATACTCATCTCTGAATGAGAGGCTGCATCTATTAATATGAGAGCTGCGCTCGACACTTGCCCTTTGTTATCTCTGGCCGGCCATTTCCTTAGGTCTAGCTGCGTGCTTACTGAGGCACTGCTTGCTGAGGCACCAGTCAGTGATTTTTTGGCTAAGTCCTTAAACTCCGAAATGTGTTTTGCTACTTTGGTGATGGCATGCAGATGTAGATCGGCAAATTCTGACCATTTCTTGGTGAGAACTTATATGGACTTTGATAGAGCCTGAACAAACTCCTCACTTGTCAGGCTGGGCTCCACATCGATATTCTTGTTCTTCGACGCCTTCATTTTCTTTCAGGACTGGGGTTTGTTTACTTATTCTGGTTCGGGCGTCTTGCACTTATCCTGCCAATTAGGATTTGAAGCAGTTTGAACCAATTCTTCTTCTTCTTCTTCATTGCCATCATCTCCGCCCTGGTCGCTTTCACTCTGCTGCGACTCAGTTTGTTCTTCACTGTCTTCGGGGGGTTCTTGCTGCTGTGTATGACTAGGGCCTGCGCCCAGATTTGTAACTGGGGGAACTGGAATAGTGGGTTTTTTTCCTGCATCCTTCAACCATTCTGCTGGCCACTGTTGAATGACCGCGAGGATGTCTTCTTTGGTCACGACATATGGTAACTTAACCACTGATTCTTTTGATCCGCGCGAGCCTGGATGAAAAGATGATGCATGTCGGCGCTGAAATGGGCCGCCCCGTCATATTGAGAGAATAACTCATTAGTGAGTTGATGGGTTTTCGTAATCTCATATGAGATACTCATCATATAAAATGCAAATACACAGTTTGTCATCTGCTATAGGGTTTTATCCTGGGAAACCCACAGAGAGGCATACCGCACTGCGCCAGGTAAGTCCGGAGGTATAGCAGCAAACTACGCCTTGGTAGGTTCTTGCCATCCTATCAGGGTGATGAGGACTATCAACCAAGAATAGTGAAAGGGCCTACCTTTCTCCTTCGCGTTGCAGACGTCTTCAAGGAATTCCTTCGCGATATATGCTTCCAAGTTGTAACTGTAGCCTTCGGCACAGTTCGCGGCAATTCTGATAACCGGGGCAGGCACTTCATATGGTCTGCACTTTCGCATGAGCTTGCATGCAAGAAGCTCAACTACGAAGTGAATATTGTGTTGTTGAATGGCGGAAGTGTGATACCCTCGTTTTCCCTTTGTCAAGCTGAAGCATTCCTTCATGCTTTGTGCGATCTTCGTATCCTCATGCTTTGAAGGAAATTCAGTCCCCGGATCAGGTCCTACTATTGGTAAGGCTGTGATCCTGTGAATGACATCTCCATTAATAGGAATTTTATTATCTCCTATCCATAGGTGGCCGTCATGTATTAATTCCAACAGCTGCTTGACCACTATGGTCACCTGTGTGCTGCGACCAAAATGGGGAACATCAAGCATCTTCAGCAAACCCGCTTGATCCAAGCCAGCAGCCCACTATTTTACTTCCAGCAATGTCGCGTTAGTCTCTGGATATTTGACAAAATGCAAGTATTGTGTTGGGGAAAACTATGGAAACTTTCCACGATCATTCGTGTCATGGTCGGCATACTTAGGCCGATCTATTTTCCCTATCATGGTCCCGACCAACTGCACACCCGGGGGCAAGGAAGGGGTGCGTACTATGAAATTATTTAGTCGCCAAGGTGTCTGGACTCCTGGTCACACTGGTGGAAGATAGGGTGGCCGCTTCGGTGCAATATTCTCATCTTCTGCAGGTGGGGCCTCTGCTGAACCAGACGCCTGCATCTCGGGGTCTTCTGGTGTTTTCCCCGATTGCTTGTGTCGGTCTTCGTTGTGTTTAGAACGTACTTCAGGCTTAAACTTCTTCCGAGTAGAGCATGTCTACATTGGCTGAGTCGGTGCTGGGGGAGTTTCTTCACGGGGAGCAGATGTAGGCAGTTGGTTGAAAAGGTCTGGCAAACCCGTCTGCTCAAACTCTCTCAATAGTTCCTAGAACTCACAATCAGCGGACATGGATGCAATTGTAAAACTCAAGAAACTAAAAAATGCGAACCTTGCTGGTGTGGGTGTCTTCTTATAGAATCTATCCCCAAAATCTATCATAACTGTGCATTGATGGCGCCAATTCTAACAGAGATCTTGTCCAGACGGTGGTAGATTTCCTAAGATCGCATTAATACAGGTAGTTAATAAAGAGAACGTACCGGCGCCGCCATATTTAACTTCTTTTAATGGTCGTTTTTGTTTTAGTTCCGACAAACCGTTCCTTCTTTGCCACAAGCAGTAGCTACGGCTACGCCCGAATGAGGGCATTCGACACCTCTGGATACCATCTGTGGCATGGAGTCAAGCTTGGACCCTCGACAAAATTTCATCCACAGCTGCACTGATTCCTCTTATTTCCAGGAACTTCATCAGACATAAGTCCCGACACTCATGGAGAAGTTGGGTTGCTTTGCTTACTGTGTCTTCATCCCAATAATCTCCACTGGTAGCATACTTAGGCTGGCCTTCTGGTCCAATGTTTACTATCCACGTCTTCAGGGGCTGCGTCAATTCATGGGCTGCGACTGTTGATCTGTATACGTCGCAATGTCCTTCTGACTCAGGAATACCAGTATTGCGCCTAGCATTATCCTTGTCAATTACGAGGTTATAATGAGTTTCTTGGGTGTTCCCATCAGGCTGGTATTTTACTACTTCTTGATCCTTAAATACCTTAGTATGGACCAACCTGATAGCTATATTTAAAGTTGGACAAACTTTATTAGTAGAAAAGGTAAGCACAAAATGATCCATAAGATAATCCCAACTTACAGTATCCTGGCGAAGCTCAGCCTGCGCATGCCAGTTCTTTGCTATTGGCTCCAGAGTATGCACAAACCTAGGTACGCATGCTGCCTGAGGTACATGCTACCATGCTTCACAGTACTGTGCCCAAGGTTCCTGAGGGCTAGTCTTCCCATCAAACCTGCTTTGTACCTCTTGGGGCTGATCCATAATTCTGAGGCGAAGGAACTTTTGACGAGCTTCCCAACTAGGACTGTTCTTCTGAAGGTCATTCCACCATCTGGCTACGGTGGCTCTGAATACTGAATCCAGAGTCTCCCTTTTATGTGAGTCTGGTCTCTAGTCTGAGAATTGTTCAATAAACTGTTCTAGATCTGAAAAGTCATCAAAATTAGGTAGGATTCTTACCTGTGCACCAAGCCATCTGATAGATTTAGTAATTCTGGCACATCTATGTCCATGCAGCTCATAAAGTCTGTTCTGCCAGTTTTCTAACCCATCGTCTGAATCCATCATGCAGGAGCTATCACACTGCCAATCCATGATACCTTCAACAGTAGGATCAACATAATCCTCTTCCTTAGCTGTGATATTGTAAATGTGGTCAAAAGCATCCTAGTCTTCATCTCTTACTAGCTCTGTGTATCTCTCTCCTTGAGAAGGGTCCAATGGGACTATGACTCTCATTCCTTTCCCTTCAAAATTCATCTGTCTCTTCTTCAGGTTGATGACTGCATAATTATCTATTTCCCATTTAATTCCTAGTAGTGTAAGATAGGGGTTGTTGTCATCAATTATTTCAATTACCTCAAAGTCTGCTAGGGTACTAATTCCATCAATATCTACTGGTACACTAGGGAGTCTTCCTAGGGGCACAATCTTATGCTAATTGGCTAATCTCAACTGTATAGGGGACCAATCAAGGGTAGGTTTTCCTATTTGTTCCCACGTTTGCTTAGTTAATACATTTACCTTTGAGCCTAGGTCCAAAATAACAGCAGTCATATCATACTCTCCTATCTGAGCATTCAATCTCATTTCCCTGCCAGTTCTCCTAACTCTATTAACAGCTTTTACCTGATCATGAGGTTCGTAGGCAGCAATAACTTTCTGCATCTCTCTTAAATCATTTTGATTTCGGAGGAGCTTCAGACAACTCTGTAAAAAGGAGGACAGTGTACTTACTTTGTCTGTCGAAGCTTCTTGTGTCTGCGGCCGCTGCTGATGTTGTTGCGCAAGTGCTACTGATGTGCCAGGAGTAGCAAAACCTCTCTTGGCTTCCATGAATGTCTCTTTTTCTCTTTCGACATCAAATGCTGGGACTTTCATGGGGGCATTACGAACCCAAGCCTCGTCAGGCTGTTTCTCCTTATTCTGTGCTTCCGTCGTAGCTCCACTCCAGGTAACAACATTAATAGCTGGGGCGGGTCTTTGCTCAATGAAAATCATCTGAATATTTTGAGTAGGGGCACTGTTTCTTTCCTGAATCTTAGCTATCAACTGCAAGCACTACTCGATCACATGATCTACTGTGCGGAAATACCGAGATGTCATAGTTGGGTTCCGACAGTCTCTCGCTAGATGCCCGACCTGGTTACAGTTGTAACACACAACCTAGCCTCGACCTCTTCCAGCCATACCACCTCGACCACAACCTCCAAAAGCACCTCTACCTGATGCACCACCGTGGTAGCCATTTCCATCATTTCTCTATCCCTCATTTTGTACCCGATAAGCGTCGTAAGTCCATTCTCTCATGAGGTCAAAGCTGCGACACTCATCTTTGTTATGTCCCATGGACTTACAAAATTTACAATAGGGGTTCTTAGGTATCTGCCCA
Source organism: Pseudotsuga menziesii (assembly GCA_001517045.1). Lineage (NCBI taxonomy): Eukaryota > Viridiplantae > Streptophyta > Pinopsida > Pinales > Pinaceae > Pseudotsuga > Pseudotsuga menziesii. The sequence goes on along the minus strand of LPNX010683700.1, from coordinate 236,764 downwards.
TACCTCTGTAGTAGATAGCAGTCTTCAGGTCGATGCTGACCTGTTGTTCTGCAAAGCTCACAATATAGGACTTGCGGTTGAAACGGGTTTGGTGCACCAGTATTCAGGTAATTTCTTACCACAGGACACTGTTCCTTGGCATGACCTTCTGTCCGACATTGTGTGCACCAAACCTCTTTGCGACCAGTCTTACCTTTCTTCATATCACGAAGCTCCAGAGCCATCGTTGCCAACTATTCTTGGATTTGGGTGATACCAGACTTGTCTTCGACAGGAGCGGTTTCAAGCTTCATCGCAATTTCAAGGGCCTCCTGCTGGTCAGCAACCTTCTGTTGCATGAGTGGAGTTCTGATATGCGGTAACAATGCTGCAATGAACCATTTCTTGTGCTGCGCAGGTCCAATGGTGAAACTAACTTGGTCTAGTAGAAATTTGAATCTTTGATCAAAGTCCCACACTGATTCGCCATGCCTCTACTGAATCTCTTTTAACTCAGTGATACACTGTGACTCTGATTTTGGCTTCTTAAATTCCTTTATCATTGTTGCTTTTATATCAGCCAATGCATGGTTCTAAGTGCTGGAAAACTTCATGATCCAGGTCAGAGCACGGTCTCTAAAAGAAGTCACCAGCTGCACTCTTTTTGTATCTTGATCCGTAATGGTCTTAGCAGTCCACACTGCTTCACATAAAAACCAGAACTGCTCCGGATCCTCTGATCCAGTTCCTTTGAAAACAGGTAGCTTAATGAAATCATGCATGTGAGCCATAGTGGATCCAGGGGGAGTTGGATGGGGACTGGAAGTAGGCGAGGAAGAACTTACTGGGGTCGACTGACCTGTGATAGGAATACTTGGGCTAGGGTGACTCTCAGACTGCGACGGGTTCTTAGGGATAACAGGTCTTCGCTGCGGGGTTACAGGAGGGTTTCCAGCAGAAGGGGTTTCTTCAGGTTCTGACTCTGTAGGATTTACAGGGGAATACTCAGTATGCTGACCCTGGGAATAGGATCTAAAATCCCTCTTGTACCTTTTTCCACTTTGCAGCAAATCGCTTTGCCCGTCGAAGGTATTTTCACTTGCAAACATAGGTTAGTAATACTAAATCTAACAGTCTGATTCAATTAGCAATATACCTTTTTCAGCTAATAGCATTTTAATTCTCAAACTAAATGAATTCAAAAACTTACCTCTTGGTCCTTTGAAAAACTGTCGCTCGGCTTCACTAAAGGAAGTACTCGTGTCGATGGCGAACTCTGTCACAAATGCTTCAAGGGTCCGCGTTGTCCAGAAATCAACAGCGCGGGATATCTCGTTGTTCACCCTTTTTAGTATATTAATTCTTGCGGGGGCCCAATCAAGAAACTGATGTTCTTGGAAGTTTTTCCTTCTCTATGTTAACCTGGATAACCACTGGTGCAACTCTATGTGGGTACTACCAAAGAAAATTTCATAAACATCACAAAAAACATACCTTTGTAAAAAGTCATTTGCACTATGACGCAGATCTTTTTTCTCTTGCTCAGCGAATTTCAGATAAGTCTCATCAAGCCAATCACGGATTTCTTTCATAGAGGGTCTCCAGAACATAGCCCTCGAGGTACGACGTAAACCCCTCTTGAGCAGATACTGAGTTCAACCGGCAACGGAACCAATTTGTTGGGCTATAGGGTAGACCCAGGATTTATACCATTAACTTCACACCAACAAAAGACCCACAGTGTTGGCCTTTTCGGCAACAACCTGTGAACAGATTGCAGTCTCACCCTAAATAGCTATGGGGTGCCATAGAATTAGGTTTCTGTAAGCAGAAGAGGGATATTACTGTACCTTAGCCTTTAACAACTTATATTCATATACACAGAGATTCACATTCACATATATAACTTTGCAACTAAATAAACAAATTTTGACTTGCATAACCCTTTACTAGGAATTCATAGCGGAGTTATTTAGTTAGCAGTGATCTTATTTATCAGATATATGATTATCAATGCATGAAAGACATAACAGAAACAACACAAAGAACCAAAACACCAAATATAACGTGGTTCACCCCCAGTGTAGGGGTTACGTCCACAGAACTATGTTTTATTCAACTCTTTACTAAAACCACAATTTTGATCTGCACACTCAGCTGCAGATCCTGTCAAGTCCTTAACGCCGTGCACACAGCTGCAGGCCTCTGTGCACACAGCTCCAGATTTCCTTAATCACCCAAAACCCTCTACGCACACAGCTACAGAGGTCATCCACGCACACAACTGGGACTTAACCTTCTCTTACAAAAATATCCTTAGCTTCACATCAATTCATCTTACATCCAAAAGCCTAACTTGATTTCATTACAAGAGTGCTTATTTATAGTGCACTTATTACAAAACCATGGACTTAAACCATGGGCTCCCCGAACCCTAAACCCTGGATTTAAACCATGGGTTTATTACAAAAAGAGGACTTGGACTCAACCCCGACACCCCTAATACTGTTTTGAGTCATAACTCCACTTACAACTTCCACAAAACCATGGAGTTACCAAAATTAGGGACCATTAAGGTGCGCACCACAATAAATATAATTACCAGTAGGACTATAAGTGGACTGATAGACAGGTTGTTGTGATGAAGAACTAACAAAAAATCTGCTCGTAAGAGGTTGATTTCTGGGTTCAGGACCGCTAGGACCACTAGGGCCTCTAGGGGGAGGACCACCAGGACCATTGGGACCACTAGGACCACTAGGAATCGGACCACTAGACCCTCCAGGGACACTAGGGTCAAACCGCCAAAGCCTCTGAAACCACTAGGAGGAGAGCCACTAGACCCTCCAGGGCCATTAGGGGGAAAGCTACCAGGCCCCCCAGGACCATTAGGACCATGAGGAGGAAAACCACCAGGTCCTCTAGGACCTGTTGCTGCCGCAACCTGTTTCCCCGATTTTAGTCTTTTACTTAAACTCAGGGACCCCTCCTTATGGTTAGTTGCTCGGACCTACTGTCAAAAGTTTGGCGTCTTGGAGCTTATCTTGTGTTTGAAGTCGATTGCTCGACTTTTAAGTGTTTGTCCAAGTTAGCTTGAGTCGTACGATTTTCCTGTTACCCGTCAAAGTTTGAAAATTTTGCATGAGCAGGGGAAAAGACGGTTTTTAGGATGCAAGTTAATTCTAGCTATGATGTTTTTCTCTCTTTGGATCGGGCCTCTTTTGGAAGAAATAGAGTCTTATCTCACCCCCCGTTGCGGCCCTCAGAGCAAAGTCTCCGCCCGACCCATTTCTCTCCGACGCCCGATTCGAGTTGTGAATCGCTTGCCCCAGAGTTCCTTTTCACCTGACGTTGCGGCTGGGGAGATAAAGTCAGGCCCCGACTTGATTTTCACCCGACGCCCGAGCTACCGCCTTTACAGCTTCCATCGCCTGTCCGTAGCTTGCATCCCGTCCGCCGTTGCGGGTGGCGGAGTAGTCTGCCCGCCGATCCACTCTCCTCCGCCGCCCGATCACCTACGACGCTCGTTTTTCACTTCCTCTCTTCCCGTGCTCGCCCGCCATTGCGGCTCCCTGAAACTTACCCATCCGATGCCTGATTATTAGCCCACCCGACAGCCGTTTCTCTTCATAAGTTTTCTCCCGTAAAGCCAGGCCAATTTCTTTGTGAATCTTTCACTAGGGTTATAAAATTTTGATGGTTGATGCCTCAAGTTAGTGGATAATGCGCATAAATTACGTGCAGGGAGAATCACATGGGTCACGAAGGTGGCCTGCGGCAAGGAAAGAGATAACCCAAACGGATGACAAAGGCGCCACTGAAGCGGTTCAGCAGTTACTGTCAGAGGGTAAAACGTTTATTCAAATGATTGAAGAAAACGAAGCGGCCAGGAGAGAAACTGAATCGCCAAGAGCGCTGAAAGGTCACGCGCCAGGGAACCCAGGGGACATCAGTTGTTGTTTAAATAATGGGAAGCCCGATGAAATGAGGGCTTTTTCCCTTAGAAAATTTTGTGCTTGTTGACTCGGAAGAGGAACTATTTCGTTTTGCGAAGTGAACTGCAATTTTGTCTGCTGGAAAGAGTAAAGAAGTGAAATGTATCAATGCTATTTAATGAATAATGCTGAAGAAGAACTATTTCGTGTTCAGTTGTATTTCATGCGCTGTGAGGATATTTGATGTTTCGAACCTAAGTTCTTGTTAATTATTCTGCAGTCTTTTCTGGGATGCATTTGCACTATGAGTAATAATTGCTGTTATAGAATGATCGGTTAACTGGTTATTTGAATATTTGTAGTTTTCATGTGCTGTGGGAAAAGGATCAGCTATCTGTAGTTTTCTTACAGTATATGTTTCTTTATTGCTCATTTAAGAAGATAGCCTCGCTCCCTAGGGATAGTTTAGATAGTTAGTTATTTCTGTTCGTATCTGGTTTGTTTGCTTGTGAGCATAAGACGAGAGGTAAGAACCTGCGCATCACTTTGTGACAAGCTCCTGCATTTGAACCAGCCTGCATTTAATTAGGTACGTGCATATCTTTTCCTTTAAGTCAAAATACAAAAAACTCGGTGGGCCGGGCCGCAACCGGTAAAGCCTTTGTTTGTTACTTTGACCTACAGTAGCCGGACCGCAAACCGGACGGATTCCCTACACCAAACAGTCAGCGGGCTAGTTGGGAACGCTGATTGGGGAGAATCCCTTACTGTTGCCGCCTGCAAATTTCCAGGCCTCAACAGTTTTGGCGCTAGAAGGAGGGCCGCCAGTGCATGGATGGCCGAGGAAACCCGTTTTCCTGAGAATATTCCACTGGTCACGGTTCTGAAAGTAGTGTACCACGCAATTCAATTCCGGAAGAAGAAGAAAGAGAACATCTATACCCTGTTCGCAACGAGATTGTTAACGATCTAAGAAGGCACACCAGGGCATACTTAAAGAAGATTGGAGGATTACCTATCATCCATGAGTTGCCTAAAAGAGAATATAAGAGAAAATGTCGTCCTTTAATAGAAGATTCAGTGTTGGTTGGAGATTGGCAGGAGCTAGTAGAGACTTCCTTACAAGAGGTAGAGCTACCTTTGAATCAAGAAGGCCCTGAGACTCCTTACACTTCTCCTATTCACACCCCAGTTGGTTCACCTCCGCACTCTCCACCTTGACTTATGGCAGTAGCTAACGCAAAC